>CM059276.1:25713935-25721435 GCA_030347295.1 Setipinna tenuifilis
AAACCTGATTCTGAAAGAGTATGTAGGCATTTAGTTAGAGGCCTCGGCTCTTCTACCAACCGATTTACAACTACCAATGGGCCAACCAAACCAGGTTTATCTGTTAACCATCTTTGTACTATCCTGCCCAGGTTTTACACAAATAAGCATCATCTGATTTACATGTTCAGCAATGAGAGTCATTTTATTGCTAACTTGTTAACTTGAGTAGCGTTAAATTGCATGGTTAAACAAGGATGAAATAATTTGACTTTCACTCCAACAATTTTGTGTGCATTGTTCTACCAATTACTTTGTCACATTGCTTACGGTGAATTTCCAGGGTCGTCAGCAGGACAAAGACACCTTCATTGCTCAAGTAAACATGACGTCTGCTCTACTCTGCACAGTAGCTAGAGGTTATGGACTTCAGCTTTACCTTCAAAGTTCCTTGTGCCGCTACACTGCTGCCTGCACATTAGTGTAGCCCTGTGGGTTTTTGGAGTTATTGTTTTTTTTCAACTGATATGTTGTATTTTTAATTTGTTTGATTTCTATTGAAACGTGAATGTCATTATGTTGAAAATGATGTGTAAACGATGTGTGTATTGAAAAAAGAATTATATGTAAAAAGCACTTACCTGTTACGTGGGCCAATCAGAGAAGGGGTTGGAGGTCAGGAAGAGGCAGGAAGGTGTGGGTGGAAGCAGAGCACGAGAGAGAAGAACAAAGAACGACACGGAGACGTTGCAGGTTAAGAAGGAGTGCCTGAAGTTGGCAAAACGCTAATTTTTATGTATGTACAGTTAATGTTTGAGTGACAAACGAACAGTGAGTCTCTTAGTAACAGTCTACCCGAGTATTTGTGTGTTATCTGTGTTAGTGGAGGACTTTGGTAAAAAGTTTCCCTCGAGTTATACCGTGCTAGTCAAACCGACGTAGCTCAGCAAAGTCTACAAGTGATTGTGAAAGCTAGTGACCTGCCCGGCTTCACTGCAGCCGTCACACCACCAGACTTTAATGCTCGACAGCACAGTTGGTCAGCTGTGACGACGACGGCTACTGCTACAGCATCGCCAGCACTGCGAGGCTACAGAGTTCGCCATCGTCGACCACCAGCAGCCAGTGAGTTTTTTTTTCTCTGCGCTAAGGCGCGAAGTGGCCATTTTGTTTAAGGTCTCCACGCTCTCAAGCTACACCACAGGCCTGCATCGCTCTGAGACTAACACCTAATTTGGTTGGGTGCCCTTTTCTTTTATGCGTGTGATATAACCTGCTCATTTTTCATATAGGTTAGATAGCCTGCCGGCATTAGTAGGTATTTAGGAGCAGTTTCTGAGTTGCTATATCGTTGGGAGTGAATTGTGTTGAAAAGAATTGAACTATATTGATAACTGAACTGTGTTGAAAATAACTGAACTGAAACGAAAAGATAACAAAATTTGGTTTAACGTGGTTATATGTATATATTTACAAATACTTTAAGTAAATAGTTGAACTTTACGTTTGGTGTCAATGTGAATGTTTAAGTGTGATAATACAGTGGTGGTATTGAATATTGAGTTTAAAGGGGAAATTGGTGATGAATGTAAAAGTGTCACAATTCATATAGGACGTCTAATTCATGTAAAGTAGCAAGGGTAAAACATATGACACTGTATAAAACAGACTAGTTCGTTTAAAATTCATTGAAGGTAGAAATTCATGTAAAGCATTTAGAATACATCGGTATACACTTAACAAAGACACTTGGTTATACTGTTTACTCACCAGCTTGATATATAATGTTAGTGGATAATGCAATATAGTCTATTGTCTTATTCAATTATATTAAGCATACTAATAGTCACACTTTGAGAAATACTGTATTCAAACCAGTGCATTAGTTAACTATAGGGAGAGGGATCTCCTGACACTAATGGATTCGGGGAGCGCACTCCAATAAATAGCCTGACAGCTAGGGGGCGCTACATTAGACTGTGGAAATTCTTCCCTGTCAAGAGCCCAGTCACCCGGCAATAACGGGAATGCATTTCCCCTCTGGAAGCACCTCTCTGTTAGCGAGGACCGCTCCCACACAGTGGTCCGTCCAGCTGCCACCTGTGTTACATTACATTACATTACACTTTTATCCAAAGCCACTTACAAAAAGGAGGACATGAGTTAACAGAGGTGTAGAGGAACACAGAGTAAGCAGACTACACTCATACATACAAGGAGATGCATGTGCCTAAGTAAGTTTCCCAGAGCAGGGACACTGCACACACACAAACACCCTGCACAGGGAGGATTATACAAGCATGAGGCAATTAGGGAGAGAGTTGGTTTAGTGGTTGTTAGTTTTGTTAGTTGTGTTAGGAAGGGAAGCAGTCTCGGAAGAGAAGGGTTTTTACAAGCTTTTTACATTAGTATTCAAGGCTATAAATGGTTTTGCCCCCTGCTATATCACTGACACACTCTCTGCTTATATCCCTGCACGAGCCCTCAGATCTACTGAAGCTGGCCTCCTGAGGGTCCCAGAAGCTCCACCCAAAAGGATCGGGGAAGCAGCCTTCTCATACCACGCCCCAAGAAGATGGAACGCCCTACCACAACACATTAGAGAAGCCGAGTCCGTCGACGCCTTCAAAAGGCAACTCAAGACTCATCTATTCAGCCTCGCCTACACCTAACGGCCCTACCGAGGACTCTCATCAACAGGGCATTGCGTTGTTGTGACTAATGCTGTTTTGTTTGTAACCTTGCCAAACTGTGAAGCACTTTGAGCTGCATCTTGTATGTATGAACTGTGCTATACAAGTAAAGGTTATTATTATTATTATTATTATTATTATCTATGTTGCGCATACAGCACGCTTTGCAGACTGATGAGACAGACCTGCTGCCATGCTGGATCTGCAGCACATATTTTCAGCCCAACAGTCAAAAAACTTACAACCAGAGATTTACTTTTCAATTCAGAGATTTACTTTTTAAAAGAAATATTTAAATGGTGGCTAGGCTATATCTCACCCTTGCTGAGGTTGGGCAGCATCACGAAAAACTGTAAAACAGCATACAGTACAAGGTGTGTCCATGGATGTTGGTTGATAAAACTTGGCAAAGACTGGAGTAGGCATTAATTATCATTCAATAAAGGAAACCATGACACATACCACGCATAAACATATTTTGGGAGCATTAAAACAGCGTGACAACACTTTGTTTTGTTCTCACCACCAACGATGCCACAAGAACTTGCTAAACCATTGTACAATATTGTATATGTCCACCATTATGTATGTGATGGTGGCATAATTATAATTTACCACAATATTTTCATAAATACATCTGTATCAGTAATAATGAATTTTATCTGCCTTCGATAATCATGTTTTAGATAAAAAAAAGCAGGTTGACCACATGCTACAGTACATGCCACTTTTCAGATTGCCATAGCTTTGCAATGCCTTACCCAGACCCTTGCATGAAGCAAAAGGAGTTAGCCCTAAGCCTTATGGACCCACAGCCAACCATACCCCTAATCCCACTTTATCCATAACATTCTGGGTCTTGCTTACAACACTTATTGGTCCCTGTTGTTGTTGCTCATCGGCTTGTGATGTCAGACTTTTTATTTTTTTGTTTTTTTTTGCTGTGGACATTATTGACATTCCTGTGCTGTACCTTCGCCTCAGAAGAAAAAAAAAAATCATTCAGTTTCATTACAGTTCATGAAAATACCTCAGCAGGAGACACACAAGTGCACTTGGAGATAATTTACCAGCATTTTGGTCCACCATCCCAGCCATTTAACATAGTGAAACCAAGAGAGGAAAATTTTAATTATGATAAGCACTCACCCAATCTCAAACATTTTACAGACGTTTGTTTGATCAACAAGCTATAATGTGATAAGCTATGATAAGATGGGATATGATAAGAAATTAGATATTTATGTATTAACATCATTATCATTTTTAATACTGCCAGGTTATATGTTTTACACTATTGATTAGGGTGTTCCATAGTAATCCAGTAATTATGACATTTAATTTCTAAATGTATACTAGAGTTCAAGTCTAAAGTATATGCATAGGCCCAAAGACCTTTTTTGATTACATTAAAATGTAATATGAATATGTCCCTAGGGTGGGTTTTGCAATTCAGACTAGATAGGATCTGGTATTCGCATGTTCTGTGCTGTGTTAGGTGTGCTGGGCATTCTTCAATCACTTTGTTTGCATAACATTATTGCATTGCATTGCACTACACTACACTAAGCTGATGCTCTTATCCAGAGTGACCTACAATTATTTAGATACAGGGTTTTAGGTACAGTCCCTGGAGCAATGTGGGGTTAGATGCCTTGCTCAGTGGCACTTCAGCCATGGATGAGGGTGCAGGAGAGCATTGGTTTTTCACTCCCCTATTGGAATGGGATTTGAACCTGTGACCCGCTGATCCTAACACCAACTCTAACCACTAGGCCACAGCTGCCCCTATGTATGTATATAACATGTAATATATTATGTTTTACTTTTAGCGTTTACATTTAGCTACTACTCTTATCCAGAGTGACATGTAGGGAATTAGGGAAAGACTGCCTAGATATCTTGCCCAGGGACAGAGAGAGTGGTGCATAAAAAAAGCATCATAATGTTGTTTTAGTGGGCCATCATAGTAGGCTCAGATCTCTTGTACCGCACATGTACCAGTGGCTAAAGAACTGCACCATGGCTACTGCTGGTCATAATATTGTGACATGAGCAAGATATGACCATTAGTCAGTAGGCAATGTATATTTCCGTCTTATTGTGGTGGCTGTGCGTGTTCGCAGGACAAATAAGGGTAAAATATCAATGAGGCAGGGAAAAAGTGATGGCGCACCACAGGGGCAGGCGGCATTGAGTTTTCAATACAGTAGACAGAATTCAATAAGGACCATTCTAATGTGGAACAATTTAAAGACAACACAGCACTTGACAAAGAATATTGGAAAAGATATTACAAGTTGCCCTGCCTGCCTGCCTGTCTGCCTGACTGCCAAGATTTACCCCTGTGTCAGTGTGCAAATGCACTGTGATAGGTTGCAGACTTTGGGGAGGGAACCTACAGTACCAACTTTGAATCACAATCACATTCCATCAATAAAGATTTTTCCCTATATACAAAAACCCTTATTTTCTGGCAGTAGGGGAGGAAATCTTTTATTTCACATAATGTTTGTAATAACCATTTGGAAATTTCTCCCCCCCCCCCCCCCCCCCCCTCTCATTTTTCACCCTCCATTAATTCACTGGCCTCTCTGTTTGACTTGCATTTATTTAATATTGGTCTGACAAAGCCCCCTCGCTTCAACCAGCGAAGTAACACTCGAAGCCATTTATATTCCAAACCACTGTGACTGCCTGACTCAAGAAATCCCATTTTCAAGGCATTACTATATGAAAGACATCTGCTAAATGGCTCTCTTTGGCTGCTCCCATGTACAAAATGAAGCTGGTGGTTTTGAACAAAGCTTCTCTGTGATTGCATGGGGCCTCAATGAATGAGGATAGACCACACGAGCCACTATAAATCACAGCTTTTGTTTTCTCTTCTCACAAACCCCCACTGCTGATTAGCTGTATTTGTATGTAATAGATGAATATTTTATTTACCGGTTTTAATTCCAAGTGAAACACAAGCATGACAGAAACACAATACAACTGCACAGTTTATCAGAGTTTTTTTTCCCCAGTGAAATTGCACACAGTTTTATTTGACTCAAGAAACTTTTATTTCAGTTTTTTTTTACCCTTTTAAAAGTCTCTGGCGGGGAAAGAATACTGAAGTGAAGTTCAGTTGATAACATTCCTATCTCAAATGCCCCAGTGACCCGTTTGGGCTGCTACCAACAGAAATTTCAAATTGAAGCAAATCAAGCACAGTATCTTGCTTAGAGGAGGGAAAAACAACCACATCAGTATTTCATGATTAAACTAGCAGGTCACCTCAAAAAAATGTTGCAACGAACCGCCAGAATTTTCAAAATGGCACCTTAGTTTTTTTTTTTGCTTCATGTGAGGAGATTCCGGTCAAATGGAATGTTGCAGTAGCTCACATCAACTTAATACTCGTCATAAAAAGCGCTTATATGGGCGTTTATTTGCTTACAATTTACATGTCGTTGCTCTCATTTCAGTTGACAGAGAGCCCGCAGCACCTGTTAGGAGCACATGATGCTAGGCTGATGTGTCACCTGTGATAACTCTTTGAGTGGAATGGGGCTTGGGGAACGGAGGGAGGCGGGGGGGACGGAAATATGTGCCAGCCTTCTCTGGTGGTTTGGGGCTTGGGGAATGGGAGGTGTGTGTGTGTGTGTGTGTGTGTGTGTGTGTGTGTGTGTGTGTGTGTGTGTGTGTATGTGTGTGCGTGTGCGTGTGCGTGTGTGTGTGTGTGTGTGTGTGTGTGTGTGTGTGTGCGCGCTCACGGAAGGAAGAGGGGCGTGATTGTACGTGCCAGTCTCGACTGGTGGCTTGGTGAGAGAGAGAGACTGTATGACATGATTGTGTCTCACACTGTACTGCCAGCAATGAGGATGAACAAGAAAAGCTAGTTTTACTAAATACATAAATAGATTAAGAGACATTTTTGAATAGGCTGATTATGTGTGCATCTTTGGCATGGCCTTTGGTCAAAACTGTTGAGTGTTTTTTTTTTAAAAAAGAAAAAAAAAGTACAAATCAGCCCGGCTCATTGCAATGCATTGTCCTGAGACAAATTAAACACTGAATTAATCAGAGCAGCGAATGAATTGCTGGTTATGGGCCCCTGACGAACGAAGTAAGAAAAAAGAAAAAGAGTTTGATGCAGCAAATGCATGTTAACTCTTTACACAGCAGAGTGTACACCACTATTACAATGAAACAGTTAATATAAACACAGCATAGTTCTGTGCAGTGGGGTAGTCAAGGAAACAGGTTTAGTCATTTACCTTAGTATGTTAACTCAGAGCAAGTGGTAAACCTCCTAGCAGAGGGGTCCTATGGTTTTATTCTACTAGTAAAAACAGACACAAAAGGGCTATGCTATTAGAAGATTTACCACTTACTTTGAGTTAACTTACTTTGGTCAGTCAGTGAACTACTTGGAGCAACCCCCCCCGGATTTGTATACTATAATGTAGATAAAGCTGAAGTGTTGGCCAGCCTCTCCCCATTGATAGCTTTGGAGAACACCACAGACTGTACTATACTGTACAGTGAGTTAGACTTGACTATGGACAAACAGTAATAATGCAGAAACATCGAAGCACTTTGTCTTCCAGTGTGTGGGGTATCTCGGAGGGGCAGCAGATGATGTTATCCATACAGCATTGCATAACGTGCTGATGTCAGGAGACCAAGGCTGAGAAAGGAAAGCTTCTCTCTGGTCTTCTTTGGCTGCAAGCTCAGCAGCTCGCTACATCACATTGGAGAACTGCAATAAGGCACTGCCAGCAGAACGGGCTATCTCTCGCCAGCAACATGCACACATCATTTCATCCCCTGAGCACAC
>CM059276.1:25726435-25806435 GCA_030347295.1 Setipinna tenuifilis
CATTAGCATGCAACTCTATGTGATCATCGAATCATAATATTAGGAGTCTATTATATTGCTGCTCTGCAACATTGCTCAATCAAAGTTGACCAATGTATCATCACCTTTACATGCACTCTCTACACGGCACCTGAGCAATAGCCATAACAAAAGCCCAAAGTTTCAAGGCTTTTGCACACACACCCTCTCACACAGACCAGGACATGTGTTACTTTTTCAGAGCCACCTACATGCTTCAAGGAGCTAGCTGTGGAGGACTACATGAAGAACCCTGACCCCAGCGCACAGAAGTAGGGCGAAGCCAAAGCGAAACGCTTTAGTGGTCCGCGTTCTCGCAAGGGCAATACCGTACGCTTGAAAGTGTCATTGTTGAGCCGCAATGGAGGCAATGAACGACGGAGCGAGCGATTCTTTCTCGTCTTCTGTTTTTTTTCTGTTAACACCTGGGGTTACACGAAACAGATTCTTCTCTTTTTTTTGCCTTTAGTCACCTCTGAGATGTTTTATCCAAGGCAGCCGTGCAGTGAAGGAGCACTCGAAAAGAAAAGGGGGACTGAAGAGAAGGCCACTTGAGATGCGTTCTAGAGCACTCAGTTTAAAGTTACTTAAAAGTGCCCAAGGAGTTAAAGGCAGAGTGTGAAGGAGAAACATTGTTCTAGAGACAAAACAGGAGATGATCTATGTGAAAGTGCTTAATTGAAGGGATTTTTGATCAGTGAACTACACAAAAGGAGCCTGTGAGCTGACATTTGTCTGGCAGAAATGATAGAAGCAGCCAGCCAAGGTCAGCAGCCACTGCAGATGGTTGGTGGCAAACACACAGAAGAATGGACCAGAATGACAAGAGTTCAGATGGCTGTCGATCTGGTAGCTACTCTGTAGCTGAACATGAGTGACTGGAATTTAATGCGAGCAGCCATGGGGAGCAAGTGGAGACTGATAAAAAAGTGGACTGACGTGCCCTTTTTCATTCGGCTGATTGGACACCAGATGCGCCAGACCGCCACTATATTCTGGACCATCTGCAGCAGACTTGTAGCGTCTGACGGCAGACATACTAGGACAAAACAGACCTGTGTCTAGTGCTGTGCTAGTGGCGGCAGTGTCTCTGTTGGCCTCAGACAATCAGGATTGCTCTGAATGTGACCAAAAACTCATTTGCAACCAACAAGAGAACTGATCCTGCAATCGAGCCAGACAAGGGAAGCAGCCATCAGGTGGTAACAGCCAGGTCAAGCTCTTGCTTGTCCCCTAGACAGCCACTGATACAAAGGCATTAGAACACACGTGTGTGCTCAGGTGGGCGCAGCCACTCACATACCTGTACAGGATGTAGTCTATGCTGTACAGACATGTCATTACCTATCTGTTCAACCAGTAAAATGATCTTCCTTTGTATTTGAATTCAAATACAGTACTGGTAGGCCTAGTTTATTTCAGAGGTTTACACTTATATATAGTATCCCTTGTAGTGTTGGACATTAAAAAACAGAAACATAAATCAAGAAACACTGTATTTCAATAAAAGGTACTATTTGCAATACATGTAGGATGCTATATTGTAAACACGCATAGATGTCCGCAGATGTAGTTTATTTTATTTATTAATGTGTTATAGTACCCAGGACAGGTGATATTCAAATTCCTACATGCAAAGAATACAGCCAGCAGAATTATATGGAGATGTTCAGCAGGTGAACTACAGTGCAATGTTTTTATTCCAAAACAAATAAACAATTTAAACAAATAAAACACATTTTATTTACTAGTTAATTTACTAGTATCATATGCATGTAAAAGCACACATCCTGTATGACCAAAGACTGAAAAACTTTAAATTGACACTAGATATGGACATGGAGTCATGGAGTTTTGCAATTCAACTGAATTCACATGGAGGTAGATGAGAAATGTTTTTCATTTAAATGTGCTGAATCCACTGCAGCAAAGCACAGTAACATGATCTCCAGTGTGCCATAGGTCAGCAATTAAGCTGATGCTTTCTTCAGCTCTACCTAACAGTGTTTACTAGATGATGGTTTTTATTGTGTGTAAGAACATGAAGCTATTCCAGTAAATCAGCTCCATCCCCGTTAACCCTTTTATCTACCCTTTCTTTGAAACAGTGTCAAAGTAGCTGATGTTTAAATGTGTTTTGCCATCAAGTTCTTAGGGGGATTCCATATATATACAAAGTGTAAATTGTATACAAAGTTAGAGGACCCTGGCATGCGTGCCAGAGGGAATAAGTGTATTGCACAGAAAAACGCTATTCTAATTTGCCAAGAAAGGTGTTTCTGCAACTTCATCTATTTTTACCTTTTTTTTTTCTTTCAGAATTAGGTGACGTTACTTTGCACCAAAAGCCTGTATACAGGATAGACAGAATGTGCTTTACCATAATAAATAACACGAAGAGTTTGCTAGGGTGAAGTGTGAAGCATATCCACTTTTAGACTAATCAATCAAAACTTTTGCACTTAATCTTGACAGAGGAGGGCTGTACTCATTTCCTGACTATTCAGGACAGTAGTCAAGCTAATCAATCACAACATATTTCAGAAAAACTGAATAAAAAATAAACATGATTAGAAACGTTTGTCATCAATGTTACATATGTACCTACTTTTGTGCTCTGCAAAATTAATTGCTATAAACTCTGAAAATAAGCACACAGGATCCATATTTGCCATATCTGTTTGTTTGTTTTTTCTTTTTGCAACCAATCAATCTTTTCTCTTTCTCTTCATACTGCTCAGTCACTTCTGTGGCTAGAAAATCCACTTTGATTGTTTTCTATGATAATGTAGTTCATAATATGTGTGTGAAATTAGGCTCCACTATAGTGGCATGGAAGTGGGGGGGTGTGGAGGGGTGGTGGTCAAGCCCGGATCATCGCACAGGCTTCATATGGCTTAAGCCTAGGGGCCCCGCCTCTCAGGGGGCCCCCAATTGGTCAAAAAAATAACATCTTTAATATTCATTGGCTCAAAACCATGTGAGAGGGGGGCCCCTGACCATGGGGCGGGGGGTTGTAGCCTAGGGGCCCCTGACCATGTTAATCCAGCCCTGGTGGTGGTGATGGTGGTGGTGGTGGTGGTGGAGCGTAGCAGACTACCCAGGGCCCTAATGGCAGTAGGGGCCCAAGCATGCTGTGAGTATGACACATTTAGAGAGGAAGGGACCCCACAAAGACTGTTGTTTATAAGGGCCCAGCGTTACAGGATGTGCTACACTATGGCCCTGAGCACTGCTGCTTAGCCCTTAGCCACTGACTCTCCACAGGGAGGCAACATGTGCAAATATCCCACAGACCTCTCTGTGGTGACCATCAAATTCAGTTTTAAAAGTTCACTTTGATTTTTTGCAGTGAAAATTGCTGCTATGATGCTGTGCGGAGGCTTTCTAAGATTATTTTCAGGAAAGCTGTTGGATACCTCATTTTATAGTCATCATACATTTTTCTCTGAAAAATTCTGGCGTTCTCTTTCTGTGTCTGTCTCTCAATGAATGTCTCTTTTTTTCCTTTTTTTCTCATTCACTTGTTGCTCTCTCTCTCTATATATATATATATATATATATATATATAGAGAGAGAGAGAGAAGTACAACAAGTATTGAGTAATATATATAAACACACACATATATATATGTATATAAATGAAAAACATGTATACGACGAGTGTGTGTGTGTGTGTGTGTGTGTATGTGTGTGTGTGTGTGTGCGTGTGCGTGTGTGTGAGTGTGTGTGTGTGTGTGCGTGTGTGTGTGTGCGTGTGTGTGTGTGTGTGTGTGTGTGTGTGTGTGTGTGTGTATTCTTTTATTATATATTTATCTGAGGCATACTGTATATAATCCATTTATGAGAAATAAAGCAAAGAAAACCAATAGCTTTTTCAATAAAGAAACAATGTCCAGGGAAAACATTTAGTGAGTTACTCTGGCAATACACTGAAGAAGCACATCAATTTTCTTCTCAGTGAAGTTAAGGCTTTTTCTTTAAATTAAAACCAGAGAATTGACTCCCCAGCACAGCACCAACACAATCACAGTTGGAGATGAACGTCAATCAATTCAGCTTTTGCTGGCAGAGGGAAAATCAATGGCCTCCCATAGCCGCTCAGAAATTGACAGACAGACAGGTATATATCTGGGCCAGCGATGGCAGAGAGAAGATGATAGCATGATTGGCAAACTAGTCCCACTCACATCCTGATCAAAACACATGAAACAGACAGACACAGACATATGCACACATGTAGGAGGCATTCACGCATGCACGCACGCACGCACACACACACACACACACACGCACGCACACACACTCACACACACACACACGCACACATACACACACACGCACACACACGCACACACACACGCACACACACACACACACACACACACACACACACACACACACACACAACCACACACACCAGACATACTGTATGTGCCACACACACACACACCCACACATAGATCCATAAGCACACTCAACAGCTCACCAGTTTCCTTACAAAAGCTGGTTATGAGAAGACAGCCTCACTGTGAGTGTTCCCGGTAGGAAAGAGAAGTGGGCACAGAGTCCACTGCACTTACAACAGAGATGGTCTAATTTTACCCAAGGGGACAGGAAATGGGTGGCATGTTGTTCTCAGGTTTGGGCTATATGGCGAATAAAGAAAAGGACACTCACTATGAGGTGCAGACTAGGGCAGAGTGCAGTTTTGAAAGACTATAGCCATACGCTACACGTTCATTTCTTTATTGCTGATGTTTCATCCCCATGGCCTTTGTCAATTTTTACTCAATCAATGTACATCAGGCTTAACGTGGAGTGTGTGATATAGTCTTGTAATTCTAGTATGGGTTATACACACCCTGGCTAACGGTTACACAAACTAACACATACTGTACTTAACCGCACCTATCTTTTCAACATGAGAGCGCTGTGCCTGTGCCTCTGCCTGTGCCTGTTGGATCTCTGCTTATGACGATGGCACTGGGGCTAAACCCCTTTCAAAAATTCCTGTCTCCATCAAAGGCAGCGGGGGGCTTCTGTGAGCCGCCTCTTGTATGTCTGTTTGTCTGATAAAAACAGCCGCGCTCTGTCAGACAGGATAAGGAAGATGCTTTGCCCTTCTCTCTCTCTTTCACTCTCTCTTTCTCTCTCTCTTTCACTCTCTTTTTCTCTCTGTCTCTCTCTCTCTCTTTCGCTCTCTCTCTCTCCGTCTCTCTCTGTACCACACGGCTCGCAAAAGAGAGATCCGGTTTCTGTTGTGCGCGTGGTGTGACATTTCAGAGCTGGAGACTGAAAACTCAAAGCGTATTATCTTTCAGAAAAAAGAAAAAAAAACAGGAAACAGTGATGCATACCATCGCAATCCCCACAGCACTGAATACATACTTGGTCATTTGACTTGATCAGTGGGTTTGTTGCGGATCAAACAGTAAATATTGATGTTGCTCTGATCGTGCTCTTGCTTGTAACATTATTAGTTAAAGGTTAAGCGTCGGTTTGGGAAAATGGCACCAGTAAATACAAAACATTTAAATTCAAATGTGAGTGAAAGCTTCCATCTGGTGAATCTGGACGCCTCTCCGCATTCTTACAACCTTGTGTTCCATGGTTATTGACACAGCATGAACCACAGCTGTGGCAATCAGGCAAGTTTGAGGATGCAATTTCTCTGAATAATGGCCCAATTAAAATTAAATTCTGCTCATAAAAGGAGGATTTTGTTTTAATGTCAGTCTTCATCATTTATGAATATAATTCTGTAAAAGACTTTGGTTACAGTATTAAGGGATGAAAATGTTCATTAGGGGATATTTGCTTAAAGAATAACTTTAGTTTGAAATTCTCCAATATTTCAGTACTTCTTTAAGTCCACTGGAAGCAAATGACTTTCAAATATTTAAGCGATAAGGTTATAACATTCACTGAAATGGATGTTTTGTACTATATTCTCAACTTTATCTGTGAGTGGAATGCATAATTAAGTTTGTGCTAAACAGCTGCAAAGTTGTGTTCTTCACTTTTATTGTATTGAACGCAAAATGTATCCACAAAACAAGATGTTTTAAAATGGGCTTAATGTATGCATTGCCTTTGTAGTAATTTGTCTTTTTATGTCTTTTTGTCTGCTGTCCAGCATGTCTGTGGCCCTATGGCAACAACCGAATGAATAAATTATTTTAAATAAATCTGAAATTGATGTGTCTTGTCAAAATGGGACCTGTGAAAGTCATACCTCCTGTGGCAATGATCACATCTCATTACCATTGCATTATACTGTGGCGCCACTGACAGCTATACTCACAAGCTGTAAATATCCGCTCCCAGCCCCGCGTAGCTCTCTTCGCTGCCTGTGCCTGTGCATGTGTGTGTGTGTAAACCCACAGCTAAAGACTGAAGGTAATTTGCAGGAACGGGGGGAACGTGTGGAACAAAAAGCAGCTCAGTCCACCTTCCCCTCCCTATATCGTATTTGTTTCTCCATCATTCATTTTCAATCACAGGCACTTCTATGAGGGATTTCAATAATTCAGGAAGAACACACAATCTTATTCGTAGTGATGTGCATAATGATGTTAAGCCCAGCCCGTGCCAAGAGAGAATAACAGAGAGAAAGAGAGCGACAGAGAAAGAGACAGAGAGGGAGAGAGAGAGAAACAGGGAAAAAGAGAGAGAGAAAGAGGATGAGAGGAATGAAGAGCGAGAAAAAGAGAGAGAGGGAGAGCAAAAGAGAAAGAAAGAGAGAAAGCGAGAAAGAGAAAGAGAAAGAGAAGATGAGAGGGAGGGAGGTGAGAGTGGAGCGGCGGATCTTTTGAAGCGCAGACGTGTTCAGGGGTGGCAGGAGCCGAGCGGTGCAGCTTCAGGGGCTCACAGTCACGGGGATGATTAATGTATTCCCTCCCCGCAGTGCTCTCACCTCCCCTCCACACTCCCCCTGCACTCCCCCTGCGAAAGAGACACATTCCTGGATGCACTCCCCCAGCTCCAGCCTTCGGAAAGCTGTCATTTCTCCCCTCCCGGACAGACCAAGCAGCCCTGAAGTATGTAGCGGCTTGCACAAAGGACAAGGAGATGGGGTGCTTTTGTTTTCTGAAAGGTTCAAATGATAATGATTTCTTCCCTCCTGCCAACACACCAACAGATTTGGTTTCTTGTTGTACAGTCTCCCGCCAGTGAAATACCTGTGGGGCGGCACTAGCACCGTTTTAGGGGTCATTGAGTTGTGTTTTGCTAAGAGGGTTTGGGAGATCCTTATTAAGCCCTCATGTTTAGATTTGTCAATAACTGAGGTTGGTAGTCCACGACCAGCATTAAAAACCAAAAGTGATTTTTTTTAGGTGTGAAAAAAGTGCATGTTTGTGGATGATGTTCACATTGTATATTCACAGAGAATGAACTGCAAATTGAAAACTGTTTCATCTGACTTAATCTGAAAAGAGCGTGTGTGTGTGTGTGTGTGTGGGTGTTAGTGCGGTTTATCAGAAACGATAAGAAAAATTGAGAAACGTTATTACAGGGTTACCTCTCTCCCAAAGGGCAATAACGGCTCTTTGATCTCGTTTCTTCCACAACCACAACAAGGGCCAGTGAGGCCCAGCCGGTGTAGGCTAGTTCAGCCACAACTGGGACATCTGTTCAAGCTTGTAATATTTACACTTCACAGCAGTCCACTATGTACGTGAACAGTACACCCCTATCCCCTAAATATGTAATGACCATAGCTGTTAACATTACAGTACTACTGCTAAATAATACATTTTGTTGAGTTGAGATAGGGAGGTGTGTTTGTCAGGATTATTTAAAGCGGTACATCAAAATATAAAACTTTCTGAGGTATTTTCATTCAAAAAAAGAACATCTATTAAATATTCACTAGTTTTAGGTAGTAGAAGGCCAAAAAAACAGCATTTCTCGACTTAAATTGAAAACTAATAAACTAATATATCAACTGTGAAGATGCATACACAAGTTACAAAGACATCACCACAGGAGAGTATTTTAATGTCATTCTGTTGTTTTGTGAGTGTGTGTGTGTGTGTGTGTGTGTGTGTGTGTGTGTGTGTGTGTGTGTGTGTGTGTGTGTGTGTGTGTGTGTGTCTATGCATGTGTGTAGTGGTTGGGTGGGGATCTTTCTTTATTCCCCATTTCACTCTGGTCTCTACCTAGAGCAGCAAGGGAACGTCACACAACTCAGCGATGCTGGTACCTGTCCATGGTGTGTGTGTGTGTGTGTGTGTGTGTGTGTGTGTGTGTGTGTGTGTGCGTGTGTTTATGTGTGTGTGTGTGTGTGTGTATGTGTGTTTGTGTGTGTATGTGTGTATATGTGTGTAGTGGTTGAGTGGGGATTATTCCCCATTTCACTCTGATCTCTGCCTACAGCAGCAAGGGAACGTCACACAACTGAGTGATGCTGGTACCTGTCCATGGTGCTGAACTCAACATCTGTTCCATTCTATCACACGTGCTGCTGATGCTGATGCTGCTGCTGCTGCTGCCCCTGTCCGTGTTGCTAAACATGGAATCCCGTGTAAAGGAGCTGGAACCTCCAGGTCACAGAGGCCTCCTGGGAAACCACTCATTTAAAAATAAATGACTTTGACACATCGGACACTTTTATTATGTCATTCCAGTCAAGCATGTAAACTACGCCAGCAGTCGCATGATGCTCAGTGCACATGACACAGTTGGTAACTTGTGAGGCTTGCTATGCACATACCGTAATGTTACTGTTGTCAAAAAGGGAGGAGTGTTTGAAGGGCTTACCCAGAGTACACTCAAGCACTTGTGTTTCCACTCAAAACACAAAGCCACCAAAACAGAGCCATAATCGTGTCAGTTGTATAGTATTCTATGATAAGAGTCTTGATACTGATACTTGATAAATGACTTGGAAATTTTATTTCATCTTTATGGTGCATGTGCTGGTAGCATGTACGCACTTGACATATTCGTGTTGTCAGCATGAGTGATTCATGAGAAGGCCATCAGGCTGATAGGTCTCAATATGCTTCCACAATTTAACTTCGACCAATAGGAGCACCTCTACAGTTAAACAGTTCAAATGGATTGGACTTATAGAGTACATCTACCTAAGAGTACCTAAGAGAACATCTACCCAAGAGTTCAAATCGCAGACTTCAGAACAATGACAGCACATCTACCTCAGACTTGCAATGGTAGACTTAAGAACAACAAGAAAACATCTAGCAAAGAGTTCATATTTGTAGACTTTAGAACAACGAGAAGCCATCTACCGAAGAGTTAAAATGGCAGACAATGAAAGAACATTGTAACTCAATCAGTTTAATAAAATAAAACAGAATTTCAATCTGTGCTTATGTAATTCATTCATAGACCATCTGCTATACAGTGTATACATACATTATTCTGTTTTGTTTTACCCCCTTCCCCTTCCTGTCAGTATTGGCAACTCAAAGGCACAAATCAATGAGTAGACAAAGTGAGAGACACAGCTCTTTCATTAGGCTCCAATGGCAAGTGATTAACACATCAGCGTTTCCATACCTTGCTTCTATAACATTGGTGCAGCTGTGTTTTTCTAATCGATATGCATATTTATCTGTAGCTGCATCCAGTGTGTTTTTTATGTCAGAGTCAAAAGGACAGATTCAATATGAGATCAGTTCAGAGGTTGGAGACGAGAGCTATTCACGGTGTTCATTTCTCGGTTACACAATTAGATAAGTCTCGCCAGCCCTATGTGTGAAATCAGTGCTCATAGGCACACACCTACAGTTATTTATTGACGTGTGTGTCTGAAAATCATTTTGCTGCATGCAGGAAAAAAAGACTTAATTCATTATTTCTGCCTAACAATTTTAATAAACAAAACATTTAATCTTTTATTTCCATCATTTATAATTGAAACATACCAACTTACCAAGGAATGACAACAGTCCGGGCAGTGTTAAACCAATCAGCTTGATTTGTTTTTTTGATTTTGTCTGGGGTTTAATGAACCCTTCGCCATTCTGAAAGATGTTTTCATGAAAGCCCCCGTTGGGCATGGGGGAGTGTGGGGGTGTGTGAGGGGGGGTGGCAATAAATCCCTATTAGGCCCTGCGCCACAGGCCTTCGAGATCACAGACCCCTCAAACACACATAATCAACCTCTCGGTGACGCTGAACCTGGTCTTTAATAAAGTACATTAGTTATGATAATCCCCACAGCACCCAGGAATTCTGTGCACAGTTAGCATTAAACTTTTAAGCTGTAATTAAAAAATACAGCGGCTTCGGTCGCCCTTAAGGGAAAGATCTGTCTTCAATTCCATTGTAATTCGAGCACACCTAGAAGCTCGCACCAGAATAATAAGGCATTAGAGGATGAATGCAGCAACTGTTAAGACTGATAGCTTGATTTTGCATACGGTTGTGGCCTAAGTTTATAAAGCTCTCATTCAGACTAGACTAACTCTTCCAGCCATTGTGTGCAAAGGATTAACTGTTTTCACAGAGGGGTGCAGGGGAAGAGCTTCTTCATTTCAAGAGTGATACCTCATTTGTCTTCTGTCTCACTCCCCACATCCATATTACTGCTGTTGTTGTTGTTTTTGTTGCTGTTGTTGTTGTTGTAGTAACAGGAGCATGGTGTGCCATATAATCTGTTTGGCAGAAGTTAGGGTTTCTTAGATGTTTATACAAGACAGTGTATCAGACCACTATCTCCAGACTTTGCATATGGTGGATAGATCTGCTTATTATCAGGCACAAACTCAAAAGAGACACAAACTCTTTATAGCATCCATCTGAAAAAACAGTGGTCTTTTTGATATTTAATGTCCTGTGCATCACAAGGTGCCATATGGGTGGTGTATGAAGTTATATTTCTGACTCATTTCTGAGCACGAAAAGGGAGATTTTGAGCATACAAAATATATGTTGCAAGCACACATCTTATATTTTGAAGAAAAATTAAAGACGTGTATGCATAACTTATGGTTGAGCAGACAAAAATCGATTCTGTGCTCCATAACTATCTTCCTCTATGCTCTGCCTGACTGCTGCATGCTCACAATGTCCCTTTCCCTCAGTCTCGTCCTGTGCTTGCTCTGGTTCTGCACTTAATGTGCCACAAAGGTCAACCAATCAGAGAATGAGTGACGAAAGATTATGATTGGCTGCCCTTTGCTCCAATTACGCAGCAGCATCCGGGCAGGAAGTTTTGCCGAGGTGTGTGTCTCCACATGACTCATAGTTTGTGAAACATGGCTAATTGCAGGCTTGCATCTGTGTTGATTTGTGGAATAAACTGGATATAGTTTATGGTTAGTGTTTCTATTTATAGTGGGTTTCCAGCAGTGTTACCATTTATGTCTTCCTTTTTTCCATAAGGAAAGTTGTTATGAGTGACGTTAGAATGGCAGGATTAGTAGGCTAAAGTTAGCCAATTATTGATATGCTTTAATAAGTTAAGTCATTGTTTGAGGACATAGTTCTGTGCCCCCAATTCTCCAATGGCCAATAGGAATGACTTTCAGTTTCACTAACAAGCATGTCAAAAAACACTCTTTGCTTGTAGGCTTAGTTCGACAATCTAAAGAAAACCTACAATTTTCTTTGGACTAACCTCTAAGACATAGTTACATGGACAGTTGCATTTGTAATAAACGTTGTCTGTTGTAAGACAATTTCATAGGCTATGACATAGTGATTTTCAGATCGCCCACGGCAGCTAGTGTGTAACAACAGCCGAAAGTAAAACATCAACAGCCTATCAGTGTCGGCATCCAGTCATATCAGTTAGTTTTGACACTGCACTCCTTGGATGATGTAGTCTGATTGGTGCACAAGCAGCCAATCATATTTCTTTGCCCCCTCAATCCCCCCACCCCACCCCACCCCCCAAGTTGTCTGAGTGGTTGACTTTTGTGACACATCATGTGCAAAACCTGAGCACCCATGCAAGTTAAGTTGAGCGAGCGCCCAAGTAAAGTTGAGGGAGCGCGCAAGTGAAGTTGAGCGAGCGTGTTTGGGCCATACTGAAGGAAATGGGCATTGCAAGCTTGCAGCAGTCTGCCAGAGTGTGCAGGAAGATATATTTTGAGCGCAGAATTGATTTTTGTCTGCTCAACCATAACTTTTTGTGCACACACCTTCGATTTTTTTCCTCAAAATATAAGTTGTGTGCGCTTGCAAAATATATTTTTGTATGCTCAAAATTTCCCTCTGCGTGCTTAGAAATGTGTCACAAATATAATCCCATAGTGGTGGTGCTTGAATAGGCAGACTCACCATCAACATCAACATCACATCTTGGTATCTAAATGTACCTGCAGGCTCCAGTGTACTGTCCCCAATGGTGTAGGAGGCAGGATGGTGAACATCCAGTGCTGTTGGCAGGCCAAAGAAACCCAAGTACCTACAATAATCTATAGTACTCAGGAGAAGAGTCTGCCAAAAAGGTACCCTGTTACCCTTTACATTAAAGTCTAATCTGAGGTTTACTCTAATTCCTAACTAAAGCTGCACCTCCAAGATCAAACTACAGTACTCAACCAACAGATACGACTAACACGACCATCAGTGAATACAGTAAAGAGAACAGGACTGTAAAAAGGGGACCTGCAGTATTATGGTGATCAATTCAGCATGCTTTTCCTGCATAACTACAGGATTTCACACACCCAGATTTATGATGCCATTGCACTGTTTTCTTCCCCCCTGGGCAAGGATGTTGTAATTCGTGTGTGTGTATGTGTGTGTGAGTGTGTGTGTCTGTGTGTGTGTGTGTGTGTGTGTGTGTCTGTGTCTGTGTGTGTGTGTGTATGCGTATGCGTATGAATGTGTTTGTGTTTGTGCACATGCTTTTGTGTGTGTGTGCGTGCATTTGTGTGTGTGTGTGTGCATGCATTTGTGTGTGTGTGTGTGTACATGCACGCACACGTCTGTGTGCGCACACTTGATAGAGGGCCACTATATTATTGTGCTCTTACATAATCATGTGCGTCTGAATGAAGACCCAGATGCTGCAGTTTATTTCCCTTTAATCTCGGGCATTTGGACTTTAACTGCCCAACATGGACTACTGCTGCCATTACACGGGCTTTTTGAAGTTCATAAAAATAGCCGCCTGACTTTTTAAAACTCAACCCCTGAACTTACAAAATAAATATATACCTACACACAAAGCATCCAAAATTGCCCATATAACCAAGGCCACATACAGACCTGTGTGATGTGTAAACTTCACTCCTCAAGAATAAAACTCCCCTAAGCTTTCACACCTTGCTGGCATGTCTGTGGATAGCAGGCTAGAGCTATAGTGCTTTTTTTTTAAAGTAGCTTCAATCCACGTGTGTGACAGGGCTTCTTATAATGCATGGAATTGGAGTGAATTTTGTCCTTGTGTGGCATGTTACACAAGCATCAACATATGCTATGTAGAGTATGGGGTATTAGACCGCTTGGAGAAGACACCCTGCTTTTACATTTTTTTACATATTTCATGTCAGCTTTTCTCACAGCACGTAGTCATTTGTTCTGCTCACACAGGAGTAATAATTCATATCCAAAGTAGCATATTTGTTAAATAGCAACCGCCTTTTCCATTTGCAGGTATGAGGATACCACAAAGGCTCATTTGTGTATCTTCAACACACCCTTTTTGTTGGGTGAATTCTCCTGGAAAACTTAAGTTGATCATTTCCGCCTTCTGCATCACTTCGTCTAGATCATTTGTTGGCTCGTTTAGAGAGTTTTGATGAGACCTTCAGCATTTCACCTGGCTGTCTTCCTTGGTGCCAGTTGTCACCCGTAATTTAAATCACCAGTTGCGAAGCGTGTACAAGGCTCCCAGTAACGAGGATTGCACAGAGGCCAGCCATCTTGTCACAGTGTATCTGCCTGGCAAAGGCGCTAATGGTGTGCCATCCACACAGAGTGAGAGCACATTACAAAACAACTTTCTCTCCCTCATAACAAGATAATATGTTGTGGGTTTTTTTCTGCTAGTACAGAAGTACAATGAATCATAGCTTTTTTTTTTTTAAATAATTTTCAATTTCAACTGTACCACAGATAAGAACACTGCGCCTAACAAGTTAGTGTAAATGCTGATGGGAAAATGGAGGGTAATTAAAAGAGATTAAATACGCAAAATAATGAATGAATGGCACAGGGTGCTAAAATTCCTTTTGTTTCTCCTTCTGGCAGGTATTGCAAATGGTGAAAATCGGTTCTCATGGCAACACTGAAAGGATGGTTTCAGCTATACATAAATCAGATAGGTCAGATTTTTTTTGACAGTACTCTGAAACAAATACGTGTCATTAGGATGTAGAATTTCAATACTGAGTTTGACCAGAAAACGCAAGCAGAAACAATTCCTAGTCCCATCTCACTGCAGTGTAGCCCCAGCTCACTGCAGTACATTGCAATACAATAATAAATATCTACCTCCATCCCACATAGACTTTTGAATCACATGTAGCAAAGACAACAGCCGATCGACTCCCAGGCCGAGGTAATTGAGACAGAAAAGCTGGACACTTGATGCCTGTAAAATTAATTTCTCCAAGGGCACAGGAATATCAGCTTAGCTCCGGGGCAATTGATGAACGTAATTAAGGCCGCATTTTATTTCAGAACATCACTGCCCTTTAGATATGGACACCCCGACTGAACTTTTCAAATATCATATCTCAGGCCATTAGGATTCTAAGAGAATAAATTCCTCACTTTTTGGGGTTTGAACTTAGGTATACCAATTAAGCTTGTTCAAAAATATTATGCTTCCCACTGAATTAATAATCAATTTCTGTGAATATTTATAGCCTTAGTAGTAGTACATTAAGGTTCGTGTTTCTGTATCTTAATAAAAAGTGAGAGTGCCAAAAGTGGTTTTGCCAGCTGATAAAAAGTCAAGGTGCAAACTTGTCATGTTCTTGTTTGCTGTTTTGCTGTCATACATCCATTCTCCCATCATCCTTTCATGTATTCTTTCCTGTGGTTTGTAATACCACCAGCACATCAGTACTTGAACATAGTTCAAATGAAATGTAACAGTGCAGAGATTAGTATTCCCATTTTAAGGGTCTCAGCTGTTTTGCCATGTTGTTAGTGAACCATGTGTTTTTTTTGTTGTTGCTTTTTTGTCTGTTACAAAAATCCAAAGTGTATTACCTTTTCCCTGTACAAAATGTCATCACCCTGTGCCCTCATTAAAACAAGAACACAAACTAATACAACTATAAATAAAACATGCCTCCATGTCTTCAGTCTAACCCATCTCTACTTGTGTTTTAAACCTTGTGGTAGAAGGACGTTTCTATTTTCTTGATCATTTAGCACAAAGTGTATGTGACCGAGAGTGCTCCGTTGAAGGATCCAATACTTTAACAGGTAAAGTACAGTTGTTGACATTTTGAAATGCCATGGTGATTAAAACTATGTTTGGGAGCATATACTTTTTGTTGCCGTTTGTTGTTTGTTTTGCCTGGCATTGTCCTGCACCCAGACCATGTAGGCGATGTGTGCTTTAGGCCACTGTGATGGTACAGTAGTAGTTGAACATAAAGTATGTAAAGTATAACATGTATATAAAGCTGCTTCCACACTGTCCCAAAAAACACCAACATGGCAAAAAATAAATAAATCTTCATATGTGGCCCCAATGGTCTGTCGTATACACACTGACTTAACTGTGTGTGGTTGTTGCCATTTGTTGGGGAAGTGTGCAATCACCTTACGTTTGAGGCTGAATTGAGTTGTACAATGTAAAAACTGCATGTTTTGGGTTACTGAAGCATATTAATCCATCTTATTACACCCCAAAAATGAAAATTATTAACAGTGAAAATGAGCATCTAAGGTTATCTTTAACATTATAAGGAATATCCTCAGTACAAGACTGAAGGGCCAGCTTAATCCTCCCACATGGCACATAATATATTTAGTTTAGGTAGCTGTTTGTTTTATTTTTAGCACTTTACCTTATTTTACCTTTATACATTATACCCTATTATATACATATTCTTTTCTTATATGCCTTATAGACATACTGTTATTTTTTTATATTGTTACCCTAGTATTAAAGCAGTCTGAGGCCCCATGTGAATATTTATTGCCTTGTAGTACATTAAGGTTTGTGTTTCCGTATCTTCATAAAAGTAAGCACTCACTGCCTCATGGCAAACGCTGCCCAGTGGCAACCTGTCCATCGCCCAGATACTCATCTGGGGCTGAGGGGGTAGGAGGGAGATCTTGGCTTGCCAAAGCTGCGGACTTGTAGCGTTGCTCATTAAAACAGATGGCAGCCCTCCTCTGTGGGATAAGTGGTGTGTGCAACACGGGGGCTGATCAACTTCATTAAAAAAAGAAGATATTTTAATTTTGCATTATAAGGGGACAGCAGCCAATTTATGCTTGGTCAGCGAATTCAGGAGCACAGATTTTTTTTTTATAACTTTTCTCTCCTGTTTTTCACTTTACTTTACTTCACTTTACTTTAAATGTTTCATAAAAAGACTTCCGGAAATATACAGGCTATTGCAAATGTGCTACTTACACATGCTGTACAGTATATCTTACATTACCATCAACGCTTAGATCAATATTTCATATGTTCAGACAAGGTACTGTATATCACCCGGATATACTAGTGCATTACGTTATAGTGTGCTTTAAATGTCTTGAATTTTATTTCCCTTCTTGTAATGTTTCTCCTCTCTATCAAGTCGAATTCTCTTTTATTTTTTTTATTCAGCCACAACTCACTGTTGTCAGCTGCTGCATCCTTGATGCAATGCTATGCAACTTTCCAATTTCTCCCAAAAACAAAAACGGCACAGGAACAGCTTTGATTTACTGGCAACTCCAGCAGCCCATATGAATGTAAAATCTGTCACCATTGTGTCATGTTTTGTTTTCCCTTCCTGGGATGTTGTGCAGATGCCTTGCTAGTTATGCCATTCGGCAGACGCTTTTAGCCAAAGATAACACAACATTAAATTAAGGAAAGTTAACATTCTAATAAGAAGCGGACTGTAGCTACACTGCACAGTGACCGACCGACCACAGCTGTTTCACACTCCTCACAGAGAGCAAGCTCTGTGGCCCTCTGTTAAATACAACGGGGTAAGTGTGGTAATGAAATAAATTAAACTTGATGTAGGGCATGGGGGGTGTGCAAGGCCATTGTACAGAAAGTGAAAGACTGAGCAATAATGGAGTTCTGGGGCCGATCCAATGGCTGACCCGTGGGCCACAGTAAGGAATTTAAATTTAAGCGCAGCAGTTGGAGGGAGTCAATGAAGAATGGCATAAAAAGGACTTAGGCCTTCATGCACTCCCTTTGCCAGTCTGTTTAAAAAATAAATTAATAATGATAATAAAAAAAAAACACTGCAGCATTCTGAATCACGTGTAATGACTTTACTGTACAGAGGAGGTAGGCCAGATAGACTTGCACTACAGTAGTCTAGCTAAAAAATAACCACAGCCTACATAAAATAAATAAGTAGAAAAAAAACTGTGGTAAAATGTGTGAAATCGGGTCTGACCTTCTGACAGGAAGAACCAACAAGACCTTAAGACAGAAACTATAGGCTCAGACGAATAAAGTTGGTTATCATGTGTACCTCCCAGGATGTACTTTTCGTTTGGAGATCAATAAATATGAACCATGCGGAATGTTTAAAAGGCTTTGTGGGAAAGCTCAATTGACTGGAAACACATGGAGTTAAGATTTCAAAAGATTGACCTTAGGGTGACGATCCCTCATCCAACCCAAATTTTCACTGCAGCATGGAGATATTTAAGCTGTGAAGTATATCTCCATGCATCTTAATGGTTCCTCAAAATAGTACAGTCGAGTGCAAGTCAAGTCATACGATATTTGCTACTAAAGGTCTGTGTTTATGTTTGTTAAACTGATATTAGCCCAACACAAATGTGGAAGCTGATCTACTAATAGTGGTAATGGGGAGTATGTTTTTTAAATGTGCAAGATGAAACTCCTGGGGGGTATTCCAAACACAGTAGGTGGATTAGTCACTAACCCAGATAGGTTAACTCATGCTGTGCAGTAAATCACGTAATAGAATAGTCTCATGGCTCCATGGCCCTACTAAACCAAAGCCATAGGGCTCTGCTATTAGGAGGTATACTGCTTGCTCTGAGTTCATTTAGCTAGGTAGGTAAGTGAACATTGAGTCAGTTTTGTTCTGTGGATCTGAGACATGGAGAATGACCAGGGCAGCATGGCAGAAGATATAGATTTCATGAAAACCTGTTTGAGACATATTGTAGTGGTCTACCCCTCTGACTCTATTAAATTCTGAGTGCAGCAGTGTTACAATTTCTCTTTCTACATTGTTTCCTTCATTTCCTAGTTACCCACACACACACACACACACACACCACGTCATTCAAACCAATCATAGGTATGGTCTCTGATCTGTCTATTAAGCAGCGCAGGTCAAGTTCAATAGCAGTGAAACATTCAGGGAGAATACATCAGCAGAGGGAACCGAGAGGAAGCGTGCCTGCTACACTGCACTGTATAAAGAGCCATTGCTGAATGAGAAAAGCATTAGCTGCTCATCAGGAACCCCTTTGTTATTTTGTTCTTTTCGGCAAGGAAGAATGGTGACGTTTGAAGAAAGGGATTAGAGGAACGTCTCCTGTTTAAAGGTTATTCACACAGGCCAAAACGGAGCCTAACCCTGAGGAGATGTTGTCTGTACACTCATTATCTTGCCACAGATCAGGATGGATTCCTCTCGGACAGACACACTTGTTCTTAGTGTAAGTGTCCCAATGTGGTGAAACTTACCTAAGGCTGAACTCTCTCCCTGCCCTGCCCTCCATCCCCCCTCTGACCCCCCCCCACACACCACTTCCCTCTCCCGTTGTTCTTAGTGTAAGTGTCCCAGTCTGGTGAAATTTACCTAAGGCACATCTCTTCCCTTGCATAGCACATCAAAGACACATCTCTCTCCTGTAGAGTTCCTCTCCCACTGCTCCACAGTAATTTCAATGTTTTTTTTTTCGTTTTTTTTTGCACTCTACCACTAATGACACTGCTGTTTACATGGCACCATTTGAGCTGTATTATGCCACACATTGCGTGTTTTACTTATTTGTTTTATACACAAGCCTTATTGTATTTATTGCTGTGTTTATATTGTTATGTTTTGTCATCATGTTTTATTGTCATGTTTATAAGATGTTTAATGTTTACTGTGGGTCTAGGGAGTGCTGCAATTTCAAATTCTGTGTGTGCAACCTGTACATATGGTTTTTGACAATAAAGCTGACTGTGACTTGATTTGACCTGACTTCATTGTCTTACTGTTGGCAAAGTGACACAAGTCACACAGACCTGGGCAAAGTCTCCATAAACATGACAGCAAACACTCTTCCCACACCTGGCTTCCTTCCTTCACCTTGCGTTCTCCATCCCGCTCCAGAACTCTCCCCGGCGCCATCATACCAGCTCTCCCCTTGCTTCACTGACTCACACACAATCCACAGACATTTGTACAAACACTGATAACGTTCACAGCACCTTCCCTTTGCTTTGTTTTGTGATTTTATTTACGTTTTTGACATTTGGGTTCATCCTTTATGTCGTAAAAAGACAGTCTTTATTCATGGCTTTAATGTTTTGTTGTGTGTTTGTTTTATATCTATCTGTAAATATAAGGAACTGTCTTTTATTCTGTCTGTTACATGCAGAACTCTCAAACCATTCATTCCACTGAGCTCAAATCTGGTAGGTGGCTTGCTAATGGCACGGCTGAGTGCAGTGCCACAGTTCACATTGTTAGGACAAAAAATGACAAATATATCTGTAAAACAAGTTTCAATTGCCTTTTGTCTGTTTCTCACTCTGGGCACTGTAGCCACTTCCCCTCTCACACAACATGGCTGCATGAGAGCACTGTGTTCTTGGGTGTGTGAATTTAACCCACATTTTCTTACATATACGTACATAAATAAAAACAAACGTTGCAACACCCAATGGGACTTTACTACACGTCACAACTCCAAAAGTGCATTTCGAAATTGCATCCCACATTGCAAAACACTGAATTTTGGGCATGAGTGTGCCTTGCATATGTCACATAGTGCAAAGACAGCCCCGCACAGGCCACATGCGGTTCTCAAGTAAAATGTAGCCCATATTGTAGCCATACACATACATGCATACTAACAAACCGTAGCATCTATAGACAGAACTTTTCATACACATCGCAACTTTGCGTTGTACTTCCAGTATCACCCACCTGGTATCGACCTGAAATACCCAGGGTAGACGGAAGACAGGCTGGCCTAGAAACAGCTAGAGGTAAGAAGTGGACGATGAACTGAAAAGACGACTGACCAAATGGTTAGAATTGGAGATGCTATCCTGTGAACAAATCAGATGGAGAAGTTTTTCAATAAAATGATCCACAGAGGCCAATGAGGCCTAAGAAGAAAAAGATGAACTGCATACTGTGATGAAAAACGCTGAGATGCCTTCACCTGCCCGCACACCTACTGTAGGTGCTGGAGTCTGCCAATTCGATGCCCTTTAGTTATAACAAAATTAGCACCAAACAGTTGAAGAACAGTTGTTGACAGACACGTTATTCATTAAGTTTGCATAGAATCAAGCAGACAATTGTCAAACAATACAACCTAAAGAGTGCATAAAAGAGTGAACCCACCGCAATAGCTAAGACACGGAGAATGACCATGGGAGCATGGCAGAAGATACAGACTTCATGAAAACCTGTTTGAGACATATTGTAGCGGTCTGCCCTTCTGCCTCTATTACATTCTGAGTGCAGCAGTGCAATACAAGCAACAATACAACCAATGCATAGCAGAGTGAACCCACCGTGATAGCTGCCAAGTACTGAAGAGAGTTGGTCAAGCCCCAGAGAGTGACCCAAAAAGCACCTCAGGTGAGTCTCTCAGGTGCAGCTTTTACCTTTTAGGCATCTTCTATAACCCCCTATTCTTCACCAGCCCTCACACAGCCACCAAAGTGTATTGACAGCCCTTGCACTCATGTTCCTTTTTTCCAATAAATCATGACTTTTACCCTTTCATTTCCAAAAACTCACGTTTTTGTACCATTTTTTTTTTTTCAGAAAAACTCGTGCTTCAGTTCTAGTAACTCATATTTTATTTCCACTAACTAATGTTTGTTACCTTTGATATTCATTAACTCAAGGCTGTTACCTTTTATCTCCAAGAATTCATGATGGTCATCTCTTCTCCTTCAGTGTCTCTCACCTTTTCAGCTGTGTGTGTACAGTATGTATGCGTGTGCGTGTGTGTGTGTGCGTGTGTGTGGGTGTGTGCATGCGTGTGTATGCATGTGCATTCAGTGTCGACAGTGTCTCTTTTAGTTCCTGTGTATGTGCATGTGTGTGTGTGTGTGTGTGTATGTGTGTGTGTGTGTGTGTGTGCGCGCGCATGTGTGTGTGTGTGTGTGTGTGTGCATGCATGTGCGTTCAGTGTCGACAGTGTCTCTTTTAGTTCCTGTATATGTGCATGCGTGTTCCTGATGTCTACACGACAGCACTTTTGCTCTGCAGGCCCCATGCCTGCACCACTTCCTTTCTACTCTGCTCTGCAAACCTTATTATACATGTGTTATACCTATATTAACCTTTGTTTTGTTCAGTATTTTGCTGTAACAACTTTGTTTTTTGTTCAACATACTAAATAATACCACAATACAAAATATGCTAATGTTGCCCAACACTGCAAACAAATAGGTACTGACATTGTTTGCAAGAAGGACACAAAAGCATGACAACAAAAAAATCACATAGCATTATTTGTCATGGCATTTTGAATAAAATAAAAAATATAATTCAGCAAATAACTCTGCTCCAGCAGTTAACTTTTGGAGCTGTCTGGTCAACTAAGGTCTGGCTTAGAGCCAGTAAAAAATGAGTCATGCAAAACCTGCCAAGTAGTTTTATTGATATACTAGTATATGAGCAGTATATAAAGTAGCCAGAGCTGGACAAAACAGCTTAAAACAAAGGTCCTGCCATTTCCTTACCTGGTTGATTTGTGCCAGGATCAGCTGATTTAGTAAATTAGCTGGAACAAATATGCGACAGAACTTTTACTTTCTGAGCCCGGGAAATTTGGCTGTGAATAGCACGCGTTTAGTAGCCATTAATCATGAATTTATGGCGATACACCAACATCTAATCTTACATCTAACCTTGCTTTTAACCTATAGGTTTAACACAACCACAAACTGCAACCTCCAAAATGAAGCCATAATTGACACAAATACTACGCAACACAGCCTTCATGCAAATTGGAATTATTGATGCAGTGGTGTGTAATGTTGTTTGTTTTTGTGTCACAGTATTCTGTGGGGGAACAAACGTGACAACACATAAACTGCCAATTGAGTGTGTAGTTGAGTATAATTCTTAAATCTGTTGGAGTGAAATGAGGATCCTCCTAATAGGAATGCATTAAGTCTCCTAACCTAACTACTGACAGTCTCTGTATATAAACTTTAAGTGCCTTTCAGATCATTATGTGGTGCTGGCCATGCTGGTTTAACTTTGTAGTGATAGTCAATGATAATGCACGGCTTTGCTCACTTATCTTTCTGAAAGATATGTTTGGTTTAGCACTTAAAACAATAGCCGGAGATGCGATCCTCATGAAACATCCATTTAAAAGTGTTATTTGTCTGGTGTTACCCATTACACAGTCAGCCAGTAAAGCTACACAAAATGACATCATTTCCTTTCTTACATTCTCAATATCAGAATAGTCCATATTAAAATTTGACTTTATTTGCTGTGTTGTTTGTTTACAATTAATGTATTAATAAGTTGGCATGAGAAACAAACCAATTTATACAGCCACTGACCCATTATTTGTCACCCTCGTAGTCTTGTGTGAGACTATGCATAGTTATTCTGAACAAGACAATTCCTATGCACCATGTGGAGCTGCATAACAACTCAATAACAAAAACATTCATATCTTTTCCTTTCCTAACTGTCATGCTAGGGTCACCATTTTATTTATATATTGTGATTACAAGGGCTACAGATTATCAAGGCCTCTAAACCGTCTAAAGCAAAGAAAAAAAAAACATGAAGTAAACCGAGTAAACAAAACTGTAAACAAACGTAAACAAAGCAAAACTAAAAAAGAAATAAATCAGATGTCAAGCAGCCTTTTCTGAGGACTTCAAATTGGCTACCATGGTTCATTCACTGGTTCATTGAGACCACCTTCCCTGACTGAAACAATCTCTTTTCCCCCAGAGGTCCTGCCCTGATAATGCAGGAACCCAAAGCTAGACAGACCAGTTTATTGCTTTGTCTTACTTTCTCTGTGTGTTTTGATTTGCTCTCTCTCTTCTCATGTTTACCAAACCCAAACCCGAATCCCTCCACCCACAATGGAGAGTTGAGACACACATTGGCAGTGGAGCTCCACTGAAATGCACCATGACAAAGCACATCACGATTGTGTGCACTGGACAGTGAACCACATTAGGCTCCCAGATTATTATTAAAGCAGTCTGAAAATCCTGCCTCTTATCTTTGGTGGCCCTTTCGAAGGAAGAAAAAAAAAAACCCACAGCCTCTGTGTCTCTCTGTGCAACAAACTGGGTCACATGCACTGAGGCTGTGTGCATCTTTGCAACTATTCTGTTGTCACTAACCTTCATAGTTAATAATGCAAGGGCAACGTAAAACAAGGTTTTTATTGTTCGCCATGACTCAAAACACAATCCGCTAATTTGTTTGCCCAAAGCTCGGCTACATACCAAAGCATTTCCATTTTTATATGCTAATTTCGGCGGCTGAAAAAGTGCAGTGAAGGAGGGATATTTATCTGTGCTAAGATATTTATGGAATTTACATCCCATATTTCATCCATGGTAAGCATGCTATTCTGCACATTCGCCTGCATATTTCTAAGCATTCCTCTAACTGCACAGGGTAATTTAGACTTCGAGGCTCAGAGCGTCTTATCAAAGCCTTTTTCCCCCACTCATGAGTGACAAATCATAGATAGACTATATGGCCGGTTAATGGAAAAAGGGTTGATAGAGCAGATTATTACATGAAAAGGTAAAATGCATTAGAGGGGTTTAATGTGAGAGAGTGGTTTCATAATCACCTGAGGCACTATTGCCGCCGTACGGCCTTCCTGATTTATGTTTGATTGTTTGAGTGTTCCAAATGACCAACTTTAAAAAGGCAAGGCGGTCTAATTATTAATAATAATAAAAAAAAATATGGTCAGTGAAAACTTTTTGAGAGTGAGAGGGTGTGCATATCCAAAAAAATAATCTTACAGGCGCTAGAACAAAGGCAGCAGAGAAGCAGGCAGAAAAGGTCTGCCCACTGTTTATCCTCCAAAAAGTATTAAATTGACAAAACTGTTGTCAACCGCAAGGGCTTAGTCAGGCCTGACAAAGGCCGACAAAGACCTTGTGGTCAAAAGCTTGCCTTGTTTTGGCAATTTAATACATTTTGGGGCGTATGCAGTGTGCAGACCTTTTCTAGTCCAAGTCTTGACCATTGAGTGGCCTGTATGTCCTAATTTGGGGGAGACGCACTGGAGCATGTGTAGAACAGTGCCAAAACAGACCCCCTTATTAACAAAGGAATCAGAGCCATAGAGCCAAGACCAGCAACTCATCACACACACTTACTGTGGGCACGTTCACAGTTACAGATGTGCACACTGTGGGTACTCACATGCATAGATACAAACATATATGCATACATACAAGCATGCATGCACGCACACACACACACACTTTAATTGTTTTTATTTGGATTTGAAGAGCAAAAACACTCACACGCACATACACACACATACATGTACACACATGCACACACACGCACACACAGACACACACACACGCACACACACACACGCACACACACACGTGTCTGTTTACACAAAGGCTACTGCAACAACACCAAGAAGAAGAAGAAGAAAAAAAATCAAGATTAATGCAGGGGATCCAGCTGTTTACATGCCTTTAAATATTCATGGTTTGTTAAGGCTATGTTAGGGGGCACTGCGATATTCCTCATCCATCATAGTTCATTAATACCATTCTCTTGCTCCCTCTCCCGATGGACACTGCCTGTCTGGCTGATTGCATGGCTTATTCATATTCATGCAATTATTCTCTCAAGCATGGCCGTTTGCTGTGAGTCAGGAAGTGAAGATGGGGTGGTGGTGGGGGGGCGTGAGGGGGGTGTGAAAACAAGGTAACTGGTGCAGGAAGTGGCATCCCTGTGAGAGGAGGCCACCAAATCCCTCGTGCTCCACTGAGGATAATTACAGTCAATAAATGGTTTATGTTACTCTATCATCGCTGGACAAAAGTCAGCTTTTGTGTGTGTGTGTGTGTGTGTGTGTGTGTGTGTGTGTGTGTGTGTGTGTGTGTGTGTGTGTGTCTGTGTGTGTCTGTGTGTCTGTGTGTCTTTTTGCCTAGTGACACTAGTGACAAGTCAACCAACACAGAAATGGGAACTCGGTGATCCTTGACCAGCAGGTGAGTAAGTTGAGGCACAACAATAAAAGAAAAATAGCCATTCACAACCTTTTTCATTTCTCAGTATTAACCTGAAAATCCCCTGTCTAGACAACCTGTATTTATTATTATTATTTTATTTTTTGCTTTGGTTGTCCATTTATCCTCCCAACAGTAGCACTTAAGACCATCCCATGCTTGTTTGAGGCATTTACTGGTAAGAAAGATGCTTCCTCTTTGCACTAAAAAGCCTCCATGGTTGCCATTTTGTTGATGTTGAAAACAGAAGTCTTTTATCCCCCTATTTGCTGCCTCTGTCTGTCTGTCTCTCTCTCTTTCTCTCTCTATTCTTCTCACTCTCCTCTCTCTATCCATCTCTCTTTCTCTTCCTCTCTCTCTCACTCTCTTTCTTTCCATCCATCTCTTTCTCTTGCACTCTTTCTTTCTATCCATCTCTCTCCCTCTCTTTATCTCTCTCTCTCTCTTCTTCTGTGACCATACCTTGAATAGAAAAACATGTCTTTGATGTGAAAGAAGTCTGACATGCATGTGATCTGTGAATGTGTGCCCGTGAATGCCAAGCGTCATGCTACCACAGCGAAACAGCTAGGGCTCAGTACAACAGCAGTGTTAACCATTACCCGGGTTAACCTCACTTCCTGCTGTGCTAGTGGCTAGACAAAGGGAAAGGCCGAAGCAGAGGAATGAAAAGAGGCTCTGAAAAAAAAACAGTGACGGGGGAAAATGGAAAGAAGATAAAATGATGAGACACTTGTAAAGGGAAAAATCAAGGGAATGACGTGTGTGAGAGGGCCATGTTTTAAAGGGGCACTTCCATCATTATGTTTATTCATATTTTTGTGTCGCCACTATGGTTGAATGCATTGTGCGTCATTTCTGTGAAAAATTATGTCCTAGATCTCTTGTTTGACGCTGTTTTCTGTAAGCTATAACAGGTCTAGTGGTTGAACGACTGTTTTTTCTGGTGTCCCTCGTGAATATCCATGACGTGTCAATAAGGCACCTCTGATTGGGGAAATTCGCTGTCTTTCGCTCACCTAACTTCTGTCCACCAATCCTTTGGGATGTGGGCTTGCCATACATGGCTCTGGGCGGGGCTTACGACCTAGTGACGTAGATAGGTTTAGCATGCTCTGATCCGCTCATTTTGGTTAGCTCGACCCTTCAATGACCAGTAAAACCATGAGGGTCGAATTTCACGTCTTGGAATGCTGCATGCATATACTGCTTGTTGTGACCCATCACATTGTAAATAGAGCTACTAAAAGTGGTTTTTGACAGAAGGACCCCTTTAAATATAAAGTATAAGCACTTTATAAGCACTGTATGTATTGACAGTGGTAAAAAATGTAAGACTAGTTGAATTAAAATTAGATGTAGACCACGTAGTCCACGTAGACATAGAAAATTTTTTTTTTGAAATGTTTTGAGTGTGTCTTAAGTCATCCAAGGTCGTGTGTAAAACAGCTTTGTGTAAACAAAGCACTGGGCGATGCATACTGAAACGGTAGCTCAGCACTCAGCACTGTAGAGACTGTGTCAGCAGACACCGCATTGTTTTTACGTGGTCTCCATCCTGAGAGCATTTAATTTATTTCTCTTTTATAGACTTCACAAATGTGGGGCTAGGATACCCAAAACAATGGGCAGATCATATTTTAGGGACCCGTAGCAATGGTGGGCAGGACTGTTTTGTCAAAACCATCATGACTAGGTTGCATAATAACCCTACCAGAGTACTAACCGAAATGGCTTTAATGCTGTTTTAGGTGGTAACTGAAAACAGCCCAGCACTGTCCTCTTATTTATATTCACCTTGACACAAATCTTTTATGTATAACGTAGCTACTTAAATACATGAAAATTGCAATTGCCCTTTGGGTACGCCCACAGCAACTATTCACACTAGTGGTTTACCCCAATTAAATATGCCTGATTGGGTGAGCAATAAAAGTTCGCAGAGACAGTGAGAGAGAAGGGAAAGCGAGAAGAGGGGAAGACAACATCCAAGAGGGTGATGAAAAAAGGGAGCTGGAATGATGTAGAGACAGCAGTGTTGGTTGGGAGAAAAACGAAAGAGAACCTCACAGGGAATAAAGGAGAAAATGATGACAAGCTGGGAAGGAAGAAAAGAAAGAGGAGGAGGCAGAGGAGGAGATGGTAGTAGGGCAGGCAATGAGAGAGAGGATATGGTATTTTCTGTGTTGTCCGGAGCCATTGATATAGTCTAGAAATGCACCAAAGGGTCTCAGTGGCTGAAATATTAGCAGTAATAACTGTAGCGAGCTGGTGGGGGATGGAGAGTAATAAAGGCAATAATGGAGAGAGGAAAAACCTTCAGCTGCACATTCTTTTAATGGAGTTTCCTCCTGTGACAGTCCTTCTTGTACAATAAGCAATTTTGGTGTGGTCAATAAAAGCCGCCTTTAAAATTGTTTACTTTCCTCACAGGTAAATCATCCCAAAATTGGCCTGATATTACGACCACATCCCCGAGTGCATGTAACCCAGTCCTGGTTGATTACTAAGCAAATGTTACACAACGCTGGGCTCCGTACAGGTACCAAAGCAATTATCTTGTCCTTTTTCGTGGATGGAATAATGGCCTGATGTGATACTCTATGTACTTGAAACTAATGAAATCAATAAATCTAAAACATATAGCTGTTTTATTTTTTATAGTCATACAAAAGTCTGGATATAATTGGTAGGAGACCATTATAAATAGCATAGTTTGATAAATGCATTGTGGCCTATCTTTCTGTGCAGCCTATATGCTAAGACATATACTTTAATATACTGTAAATTATAAATGTGGGATATGTTAATTTCATGTCAGTGTTATGTCAGTTCCCATGAAATGTCCAAGTCTGGAAGACTCTGATGTTGCCATAGCTACCGTCTCAAGGCATAGGGCACTAAAGAAAACATTAAATGTTTCCCCATTTCTCCTTCTTCTGGACAGTAACGCGGTTTACAGTTCAGAAAGAATCATTTGGCAAATGACAAAAATGCAAATGAAGCTTCTGGTGAAAGAAAAGAAAAAAGAAAAAAAAAGTTTCAATCAAACTCTGAGTTATCATGTCACACTAGACAGCTGCTACCTCCCCCCTTCTCCAGAAGCTGCCATCCCTCTGATGCTCTTCATTGGACTCATCTGTCAGGCCGTCATCAGCGTGTTCATTTCGGCTACACACTGAAATGTCAGAGAGATTCGCCTCTCTGCCTCAAAACGGATAAACAACTGAGCAACACGGAGACATTTATAATGTACGTGTTTCTCCACGCACTCTTGAAAAATGTTAACACCACAAAAAAGAGCACAAGCTTCATAATGCATGTGTCAAGATCTTTTCTAAAAACACACGTGACACTGCATTCATCAGAGGCAGCTATAAGCAGCATCAGTCTAACCTTCTCTGTGTGATAATTATCAACATAACCGGCTTTATCATTCATCTTTAATGTCCTCATGCACTGTTTGGAGCTTACAGCTCTCACAGCCATACTGCTTTAGTGGTAATAATTGGAGGCCTCTCTCTCTCTCTCTGTCTCTTTGTCTGTCTGTCTGTCTGTCTGTCTCTCTATATTTGTCTTTCTCTCTCTCTCTCTTTCTCTGTCTCTCTCTGTCTCTCTCTTTTTCTCTGTCTCTCTCCCTCTCCTTCTATTTCTCTCGCTCTTTCTTTGTCTCTCTCTGTCTCTCTCTGTGTGTCTCTCTCTCTCTTTGCCTCTCTCTCTATCTCTCTCTCAAGAAAAAGACAACATACCTTCTAGGGTAATAACATGTGTCTTGGAACACTGAAGCAAACCAACATCGGGGGGGCTAAGCGCACAGGAGAAACGGCTAAGCCACAGGCTGCCTTGGAGCCACTGCCAGTCATCCTGGTCAGGCGGCTGGATGTCCTGAAGGAAGGGAAGGTAGGGAAGGGACTCATGCAGTGGTGCTGAGTGGTGCTTAGTGAGTAAACATGGTGCAGTAATTAGTTCATACGGTCATAAGTTCATACAGTATGTGTGTATTGTGTGTGTGTTTTTTTTTCATAAGTTCATACAGCATGTGTGTATTGTATGTGTGTTTTTTTCATAAGTTCATACAGCATGTGTGTATTGTGTGTGTCTTGTTGGTCTGCTGGATAGTCTTTCCACATAATTATAGGCAGCGATTAGAGACTCCTTACTCCTTACCGGTGATTGGTTGGTGTACTTGACTGGATGGCCACAGCTGCATTCCTTGATTCTGCTCCTTTTCTTTCTAATGAGCACTACAGAGAAGAGAAAAAAAACAATGAATATTTAAAAAAAAAAAACATGGTGGCAAATGCTCTTGCACTCACAGGCTGGAGGAATGTAACAAATAAATAATTATTGCGTTGTAATTGCCATAATAAATATAGCCAGGAGCACCAGGCAAGTAATGGGGCTCATGTAACTGTGCAGGGGCCTGCATCGGTGGGCATAATTCTAACGGTTCATTGCACTCCCTGGTTGTATTTTGCTGACTGGCCCAAAAAGCTGGAGGAAACATTATAATATACTCCAAAAGAGGGCATATGCTATGACTAACACCCAATCATGAACTACTGTGTTTGGCTTCCATTTTGTAAAACAGTTTGAAGGACATGGGGCGAATTGCTGTATTCGGCACTGTCGAGGGTTGACACATGTTTTGTTATGAGCAAAACAGACAAATGGACCAGGGATCAATAGTTCTCGTTCTAAAAGTCAAAACTCTTATTTAAAATACTTTACAGTATCTGGAATCAGACTGAAATGTCTAGCAGGTTTAATTTTTGCATTTTGGCAAAGCAGTATTTTGAATTTGACTGTAGTACCAGTTTTGGCCACAATCCTACAGATAGCACCTTTAAGTGGTTTTGTACCATCCCTACAGATACACTAGGCTTTTGTCTCACCTCTGCTTAGCCACTTCAACCAGCTTAAAGGCGACATATTATATTCTTTTTCAAGAAGTTAGAATAGGTCTATGGGCTATAACACATGTTCGTCATGTTATTTGCACAAAATCAGTGTTACATGAAGGAGATCTCACCAGTTCTGTTTTTCTTTCCTTTCATAATGAGTCATTTGGGGTCTTTTTCATCTTTATGCAATTATTTTCTTGCTGGCCACGATCAACCCCACCCATCCCATGTTTACAATTCATGTTCAGTGAACGTGGAAATGGCAGAAAGCAGAGGCACAATCCAACCGTATATGTTCGATCCCGAGTCAGACCCAAAGCTAATACTCCCCAAGCTCACGTCAGTGCGGGGGTAGCCAGAAAAATGGCCCATAGAGGCATAGCATTCCTGACACCAAAATCTTTCAGCTGACTCACAGCAAACAAATGGATGTTGTTTTGGCTCTTGGAGTGTTCATGGGAGCAGTAGAGACCCAAATGACAATACAAAAACACGTAAAAAGTGATTTTTGCATAATATGTCCCCTTAAACATTAATTTCTGGAATGCCTATGGTAGGTACGATGATGGACTACCATCTAAGGGCGTTGTTAGAAGCAGAGAGAGAGAGAGAGAGAGAGAGAGAGAGAGAGAGAGAGAGAGAGAGAGGGAGAGAGAGAGAAGAAGAAGAAGAAGAAGAAGAAGAAGAAGAAGAAGAAGAAATTAAAGTATTCAACAGATAAATCCGACCTGATCAAAGATCAGATCTATGTACACAAGGCAAACTACCTGTCACAGGACTCATTAAAATATGCCTGGGGGACATGAAAAGATGAATTATTTTGCTGGTATTTGCATTTCCATGTTTTTTTTTTCACTTTTGTTTGGGTTATAGTCACGATTTTCGGTCCAAAATGGCAACTCAATGTCGTCTGCACAAGCGGTAATTAGCAGTATGCCATGTCTGTGTGGATGGGGTTTATGAACAAAGGGCCTCCACACCACAGTGGACTCTCTGAGGGTGGGCTGGAGCCACTGGAGTGGACTGCATGGCAAGTGGCCAAGGTTAACTCTGCCCGTTAGAGCTCCCCCTTTAGGTGGATGCCTGCCACTGCACTATCCTCTAGTTAAGTAGACCTCCAGGGTGTAAAGGTATGTATTGACTAAAGGTATGCACTGAGCCCATGATAGGGATAGTTGATTTTGTTTTTTTTTGTTCATAAAATGGCTGGCTTCTTGCAATGTAGTGGTTTATCCTGCCCAGACATTCTTTCTGTGCAATTGCCAAAGCTGACATTGATTGCCATCCAAATCGAAGGGAAAAAAACCCTGTGGCCTTCATACTTGTATTATGGATGTAAATGTTTGTATTCCGTAACAGGCACACAGTGAGCCCATGGTGAGAATAGTTGTTATTTTCTAAAATGCAGTGTGCATCTTTCCTGCTGCTGTGGTAGATAATGAAGTAATCAAGTACACAGTTAGGATTGCAATGCACATGATGCACTATTATCAAAACAAAAACAGACAATGTATATCGAAAGACACACAGATGTGTGCCATTATATGCTGTTCTGGTTACGATACTGGAAAAATGTAAACTCAGTGTTGTTACTGATTTTTCTTTCTGTTGACAAGATGTTTTTGTGATCAGATATAGAGGATATACAATACACCACGCTTGCTATTTTGCCTATGTGTTTTGTCCATTAAAATAAATGGCATGATTATACATGAAACTTTCTTTGAATGCCTGTCCTTACCCTGACTTATTATTTTCCCTCACAAACTTGTCAACAACAATAGGTCTGTTTGCAAAGGATGTATGCACATAACGAACAAACAGGAGGCAACAACCACCTGCTATAAAGCTGGTGCCATTCCCGTGTCATTAAGCCATTCTAGGTGGTGTGACTGGCTCAGCATCTCCAGAGCCAAACAATATAAAACACTAGCAGTGAGCCTTGTTAATTAGTATGAACAAGAGAAGATTGATAAGAACTAATTAAATGTCCAATAAATAAATCAGCGTCTTAAAAGAGATTCAATAAGGTGAACGCAAATCTGCTGTACAGCAAGTGTGATATCGAATGGGGAGGCCTTTTCTCTCTTTTTCTCTCTCTCTCTTTCTCTTTAGCTCCCTCAGTTTGCGAGTATAGTGAGAGTAGCAGCCTGCTAGGATAGAGGACAAAGTCTGGTGACCCATCTATTTTTGTAATAAATAGGACTATGGTGGGAGAGACACTGAATCACTTGAGGATCGCATGTCAGGTGTGATAGGGCACAAATAGTGCTACGGAGCGCTAAGAGGGTCAAAAATTACGAGCTGGTTTGTGGGGAGGATGTGTAATTAATTAAAATGATGTGCATGGTTGTGACCGGTCACTGGGGCAATGAATGCAGCATGTTGTATGATAGCTTTCTTAGCGGTTATGCTTTCCGTAGACGTTACCTTAATGCATCACATAGTACAATGCAGTCATAATTGCAAATAGAATATTGCCACTTCGTCAGTGATTCTGTCAATGTAACAATGACTAGAGTATTGTGTTCTTGTTCATGTGTAATATTTTTGTACAAAAAGTAGATACTTTTTGGCCTTTATTTCAGATAGGAAAGTAAAGACAGAGACAGGAACTGAGTGGTGATAGAGAGATGGGGTAGGGTTGGGAAATGACTACAGACTGGATTTGAACCTGTCTATGGTACAGATGCTTTACCCACTGCACCACAGTACACCCCTGTATCATTTACTGACAAATCATGGTGTACAAACTGTGACTTGCACATCAAGACCCCTTTTTTTCACTGATGAATAACCAGTTGGCCCGGAAAAACTCACTACCCAGTGTGTACGCCTTCATATTGTATACAGTAGGAAGCCGAAATGAAATTATTAATGTCGTCCTCGCTCAGTGATGGGGAAATTGCCCTTGACATTTAGTGCACAATGGAGCTCTATGGGGCATGGGAATGCCACCCCCAGATAATAAAATGCCAAGGATGTGGCAAGAAATGCATGTGGAAATGTCCAACAGGGCTAACTAGAAATGAGAACACATGTATAGCCTGCTGTGAAAGCCTGGCTCACCAAAAAATCCCCCTAGCAAGAATGCATGCTGTTCTAAACAGATAACTGCAGCCAAGGAATGCCTGCCTCATGCCTGCTCCCTTCCTGACTTGCTCGAATGCCTCCTGCAAAAAGGAAAAAGGGAAAAGAAAAAGAATGAGAAAAAAAAGAGGATGGGATGGGCTGAATTATTTTTCAATGTGATTAGTTTGGGCACCAACTCCAAAAGCATGTGCATAATGTTCTCATCATTTTTTGCACTGTGTCACAGAAAATAACAGCTGCAGTCCAGAGCGCTCTCTGCCCGGTAGTAAGCATCCCTCTTCTCTGTCTCAATCTCCCTCGCTCCCTCTCCTTCTCTCCTCTCACTCCTTCTCTTCTTCCACTCTCACCTCCCACTCTCGCCCAGACACAACCCTATAACATCAGAGCATGATTATGACACACATCATCAGCATGGGCTTCTGTCTTCATCTGAGAGAGAGAGAGAAAGAAAGAGAGAGAGAGAGGAAGAGAGTGATTGGTTGTATGTCGAAAAGGCATATCTACTTTCAGATATAACGGTGAGACAGAGCAGAAAGTAAAGGGAGGATGCAAGACAGACTGTCTGTGTGTGCATGTGTGGGTGTGTGTGCCCATATGTGTATGTGTGTGTGTGTGCGTGCGTCTGTGTGTGTGCCCGCATGTGTGTGTGTGTTTGTGTGTGTGTGTGTGTGTGTGTGTGTGTGTGTGTGTGTGTGTGTGTGTATGTGTGTGTGTTTAAGTATGTGTGTGTGTGTGTGTCTGTGTGTGTGTGTGTGTGAGAGAGAGAGATAAAGAGAGAGAAAAACAGAGAGTGAGTGAATGAGAAGAAACGTGTGGTTGGTTGTATAAGACAGAGTGAGATAAAGGGGCAGATGGGAGAGGAGCAGATACAGAGAGATAACGTGAGTGAGTGTGTGTGCGTGTGTGTGTGTGTGTGTGTGTGTGTGTGTGTTGCATGCGTGTGTGTGTGTGTACATGGTGTGTGTGTGGGAGAGAAAGAGAGAGAGAAAGAGAGAGAGAAAGAGAGGATGTACAGAGATGTACGAAGACATTTCAATTACCATCTACACAGGCAAAAGTCAACTCCACTGCGGACCCTCAGTTTTGCTATTCTTCAAACAAATGCGCACAGAGACAGAGAGAGAGAGTGAGAGAGCGAGAGAGAGAGAGAGAGAGAGAGAGAGCAAGAGAGAGACAGAACGTGAGATACATTTCTCCTGCATTATTGGTGAAAACTCAAAATAGAGAGGGGAGAAAAAAAAGATGTTACTTAAAAGCGATATGAATGCAATAGAGCAGCGGCAGGCTGTGCGTGTGTGTGTGTGTGCGTGCGTGTGTGTGCAGCTTAGTGGGAGTCTCCAGAGGCGCCCCTGAAATGTGCTGTCGCTGCACCTGTGCTACAGTACTTGTTTGTAGCTATTATGAAGTGACTACTGGAACAAAATAGAGTAACTTAGTGACAGTAAATAAATTGATTTCTGTCACTTCCGCGCATTGCATCTAACGCGACATAAAAGCCACTGTCTTGCTTTTAAACAGAATGCACCTTTTTTAAAAGGCGGGTTTATTTATTTATTTATTTCTTCTTTTTTTTGTTTTTTTTTAAAGAAAGTAACTCAATCTGCCAAAAAAACTCAGATTGAAACTTTTCTCCCCCCCCCCCCCACCCCCTGCTGGGCCTCTCATCAATCACTCAGCCCCAGTGATGCTTTAATACAAACACAGCGGCACGTCACAACATCGCTCAGATCTTTTGGGGCAAAAAATAGCGGGTACAAAAATTAAATGCATAATGTGGTGATGCTTTGCTTTTTGATGTGTGAAAAGGCTACCATGCTATTATAGCCTTGAAAAAAAATGAGCCTTTTCTTTTTGAAGCTGCTGCTTCATGAATCCGAAAAAGCCCAGTCTGGCTGGCATATGTGTGTTTTCGCAAATTAGCATCCTCCCCATCACACTTTTAAATTGTACATTACTGTTCTCAAAGGTTACTGAAAAAATGTTTTAGCACATATTCAAATAGAAAACGTATTAACTGGGTAAAAAAAATGCTCCAAAAAACAGATAGGGAAGCAAACACATCGCATATTTGATTTTTTTTTTCCCCTTTCACACAATCGAAGGACTAATTTCTTTTCAGACTGAGCACAGCAGTGTCCACTGAAGGCGAGGAGGCCTAAGTGGCTCCAGTGTTTCCTGTTCCCTAAATATTTCACTGCCCCCATCTAAGGCAAACACTGGCGCCTCTGTCTCCGCCATTTTTTTGTGCAAGGATATTTGCACCTGTTCCAGCTTTCAGTGCCGATCTTCTCCCTGTCTCTCTCCCTGTCTCTCTCTCTCTCCCTCTCTCTCTCTCTATCTATCTATCTCTCTCTCTGTCTCCCTCTCTCTGTTTCTCTCTCTCTCTCTGTCGCTCTCTTTTACTAAAGTGCCTCTTCGCCTTTGAGAAAATCCACAAGCAGTGCACTTGATGCAAATTTTTTTTCCCCGACAATAGTTCAGGTGAAGAAAACATATTGCTTGTTATCCCAACAATGACTTTTTTTTCTCCCCTGGAAGCTAATGTATTCTCCAGCTAACACTACAGAGTTTTTCTTTCTCTTTTTTCCCTTTCTTTTTTTGTGTGCTGTAGTGGTTGATGTTCAGTGTAGCCCTCTTACGCTATATGAAGATGCACAGCACAAATGGTGTTGCTTTTCGAGGCTTGATCGTTCTCAGCGCATTTGGTTCACATTTGTTCAAATCAAGATGTTGTTGCACACTGCAGCAGAGAGGCGAGATGTCCTGAACCATAAAAGAAACAGAGAGGCCGTAAAACAGCCACTAGCCGAGCATGAAGGAAAGATCATTCCTAACTCTCAGGGGTGGGGGTGGGGGGGGTGTGTGTGTGGGGGGGGGGGGGGGGGGGGGGGGGGGCGGGGCACACATAGCTGAGATTTTTGGGAAAGCGGAGAGTCACTGAAGGGTGTCAATATGATATAAAAATTGAATTAAACTGTAATTAGGAATATCATTCTGTGACACTTATGAGGTAGAATCTTGCTAATTTATTGCCAGAGCCCCCTGGTGACTTAGGATTGACCTAAAAGACCTCTTCTCTCTCTCTCTCTCTCTAGCTCTCTCCTCTCACATTTTCTTTCTCTGTCTATCTTTCTCTCGCTCACTAGCTCGCTCTTCTCTTCTGTCTATCTTTTTCTCTTTCTCTGCCTTTGCTAGGGGTGACTGGTGCTTAATGCAGGGATATGAAAGCTTGTCTGTAGAGAGGACTACTGTACACCACATACGTAGGCCGCTCTGGAAGAGTTTGGAATCATTTCCCCGCATTTTACAGAGACATAAAAAAACAGGAAGACACTGTTGCCATGGAAGTTGTGTGCTTGTCAGTGTATCATGAAGCACTGGGGATGAAAGGCTTTTTAAATCTTCGAATGGCCAACAAAACAAGGAATCTTATATGAGTGTATACGCATCCTTCTTCGTGCCATATGCTTGATTTCACAGCCCAGGCTCTTTGAGTTGAGACACTATTCTCTTTTTCACTGGAAAAAGGAAATCTTTTTCAAATATTTCTATGTTGGATTACATGTGAAATCCACCACTGTGCTAGCCAGACTAGCCAGACTAGCCAGCCAACAACGAATTGCGCAGTCTGGCCATGATGAATAGGCCAGGCACAATCCAAGGGGCGGCATCAACAGTTTCTTTTCAAAACTGCCTCTGCATGCAATAGGACAACGCCTCAACCAATCAGTGCAACAAACTTGTTCACCATAGCACTACCCCCAGTGCACCATCGCAGCCCTGTCGTCATCGTGTTAAACCCGCCCAGTGACTCTGTACAAGGACAGGCCGATGTGATTGGTCCAACCACATTTGTGAGGAAAGCTAAAAGATTAAAGGCTTTTTAGTCATCAAATTCCCAACAAAACATGGAGTCATATGACTATCGATGGAGATATTTTAGTGGCACATGCTTTATTTCATGACGCAAGCTCTTTACATAATTATAGAGTTGGGATACTATTCTTCTTTTAACTGGAAATAGAAACCATGATTATATATTATTATATTGGATTACAGCTGTAATTCACAAGCTCTTTGCCTATTCTGCAGACTATTGAGAGACTCTTTTTTTATTATAAATAAAAGTCTTCTTGAAATATTTTTATTACCTCCGGCAAGGAGGTTAAGTTTTTGCCACCGTTAAACTGTCTGTCTGTCTGTTAGGAAAAAAACTCAAAAAGTCATGATTGTATTGTTCTGAAATTTTGACAGTATGTCAGTGTTGTCACTGCCTCGAGGTCATTCTTTTTTTGGTTCATTTTTTGCCTCAGATTTTTTTTTTAAAGTAGCATGGGACATTCCATAGACAAAATTTAAAAAGAAAACAAAGGGGGGCAGGGGGACTGAACTGCTTGGCGGAGGTCTGAGGCTCTCTGAGTACTTTTGTTGTATTGAATTATATCTGAAATACACAATTGTGCTGCTTTTCTAAGAACTTTTCTAAGGGGCAAAATCCTTCAGTGTTTTTAGAGAGAGAACTGGTCAGATTGCATTTAATGACCGTGAAGAGTGGACTTCAGTTCACCTACTGTGTCAATTACAGCACTGACAAGGGTAGAGAGCATACAACACAGACACACACATACACACACACACACACACACACGCACACACACACACACACACAAACACACACACACACACACACACACACACACACACACACACACACACACACACACACACACGCACACATACACACACACACACACACTACTGACTACTGGTGCTGAAACACTGCCACGTGCTGATGCCATGCCAACAAAGTGACATCTGTCTCTCAAAGTGATACTTGCCTCCCTCTTAAAAATGGCCTCCACCATCCGACCGCATGGGATAGCAGCTATAACATCAGCTTTCATCTGGAATAATACTTTGCTTTCACACTAATGGCTAGGCTAGCTGACAAGCAAAGTCATTGCTTGATGAAACCGCATTTGATTGAAGGATTCTTTTTATAATTCTTCAGCTTTGTACAAGGCTTTGGGCAACATGTCTACACTGAAAAAAAATCCTTCCCCATGAAAATCCATGGCAACAGTGACTTCTAAAACAGTCAGTGATTTGACAAGAGTGACAAGGCAGCCTGCTTTATATTTTGCATTCAGTCACATTCACACAGCACAGTCTGGGTAATTACTGGTTGTTACTTTTCCTTTGAGCAAATTGCTCTGGCCTTTGAGAATAAAGCTATGGACGGGATACCTAGCATCAGGGGTGTTATAAAACGGGCTACTCAGAGTCAAGCAGTGGCCTTAGCAGAGCTTTGGCTATGACCGTAGCAGAGGTCAACCACATAGTCAGGACCCACTCTCTCCCACTGTCACCAAAGGAAAGAGATCCCTTTGACAGGGTCATGTACGGCCACTAATAACTTTAGGTCAACGTTTGCATGTTTGCTGCTCTCTCTGTCTCTCTGCCTCTGTCTCCGTCTTTGCCTCTCTCTCTCTCTCTCTTTTTTTTCTTTTTTTCTCTCTCTTCCTCTTCCTCTTTCTCTCTCTTTCTCCCTCTATCCCATTCTCCTTGTCTGACTTCTGCACAGGTGCTCAGACGCAGAGGGACAGACACACACACACACACTCTTTTCCTCCTCATCCCCTTCTCTACCCAACCAACCACACACACACACACATATCCTCACACTTGCACTCACCCTCCTTACAGTACAGTAATACTTCTCACAGATACAGGGGAGCATATGGTAATCCTAATTAACACTAATACTACTAGCAGTAATACTAATACTAAATAAAGAAAAATCCATAATCCTGCTATGCCTATGGCAGTGTTTTCGCAAGATCGCACGTTTCACACTCTGTCATCATCCACCTGCATTGTGTGTTAAAGCGACATACCATTTTCCTGCACCCAACATCCCATCTGACCTCCCTCCTATGGTAAATATCAAGACGTCCTCCTCTGCTTCTCTCTGCTCCATCCATCCAAAAAGTCAAGGGAACATTTGCTTGCATCTTTATATTATGACAGGATGAACGTCTGAAGATGGATTGCGATGGAAGAAAACAGCATTCTTTCTTTTTCACTTAATGCATCTTTTATGGCAAAAAAAAAACATCCCAAATGCAAAATGTCCATAGATGGAATGACAGCAGTAACACCATCTCAGTGGAGAAATCTCCTCCATTTTAATATCAGACTTTTTTCTAACTCAAAGCTTTTTTTTCCCCCTGCGTCGACTACTATGTCCTTACAAGAGTAATTCTTTGAAATGAGGAAACCGCACTAGAATGTGAAATGCTTCTTGACCATGATCTAATTAGGCCTTCCCTTTTCTTGTATCCACTGGAGGGGATACTGTAAGGCCTGATTCCCTTTTCTCCTCCTCTGTAAGGATTGTAATAGTGATAGATATTCCTAGAAATATTTTGACTGAAATTAATTGCTGGATTAACAATGCACTGGTTATGTTGCAGGATTTTTGGGTACGAATGCCTTCCAACTTTTCCTGGAATTATACAAATGGGTCCTGCTGATTGCCCTAACCATAACTTATTTTAATGGCCACTTGTGCATAAATAATTCATTCTATTATCATATTTTTTTTCTTCATATTCATCTTCACATTGCTACTTGTGCTAGATCCAGACTCCGAGACTCCTTTCAAGCTTGGTGGTGTGGTTTACTGGCTTATATTTGCCTTGCATTAACTTTTCAATTCGTACACAGATCAACTATGATTTACAAAATTGCTGCACTGTTTTTGGAAAGCATGTTACTGCAATCTGAGGATACAAGAAAATTTTCTTTTACAATAAATTGTTTTCGCAGCATCAAGCCCCATCCCAATTTAAGCCACAACAATTTTGTCCACTTGGACCTTCAGTCTATTTTCTGTGTTTTGTCTTTCTTTCTTTTTCACTCTATTGTTTCATTTGTTAATCTTGACTTGTTCAGCTGCTTTTTAATCGCCAAATTCAAATTACCACTCTGCGAAAAGGGCGTAATGTTCTTTGAAACATATCCCCACCAGACCAATACAAGGGAGCTGCTGTCTTATACCGTTGTCTTCAAGTCTTTCCTTTTTAGCCCAGTCTATGTTCTGGCCCCTGTACTTTGTTTTTATGGGAAAACCTAGGGCAACACTGACACTTCACACAATGCCATAGGGTACAGTGGACTTGTTCTTAATTAGCTGAATTGATTTGAGGACTGCACGTTGCCAGCCAAAGTCAGGCATTCAAAGGGAGTTAATTTATTTTAGGACACCCTCCTTTTCCTCTGGTGATGCCACACGACACTACACGGGGAAAGAGTGGGGGAACTCATATTTCAAAGTCGTTATGAGACCCAGAGCTAACACTGGGTTGACCTCCTCTTGACTCAGGCAATTCATTCTACATCACAAGATTCTAGAACTCCACCAGAGCTCCGGAATGGATTGAACTTTTCAGCGAGCCAATAACAATTAATGATCCAGGAATTTAATAGCGCAGAAACCAAGTGACTCATTCAGACGGGGAGTATTGAAAGGCGAATCTAAAGCCCTGACAATAGATCTCGTCACTGCAAGGTCTGTATTTCTGAATTGTCTTGGGATATTGTCATTGACACACAGCTGACACACTTTATACTCTACTGTGTTCCGCAGTGATTTGCTTTACCGAAGCCGGTCAGAACATAATTATGGGCCCTATTTTGAAGTCTGTCATTGAGGACTGGGCTCTGTGTCACAACTGATTTCGCCATAAATTCACGGCGGGGAAAAAAAGAGACATTTAATGGGTGGTTTGGTCCCATATGGCTGACGCTACACTTCCAGGGTGAAATTGTTCACACATTCTGATGCCAATGCAGAGAGGTGGTAACTCCATATTTGAGAGTTTGTGCGAGAGGACTTGTACCATGTTGTTTTGAAGCACAAGGTGCCATATGTAAAAAATAGGGCATGTATGTCATAAAAATGCTCTTTATTGCTCACTAAGGAAATACATTTATTTCACTAAGGAAATACATTTAATACATTTATTTATCATTAAGGAAACGTGTTAAATTGAAGGTCTGATTTCACTGACAACAATAGTACAGCCAGAATATTCACATCTTTAAACTTGATTTACATCCTGCATATTCTATTTATGCTTTGATTCTGTGCTTTGCCTTCTACCTCTAGGGGGAAAAACAATGTTTTGTAATATCTCAAATTTGATTGCAGTACCAGTTTTGGCCACAATCCTACATGTAGCACCTTTCAAGTCGACGTATGATATCGCTGACAAAGTCAGTCCATGCAATCCACAACAACTAATAAACCGAGAAATATAATCCTTCATGATTGAGGTTAATAATTATTATGCAGTGTATAGATTCATTTAACAGTATTACTTGCAGTTATGAAATTGGTGTCTTGCCTGATTTAACTAGCAGCATATTGTACCCCATGGTCACATAGAATCAGTCATTATTAAAGCCACCTCAGCCCAGTCCCTGCAGAGGGTGTTATGGAGTGTTAGATTGCATAATTATCACACTGTGCAAGGGGACAAGTGGAAAAAGCACAGTAGTAATACCATGGTTAGTACTACTTTACTCCTTTTTGTAAGTCGCTTTGGATAAAAGCGTCTGCTAAGTGTAATGTCATGTAATGTAATGTTAAAGGCTTTTGCAACATGCTAACTCAAACTGGTCTGTTTGTGGAATAAGGCTTAGACATAAAAGGTAAACTACTTTGACATAACTAAAGGGGTTGTAGTTGCAAAAAGAAAGACGATGATGCTACAGAAAGATTGTGTGCCATAGTCCATATATACACAATTTTCTAGCAGCTGCCATAGCCCTTATCCCCAAACAGTCTCTTAATGAACCTTATTCTCTCCTACAGTTGACTTTAAACCCAGTTGGCAAGAAAGGATTATGCTATAGTGAAATTATATGGCCTCTTCCATATTTCCACCATATTCTGGCCATTCTGATAGACCTCATCTCCACACAGTCTTCTTTAACCAAACCTGTCTTCTCTGCGTCCTCTACAGTTGACGTTAAATCCAGTTGGCAAGGAAAGATTATGCTATATTGAGATTATATGGTTTCCGTATTTTGGCCATTCTTATAGACCTCATCTCCCAGCAGTCGTCTTTAACCAACCCTGTCTTCTCTGCGTCCTCTACAGTTGACTTTAAATCCAGCAGTACATGCAATGACCATCTGCTTTGCTCACAGTTTTTCCCCCTCATCTGCCCGGCACAGCGTGAGACAAATGACAAAATGTTATTTTGGATATGCATGAGAGCCTGGTGAACCATACCACTGCACCGGGTACACACTCAGCAGCATTGGTTAAAACATGGCACAGTACACCTGTTCACATGTCTGCTTAAGATTTTAAACACCCTGCCAAAAAATACTCACACACACACACAGACACACACACACAGACACACACACGCACACAAAAGCAGACCTTTACTGGTATTGTGCAAGGTGTTAATGACTGTGAAAACAACTTCAGCTTCCAGATGCTGATCTTGCAAAAGGAGGGAGTATGGTCAACCTTATGTGAACATTCACAGCTAATTGGACATGTGTTTTTAAGTTTAAAGTCTGTCTTACACAACCACTCATCCACACATTTCTTCTAACTCTTTCTTTCTCTCTGTCTACCTTCTTCTGACCCTGTCTTCCCTCTTTCCCTATCTCTCTCTCTATCTGATGTTCACACACACACACACACACACACACACACACACACACACACACACTCACACACGCACACACACACACAGATAGACACAAACACAATTACAATTCCCTCGCCCCCCTGTTGGGTGCAAGTAAATAAACTCATCTGTCTCCTTAGCCATGAAATGCTTCATTTTGTGGCCCATCCTGTACCTAGCTTCATTCTAAGCTTCTAGGTGTATGATTTACTATACGATACACTAAGGCATACATTGACAACCACACTCTCCTGTTCTTTTCTTCTCCACCCAACTCATACTGACATCACTTATGCCTGCATGAAGTCACATATCCTAAGAGTCGGTGTTTGCAGTCGCAGGTAGCGGTTAGCTCAATTAAAATGCTCTTGTAAAATGCTCTTATTAAAGGTTAAAGGGGAAAAACAAAAATCTATATTTCATTTCCTGACTTGAAAAGGTATTTCTGGGCCCAAACAAATCCATAACCATAGATCCAATTTTGGAAATACACTGCTGAAAGTGGAGGGGGGGTAGGGGGGAGGTGAAACTGGAGGATGGGGTTGGGGTGGGGGTGGGGGGGTGATTGTGATGTACCCAGATATAGCCTCCTTGGTTAGAGGGGAAACAGAAGAAAAAAAAACATGCAAATCTCACTCCCACAAATACACTGTCAGTGTCGTGAAGGTTCTGACTATTTAAAACGTTAAAATCTGTGTGCCTATACTCACCAGATTGCTCTTCACGAAGACATCACATCTGGCGTCACAGAACAGGCTGCAGCTTAAGTGAACATTTACCTGTCATAATGATTTTCTGTCTATGCAGATGAAACAACCCTCTCAGCTCAGCCACTCTCCTTTTGCAAGTCACAGCTTTACACCCGACTTCCCATGTCTTGCCTTTGGTCCACAAAAAAAAAGAAAAAAATACTGTTACAATCGTGCTGAATGAATGGAAAGTCCCGACACCCACAAATAAATGAGCCTCTTGTGTTGATGTTGTCGTTCTTCCATGCCCCCCCTCCCACCTCCAACCCCCCCCCCCTTCTCTTCACAGACCTTACTGCTGTTCCCTACATGGTCAATCAATGGCACAATCAATGACAAATCCATTGTTGACTACTTGTGGTCATCTTTGCAGCAACATCAGCAGTAAGAGGGGAAAAGGTCTGCCAGCAAAATGCCTGAAATCTTCACAAGTTATGAGTTAAAAAGAGGCACAGCACTGTAGAGCTGTAGTGTACTGTGTCTGTCTTGTAGGCTATATGTTTCCAATTACTCAACAAGCTGATAGATTAGACAGCTGAATAACCTTAAACCAAAGCCAACAAGTGAGGAAAATCTGAATTAAGGCTACGTGTAGATAGCCTATTTATGTATAACAGTACATTTTCCCTAAGTGCAGGTGTTAAGGACATTGCATTGTTTAGTGATTTCTCTTTCTGATTCACAACCTAAATGCCTTTATAGTCACTTTGCCTTCTGTCCTGCCATTGCCAAGGATACTGACCCTAGTCCATACCAGGAATATATAGAATAGAAAACACATGAACTAATCATTAAATCTACACAGGCAAACCCTCCTTTTAATAAAGATTAGATTGCAGCAGATTCATCACACGTGTGGTGTCATTAAGTGGGTGTATTCTTGCTATGGCTGACTTTAGAACTGTAGAGAATAGCATATGGCATCTCAAACGCTCTGCTATAATGCTGCAGCACATTTCGTGCCCTTTTGAATGTGTCTCCGTGGTTGTTAAGGTGTGCTATAAAAGACTAATCAGTTATTTCAGTGGAGAGGCTTACTGGCGTTTGAATGGCGTCTAATCATTACGCTTGATCTGGTTGATCTTTAATGGAAAGCATCTCTTACAAAGCCCCGCACTGGTCTAAATAATTAACCACGTATTATTCCCATCAATATGTTTACAAATCACACGCATTCCTGTGTGCGAACCCGGCCCACCTCTGAGAGAGAGCATTCTCCTAACGGTCCAGAGAAGTTGACAGCTTCACAAAGCCCTCCCTCCCTTATCTTCGCTCAGCCAATACGGAGTCGGGCAGGGTCGGGAATGTAATAAATTGAACATTTTGACGGTGCATGGGTGCAAGCCAGCAAGAACCTGCAAGCGGCTGTGCTTCATGGAATACAGCTTGGGTCATACTGGGAAATTGCAGTGCATTCGAAAGTATATAGATAAATCATGTAATATTCATTGCAAAGTTTGAAATCCGTCAGTCTGCTGTCGTTGAAGGGGAAGGTCTTCTTGAAGTGCCTCTCGGCACAGCCAGTCCGCTGTTGAGGAAGAGCAGCCGCGTAAACTTCAACTTCACCCTCGAAAGAAATCAATTTGTCCGTTTGTTCGGCTGGGTTTCTATGGTCCGTATATATATTTGTTCCTTTCCTCAGCTTTTTCGTCTGCATACCGGGAGTCCGGACTGCGAGTTATTCTGTGGAAATATTTTCGACGGGAAAGGGTGTTTGTTCACATGGATAAGATTCTCTGGTCCATCGGGTTTCCTTCATCCTGATGCTCTTTCAGCCGAATTGGAAACATGAACTGAAGTGTGTGGAAGTCCTCCGGAGGTCACCCTCACCGAATCGGGTTGTTTTTAGCAACGCAACGTCCAGCCCAAATCATATCTATGCTCCGTTAAACTTCTGTGGTCTGCCTTAGTAACTATCGCAAATCAAGGTAAATGCTTTACAAAAAAATGTTCTTTTTTTAAGTCACGCAATGCAAATAGTCAGTAGCGGTATTTATAACATGTCGAAAACAGGTCACATAAAGAGACGAAATAGGTTTTGGCAATAAAACATAATGAAGAAAAGTCTTTGGCTCACTCAAGACAGCTAATGTTCGTGGTCAGAATGAAAGACGGTCGCTATAACTGTGTGCACAAAAGGATGTAGAGAACGCGTTAAAAAGCCCACAGCTGCTGCTGGCGTCTGACCTCCCGCTCCTTGTCTTGTTGTTGTTCTAGGACACACGGAAAGTTTGGAGAGAATGACGAGTCCCCGGGTGAAGCATGAGCTACCGGAGTATTGCTTTTAGACGGGCATATCTGATGTGTCTATGGAGGTGTGTAGCACTAAGCCTCTTCTGCTGGGTTGCAGCCTCTGCAGCAGGTGCTGGCGATGCCGCTGGGCCCTTCGGGTGGCTCCTTTCAGATAAAGGGCCCTTTCAGCACTCCCAGGAATTTGCCGAATTTGCAGAGCGCTACCAACAGGGCTTCACCACAAAGTACAAGATATACAGGTAAGAGGCTTCTTAAAAAAAAAAAAAAATAGGAAAAAAAAAATACAATTTCCCCTGAGGATTTATCACATGATGCGTGGTTTATTGTGTGCAATCTCCGTAGCGTTCAACCTTTAAGCAGATTTTGTGTTAACCCAAACAAATCACACACTGGGGTTTTATGACACCACTGAGCTTATTCGAAATTGAATTTGCGACCACCTGCAAAAAGTGTATAGCCTGCACATGGGACAAGCAACTTCGTGGGTTTATCTACAATATCACTTCAAAAGAAAAAGTGCACACCGTTGTGGACTCAGCCGGGAGAGAGGAAAAGAGAGAGAGAGAAAAACGAGCGAGCGAGAAAGAGGGGGAGGATTGTGAAGTTTAAGCTGGTGACAGGTGAGAGCTGAGCCGAGCCGCGATGAGATGAGGGATTTGTGTTGAGCGAACAGCAGCCCAGACTGAGCCAGCTGAATCGAGCTCGCGCTTTGCCTGGGTGGGTGACTGACTGACTGAGTGACTTGACTGACGCACGCTCTTGGCAGCGACACGCAGAGGCGTTGCCAGGCGCAGATGGGAAGTGTAACATGGGGGTTACTCAGTCTTCTCTCTTCTACATCCATGAATATTTTTCAAAAAGCTCGGGTGGCCTTTTTGTCGGGACTGGGGGAAGTGGAGTCAAGAGCGGTGTAATTGTTGTTCGACAATGCCGGATCTCCCCCTGCTGGCGACACAAGGCCTGCTACTAAGAGGGGAAGAGAGAGAGAGAGAGAGTGTGCCTGTCCAGTTCCAAAATGAGGGACAAAGAGAATGAGAGACAGTGTGTAAGAGATAGAGAGAGAGAGAGAGGATGTGTGTGTGTGCCTGTCCAGTTCCAAAATGAGGGACAAAGACAACGAGAGACAGTGTGGAAGAGATATATATATAGAGAGAGTGTGTGTGGGTGTTTGTTTCTGTGTGTGCATGATCGGGTCCTTAAAGACATACATGAAGGCAGCATCAGAAGGAGTAGAGAAACAAGAAGGATTTATGCATATATCTATGTGCTTGCTACTGAGAGACAGTGTGTGTGTGTGTGTGTGTGTGTGTGCCCGCGCGCACGTGCCTGCATGTGTGTGTGTATTTGTATTTCCCAGTGTGCGTGTTACAGTAACTTCTAAAAAGAAATACATGAGAGCAGCATCAAGAAAAGAGAATGGCAGAAGTATTTGTGTGCAAATCTATATGCATACATCAGTTCATGAATGGCAATCCACAAGTGTATTTGCATTTGTATACTTGGAGAGAGCGAAGAGTTTATTACAATGACAGCAGTTTACACAGTGTGGTGGTGTTTGTGTGTGTGTGTGTGTGTGTGTGCTTACATTTAAAACAAGGCACTGCAAAATACGCATGAGAGAAAGAGTGAGACAGAGGAAGGTGAGAGGTTGAAAACACTGACCGAGAAAAAAAAGAGAGATGGAGAGAGAGGGAAAATGAGAGAGAAAGCAAGGAACAGGGGATAAGAGAGAGATAAAAAGAGGGAGAATGAGAGAGGGAGAGGGAGAGAGAGAGAGAGAGAAAGAGAACAACACATTCCTTTACATGCCAGTCCAGTCCCCATGTCCCCACTACACTGGGTGAATGCAAGGCAGCTCTCTCTCTGGGACTGCATATTGATGATATGGGCTTACATCATCACACTCAGCTGAGACCAGATTAAAAAAACATCACTGCCGCGTCACACACTAGCTCCCGCACGAAGATAGCTTTCATATGAATTCTAAAACAAAATGTGTGTGTGTGTGTGTGTGTGTGTGTGTGTGTGTGTGTGTGTGTGTGTGTGTGTGTGTGTATTGTGTGCACGGTGTCTGTGTGTGTCCATGTGCATACGTGTGCGTGTGTCCACACGTGTGTGTGTATGTCTGCACACATGTGTATGCCTGTGCGTGTATGTGTGTGTGTGTGTGTGTGTGTGTGTGTGTGTGTGTGTGTGTGTGTGTGTGTGTGTGTGTGTGTGTGCTTGCATTCATAACAGTATGCCTGTGAAAGCCTCTGAAAGAGAGAATATAATGCGTGTGGCTCCCTGAATAATGGTGATTGTCATTATCACACTTGTGTGTGAATAAGAAACACCTACTCAATGATGAAAGGGCCGTAATTGCAAAGCACAGTGTTGCAGCAGTAAGCAGACAGCCCCCCCCCCCTCCCCATTTTACCTTTTCAAGGCTGTGCTGGACCACAGCGTCTCTGCTAGGTGCCCACTGTCAAGCAGGCAGTCAGCGAGCAGTCAGCGGGCAGCTACGCTATCAGAAGCTACCCCCTTTTGTTTGTCTCCCACGTGCGAGTGAAAGGTCGCGAGAGGCCTATGGACAGGCGTTTTTGTCTCCTCCGCCCCCCCCAGTGTTTGAGTCAGTCAGGAGGAGCTGCTGTGCTTTGACAAAGACTCTCTCTCTTTTGTATCTCTCTCTCTCTCTCTCTCTCTCTGTCTCTCTTTCTCTCTCTGTCTCTGTCTCTCTCTTTCTCTCTGTCTCTCTCCTTCTCTCTCTCTCTCTCTGTCTCTGTCTCTCTCTTTCTCTCTGTCTCTCTCTCTCTCTCTCTCTCTCTCTCTCTCTCTCTGTCTCTGTCTCTCTCTTTCTCTCTGTCTCTCTCCCTCTCTCTTTCTCTCTCTCTGTCTCTCTTTCTGTCTCTCTCTCTCCCTCTCTCTCTGTCTCTCTCCCTCTCTCTCTCTCTCTCTCTCTCTCTCTCTCTCTCTCTCTCTCTCTCTCTCTCTCCATCTCTCTCTCTCTCTGGCGAGGCGTGAGCTTTATGGTGTTTGACACTCACGGGTAGGGGGGGGCCTCCGCGGCGGTGCCTCGGCTCCGTGTCGTGTGGAGAGCGCGAATACGCCTTTCAGTCATCGACACTCCAGGAAGTGCTGAAGGCCTGGAGGAGAGTTGCTAGAGTCGCCGGGAGGTATTGGTGGCGTTCATGCGTGCATGGTTTTTTCTTTGCCTCCACCCCGCCCCGCCTCGCCCGCCTGCCTCCACCCTCCCCGCCTCTACCCTCCCCGCCCTCCTCTCGGCTACCCTCTCCTGGAGAAAGGCTGGCGGGAGGTTGCACAGTGCCAGGCGATGGCACTTGTCGGCTTAGCCCAAAATGTTTAGTGACAATGAGGATCAAGAATAATTCCCTCCTGTGAAGCATTACGGGCATTGTCTGGTGCCAGCTTAGCCACACACACTCGCAAGTGATGTTTTCTAAGTGTGTGTGTGTGTGTGTGTGTGTGTGTGTGTGTGTGTCTGTCTGTGCGCAAACATACACACAGGCATCCACACACATACACAAAAAAACATACCACTTGATGCGCCTACGCATGAAAGTTGGCCAAGCTTAACGATACGCTTCTTAGTAACGCTTGATTGAAATCATGCACAGCTGGTTTTAAGCTGCAATCAATATACTGCAAAAAGATTTCGGTCCAGTTGGTTTTTTTTCAGGACCTCAACTGACTCAAAATCTTTCATAGGGTGGATACATCTCTGTTTATTTGCGACTGTCTGCTTTCATTACTACCTAGAGAAGAGTAAAAGTGAAGTGGACAGTATGGGTAATGCAGATGTGAAAGCCATGTCTTTGGGTTGTGACTGACTGTGGCAGCTGTATTACCAGCTTGTTTATTATTATTATTTTCGGTTTCATTTATTATTTTGGTCCCTGTTACAGTATATCTGACACATTAAGTACAATCTAACAAAGTTTGTAACAATATGTAACATTCTGTACTTACACTGTACACCATAGGGTTGGGGTACGGGTTAGGATTAGGGTCAGTGTTAGGTATGTATAGTGTACAGTAAGTACATAATGTTACATGTTGTTACATTTAGACACACTGTGAAAGGAAATAAAGTGTTACCTTATTTTCACAACCACACACCTCTTCACTGTTCTAGCCATACAACAGAAGAAAACGCTGGCACTTCAGCCCAGGAAAATTGGAGAGTAGCACCTAAAAGTACTGAAGCCATATAACAAAAGAAAAACCCCAGCACATTAGGCCAGGAGAACTGGAGTGTCTTATTACTGAGGCAGCCATGCTACCAGAACATTTTGAATTATTTCTTTTAAGAAGTGAAGCCCCCAACCAGCAGATACCGTCTTGGCCATACAGTGGAGGAAGAAAATCTCTCCAACATTGCACCATAAAAAATGGGCAGTGGAAACCAAAACACAATGCTGCAGATAGATAGATAAGCGTGCACGTCAGCCAGCCCATAGATTTAAGCTCACATCTGTGGTCTGACGGAGCCGTAACTGGCTGTAACAGTCATTGGCAGCAATATGCCAGGTCATCGGTCCCAGTCAGACGCAATATCTTTCTGGATGAGATCTGCTCTCAGATAAGAACTGTTATCTCAGCAGCCTCAGCAGCCGGAACAACTCGCTGACAACTCAGCGTCAATTTGGGCCTGACAAAGAACTCCCAGTCCAGTCCAAGACCGTGCTCTGCCGCAGCTAAAATATGTAAAATGTTCCAACTTCATTTCCATAAAAGCTACTTTCCTTGATGTTTTGACTGACAGTGTGAATTTCTACCTATGTATCTACTGTATGTGTTTTTTCAACACAGACACTGCAAGTGTATATACACCGTATATAATGTGGCATCACATACAGTCTCTGTTAAGATCAGAGGGCATTTAATTAACATGCGTTTATGCTGTATTTTCATGTGTGAAAGTGGCTAGGTGAAGTAGTGTGGGCGTATGCACATCAGGTGTTGATGACTGCAGGTTGCTGTGGAGTGCTGAGCCTCTTTGAAGTTGAGTAGATTTGAAAACGCAAGACGAGAAAGTGAAATTCAGGAGTTGCTGAGACAAAATTGGAACGAAGGCAAGATAATAGACAAAAAGGGATGGATGGGATGGAATATAAGATCTCTCGTTGGAAATAAAGTGAGTCTAGTGCAGTTTATGAACATTTGTCATATGGGTGATTTGTTGTTGTTTTGTGTGGTGAAATGAGTGTTGCATTTTAAAATATGACTGTTGGTAAGTGTGTTCATTGTCGACCTTTGCCTCTAATTTTCCTTTACACAGTTGGCTCTTGTCAGCAAAAGATGTTGCTATGCAAACCTGTATAGAGAGAGAGGGAGAGAGACAGGCAGACAGAGATAGAGACAGAAGGAAAAATAAAGAGGGGGAGAGAGAGAGAGAAAGAGAGAGAGAGAGAGAGAGAAGGAGGCAGCCAGGCTGATGTTCATTTTCACAACAGATACCGTTACCTTGGCATTAAGGGGACTCCTAAAAATACTCGCTCATATAACCGCTGCACTGGATACTATAAATTTGTGTTTATGAAGATACAAAGATGTAAAGGCATCATAAACTAGCGCAATTAGCTCGTGTGTATCACCCAGCGCTAAATTAAAGGAGCTACTTTTACCATCTGACGCTAATGTATGAGGCTGCAGTAATTTCCATTAAAACCCCCCTTCCCTTCCCTTCCCTTCTCTCTCCTCTCCTCTCCTCTCCTCCGCTCCCCTCTCCTCCGCTCTCTCCTCTTCTCTCCTCCTCTCCTCTTCTCTCCTCTCCCCCTCCTCTCCTCCGCTCTCCTCTCCTCTCCTTAGCTCCTCTCCCCTCCTCCTCTCCTCTCCTCCGCTCTCCTCTCCTCCACTCTCCTCTCCTCTCCTCCGCTCTGCTCTGCTCTGCTCGTCGGCTGGTGTGCTCGTGGCACAGTTTGTCAGTGGTAAAAATGTGTTATTTTTAATGAACTAATAATACCCAGGTGGGGTCGTAATGAAGTGCCTTTGTCCAGCGTGCCCGGCCACAACCCATCCTCCTTGCATGTCGAGCACATCCCAGGACAACCCGAAGCAAGGCCATTTACAACGCCAGTTAACACTCATGTTTGGGGCGTGTAGGAAGAAAATGAAGGGGGGGGTGGTGGGTAGGTGGGGGGAGGGGGTGTGCAGTTCAGCCGAGGCTAATTGTGCCATTATTTATGTTTTAAGACATGAACATCCCCCTGAGTGCTTCCCGTGCTTGCAATTTCAAGGACAGAAACACTTTGCCACCATGATGTTCTTTGTTGCTTTAATTTTGAATTCCTATTTTAAGATTTTTAATAAATCACAACCTTGTTCCAATTGGGTATTGAGAAGTGCTGCCCCCGCTATTAAGGTTTGTGTTACTGACTGTAAGCTTTGAATTCCGCTACAGATTTGTTTCATAAGGATGTAAGTGGTGGCTTACACCAAACAAAAAGATAAGTCACTTTTTTTGATCAGTACAGTACAGTACATGTCATAATTTCACATGGAACAAAACAACAAAAAAAACAAAACAGGAAATGAAAAAGGTTTTCCTCTGTTCAGCATTGTTTTTTTTCCCTGGCAATAAAGAGTAAATAAATAAATAAATAAACAAGTGAATCCATGGCCAGGAGCGAATGGTTACCCGTGAGTAATTACAATACCCCCTTTACATTGTCTGTCTAAAGAGGGATGCCACAGGAATTGGAACAGTGTAATGCGGCGTGTTGCTGTAGTCCGCTGATAAGGTCCCTCTGGCTCCGCAGAGAGCAACCGTTTCAGTTTCCCCTCGACCTGATTGTTTTCTTTTTCCCTCCACCCCTCAACCCTCAACCCTCTCTCTCCCCCTCCCTCTCCCTCTCCCTCTCCCTCTCCTGCCCTCCTCTCCCCCTCCTCCCCCTCCGCTGGTGTTGACGCTCCTCTCTGTGACTCCATGTTGCCACAGGTCTCAGTGGGGGAAAAGGCTGGCAGGTAGTACTGTGGCGCACCGCACCTACCCCAACCTACCCCCACCACCCCACCCCCCCACCCCCCCGCTGTGCCACAGCGCAGGGCCAGTACTGGATTAGCCTCAGGCACCATCCGTAACTGTCTATCAAGCACCACCATCACTGGTTCCCTGTCCCCTATTTCTAACACACACACACACATGCACACACATACATGCACACACACAGATGCACACGCACACACAAACACACACACACACACCTGGGTGCCTACACACATATGGATGCAGACCCACAGGCATGCACACAGCCACATTACACAGTAATGCATGTGTGTTCTCTGTCTCTCTCTCTCTCTGTCTTTCTCTTTCTCTCCAGACACACACACACCTCTGTGCTCTGGCCTCTGTGTCGATCATGGCTTAACTCCTCTGTCTCTCTCTCCCTCTCTTTCTCTCTCTCTCTCTCTCTCTCTCTCTCTCTCTCTCTCTCTCTCTCTCTCTCTCTCTCTCTCTCTCTCTCAGACACACACACACACACACACACACACACACACAGACACACACACACACACACACAGACACACACACACACACACACCTCTGTGCTGTGGCCCCTGTGTCGATCATGCCTAAGCTGCTGGCTCCCTGCGCTCCCCTGCTGTCTCAGAGGTGCCGGGTGAGAGTAATTGTCCCCTCGTTATGTAGATGCGCTGACATGTAACAAGCTCGTAATGAGATTATTTCCCTTTTTGTTGTTGTTCCGCTTGTTATGGGTGTACTTTTTTTTCCTCTCTCCTCTCTCCTCTCTCTCCTCTCTCCTCCACTGGTGCACTTTTGAGGGACTGAAAGCATTAAGTGAGGTCAGGCCCACAATGAAAAGGACTCTCTGGCGTGGGCAACTAAGTGCGTAATTAGCATTCCCTGATTACTGCTATTTAAAAACGGCTCCTCTCGCCGTCGGTTGGAGCAAGAATCATTAAGGGGCTGAAACAATTAAGTACAATAAAGAAACGATGGCACATGGAACAGAACTTTTTGCGGTTTGCCAAGCTGGGATGCTCACCAATCATCACAGAATGTTTTTTTTCTCCTCAGTCTCAGTCTTTCAGCCCTTTTTTAATTCTTTCTGAAATCTGTTTTTTTTTCTTTCCTCTTTGTATCTGGTCCTAGTCAGTTTCAGTCATGTTTCTGTTTCTGTTTCAGTACTGCTAATTGGTCTTTCATTGGAAGATTATTAAAAGAAAAAAGGGAGAGATTTAGGAAGGAAGCCTAAAATGTAGTTTTGCAAAAAGGTCACTCATAAGCAGCAACAACAGCATAACTGCATCGTGCGTTGTGTATAAGGAACCTAAAAAAATGCAGCTGTGGAGGAAAATTAAAGCAGGATGTGACATTTGGCAAGGGGGCAACTGGGAAAATGATAAATGATCTGGAGGAAAATTAAGCACTCTTGCAAGGGCTACATATATCTATATATGTACAGATTGCGTAATAACTACTTTAAATGTATATATCACATAACCCCCAGTGATACAACCTACAACCCTTTGCAAAAAGAAAGACCTCATGCTCCTGCTCCTGAGTCCTGGGGGTGTGTTGGGTCCCTAAGACCTGATGGTCCTCTGATGTTCCTGTTCTTAGAGGTTTCCATACCAACACACTGTGCACTAGAAAAGGCTGTCAGCTTTGTAAAATAATCTCCCAAATAAAGCATCTAGGGTATATGTGGGCAGGTGAACATACAGAATTACTTCAAGGTAAAAATGGTTCTAATTATGGTTTTGGTTACAGGATTTAACAGAGAAACAGATTTTCCCAAAGCAAACACTTAACAACACCACACTATAAACAAAAAGCACAAATATGTTTTAAAAAAAAACAACAATTTAACAAAAGAGAACACTGTGTAGGTGTTTGGGAATGAGGATATTTTTCATGGACCAAAGATCTGATGGGCAAATCTCCTTCCTTATTTATCACATAAGAGACCTCCAGCATAGCGAGGAACCAGGGGCCTATGAAAGCATGCACGCACCGCTCGTCACCAAAGCACGCCAGCACGGCAGCAGTGCCAAGCACACACTGTCATCAGGTCAAGGTCGGCATTTCTATCACATACATGTGCAGCTCCCAACGCCTCGTTTCATTTTATGATTTCCCACATAGCACACACTCTTTGTGAGTGCTGCGCACTTGATTGGCCCTCACGGTTCAATCGGCGTCTGATTGACAGCAGGGTTACGCTCTGGAGCAGGAAGCAGGCGAGACGAGACAAGAGGAGACTGGCGTTGTGGTCTCTGCCATCTTGAGCACGTACACAGCCAGAGCAGACCCGGGGACACCCAGCCTTCCTTTCCTTTGGCTGTGAGCTGTGCTGCTGCTGCTGCTGCAGAAGCCAAGTTAATTTAGCACGCCGCCTTTTTCGCGCTGTTTTTCTAATTAATTCTCAATGGCATGTAATTACAACATGTAACCAGTAGCAATAGCTCGCCTAATATCACTGCATATAGAACAAAAAAAAACACACGCATAGTATCGCACACACTACCACCACAGCTCACGGCCTGACCTCCAAATGACCAGCTGTAAAGAGATGGCCAGTATTTTATTTTATGCTGCGGAGCAAAAAAAGGGGGGGGGGGGGGTAGATAAAGCGAATTGACATCTTGGGCTCCATGGCCCAACCAGTGCCTCGCTTTTGCATTTGACAGCCCACCTCGTTCCTGTGAGCAGCTCATTATTGTCCCTCATTGCAGTCGGGCCAAAAAACTACTGAGAAATAAGCCCAGAAAATAACCATAGATCGCTCCGCTATGTAAAATCAGTGGGAGAAGGGCAGCCATTTTTGCAAAAAGGGGGGAAGAGCAATTCCCAGAGCTCACTTGAAACAGCATGGAGCAATTCATCTTGGGAGGGTGGAAAAAAAACAAGAGATAATGTAAAAAAAATGATTTGAATAGCGTAGAGGAGGTCATGCCGGCATCACATTTTCTCCCCAGCAGGTCTTATCTGTGGCTCTGTGCCATTTCTGATTCTTTCTGTGCTGCTATTCTGTTTTCTTTCTTTCTTTCCTTCCTTTTTTTTGGTATCTTGGTTTATGCCACCACATACAGTGGTATGCACATAATACCCTGTTTGGAGGGATTATTTTCCTGTCCATCAGGAAATTCCATTTTCACAGAAAGTGTATTAATCTGGTGTTGAATTTTTTTTTTTAAAAATGTGTTTGTTCTCTAGTAAACTGGCAGGAACAGGAAGGGTAGACAGTGCTAATAGACTGTTCTAGGTTCAGGCTGACTTCCAGAGCAATCCTATGAACTACAAAAACAATCAGAGTCAGTAACTAGTCAGTAACTCTATTAGGTGTTTAAACTCACAATGAGAACCTTGGGTAACGCTTTATATTAAGGTCCTTCTAATAAGCCTTAATAGTTAATAGTTGGAAATTAATAAGGCAAAACAAGTTCCTTATAAGGTCTTATAAATCTCTTATAGTCTGCTATTAACTACATTATAATAAGACTATTAATACATATAGTCTTATAAACACATAATAATGTCAATAAGCATCTTATATGCACTTATAAGGGCCTTATTACCTTCTAACTATGAACTATTAAGGCTTATTACAAGGACCTTAATATAAAGCGTTACCGAACCTTGTCAAAATGTTGCTCTTTAGTGTGGACGCTCTAGTCATGTCGTTCTAGTTGTTGTTATCATTAGTGCACTTTGAGCTACATCTTGTATGAATTGTGCTATACAAATACAGTTTTATTATTATTATTATTATTATTATTATTATTATTATTATTATTATTATTATTACATATACAGTAGCCCTTAGTGTGAACCGACCTTCTGTGGCTGTGCATTGAACTATGTCAATGTGTCATTCTTCATGGCTGTGTGTTGAACTACTGTATGTCAATGTGTCATGCTTCATGGCTGTGCTGTGCTGTGCTGTGCGTTGTGGCTGTGCAGGGAGTTTGGGCGCTGGAAGGTGAGCAGCGTTGCGCTGGAGCGGCAGGAGAACAATGGCATTACGCTGCCCCTCGACCCCGAGTTCATGCAGACCATCAGGCACCTGGGCCGCCGGCCAACCATCGCGGCCATCACCGAGCACGTCATCAGGAAGTACGGCACACACTTTCTGCTGTCTGCCACACTGGGAGGTACGTGCATCTACCTTTCTACGTCATCTACCGCATCTACGTCATCTACCTTTCATTTGTCCGCCTTTCATTACCATGTATTTGGGACATGTGCAGTGACAATAAAGAAACACGATCTGGTTTAGTTTTTAGTGGACAAGTACACTTGCGTATACAAGGAGTTTGACTCCGGTACATGTTAGTTCTCTATACACCCAACATATAACATGTAGTAGTATACATACATACATATGGTATACATATAATGCAATATATTAAACAGTACAATAAATTCAATATAATTGACAAATAGAAATATGTGGACACAATAGACACAATATACATTTAGGCACTTAATGTAGGCAATATTATACATATAGGCATGTAATATACCAGTGGGACAAAATATAGGAGTAGGAAAATATACAAGTATGACAAGAAAGGTGGGGGCTGGGGGGGGGGGGGGTGTTAAACAGATAGCTATTTGAACGTTTGTAGCTTGCACAGTTACAAATATTAAAAATAACCATAGTAATTTTTAACTTCGAGTTCCGGATAATGAGACATTTATTCTAAGGAGTTCTATTCATAAAAGTGTGTGTGTGTGTGTGTGTGTGTGTGTGTTTGTGTTCTTTTGTCTTGTTTATGGGGATATATGCATTCTGTTTTCTTTGTGAGCAGTGCGTATGTGATTGTTTGTGCATGTCTCTACAAGACAAACTCTGTGTGTGTGTGCATGTGTTCCACATTTTGTTCCGTGTATGTTCTCGGCTCTGCTCTGCCTGGCACTCTTTGCATATAACACTCCTCCCCCACTCTCTCTCTCTACCTCTGCCTCCTGCAGGAGAGGAGGCCCTGACCATCTTTGTGGATAAGCGCAAGCTGAGCCGGACGGCCGATCCGAGCGACGGCAACAGCACGGCGGTCACCCTGGAGACCCTTCACCAGCTGGCCGCCTCCTACTTCATCGACAGAGAGAGCACGCTGCGCAAGCTGCACCACCTCCAGATCGCCTCCACTGCCATCAAGGTAACCAGCCCCCCCCATCCCTCATGACCACCCCCAGATCCCCCCCCACTGCCATCAAGGTAGCCAGACCCCCCCCATCTCCTCCACTGCCATCAAGGTAACCCCGCCTCCTGAGCACCCCCAGATTGCCTCCACTGCCATCAAAGTAACCCCCCCCCCTCATGACCAGCCCCCCATCACCTCCACTGCCATCAAGGTAACCCCCCCTTGTGAGCACCTCCAGATCTCCTCCACTGCTATTCAGGCAACCCCCCCACCCCCTCCCCCCCTTCGCTCACGGCTTCCTGGTGATGGGAGCTGGGACCTGGGACCTGACCCCTAAGATGTTTATGCCTCTATATTTAGAGGACTATGCAGCGGCAGGAGGAGAAGCTGCTGCCTCTGTTGTTTCTGGAATGTGGGTGAGCAGCAATGTGAATTTGTGGCTGGCTGGCTGGCTGGCATTTCTGGCTGACTTTATATACAGTACAGAGGCGATGAAACTGGTCGGAGAGGAGAGGAGAGGAGAACTGATGATGCTTATGGAGTCGTGCGTTATGTAGGGCATTTGCGCTGTTGACACAATTAATTTACATATAAAACCACTGAGAGGCAAATGCTTAGATAAATTGTCAGGACAGCACATTTGCCAGAAAGGACCATTCTTTTATGCCAGTGGAAAGGCTAAAGTGAAAAACTCATTAATATCTAGACAAGATGTTGTAGGGGGGAAAAAAATCACACTGTGAAGCCATTTGAAGTGGTGATGGCTTACGTACACCAAAGGTGTGATGATAACTTGCAGGCCGTGTGGTGGTGGGGTATTGTTTGTGTGGTAGGGAGTACACCGTAGCCCCACACACATCTGTCATCTGAGGACTCTTAAACAAGTTAATGTATCAGTTTGAGCGTGAATGGCTGAGGTTGCCCTTCTTGTCTCCGAGGTAATTCATTCTCGTGTGAAGCACTATTTATCTACCTCCGGCAACGAATCTATGGCAAGTAATGATTTACCTTTTTGGAAATTATGTTTGTGCATAGGGGGATGAGAAATGTTGCTGAAACTCCCTTCCCACTCCACTACTCTCGAGTCACACCAGCGTGTGTGTGTGTGAGAGAGAGTAAAATTTCTTGTGGCGTTTTCCTCGTCATACTTCATTAAGCAATATAGCTGTGGAGGGAAAGGCAACACATGCCATTATTTTGAACATCAACTGCAATTTTTCATGAGTGTGTCGAGTACAGCCCGGGCCTTGTTGTACGCCATTGTGTGCTACAGTTGTAATTGTTGGCAAATACAACCCATTACATCCCTGCTATCGTACGCTCTCCTCCCCTCCCCTCCCCTCCCCTCCCCTCTCCTCTCCTCCCTCCATCCATGCCTCCCTGGCTTTCTCAATCCCTCCCTACTCTAACCCAGCCTTTGAGAGGTGGGAGATGAATTGACATTGAGTCCTCTGAGGGCCGTCCGTTCACGGGGTACTTGCTGTGACAGATGCGAGGTATTCACGGGATCAGTGGGCTTTAACTCGGCGCATGGATTTTCACCTCACCGGGAAGACAGATGTTAATGCAAACCTGACTTTGAAAATGTGCACAACCTTGCTTTGAAGCTCCTGCTCCCACCCCAACTCCCACTCCCAGCCACCTCTTGCGGAGACTCTTGTCGGCTCCAATAATCAGAGATGCAAGTGATTTGAAAGTGGGGGGAAAAAGAATGAAATATTAAAAAAAAAAATAACTGCTGTGTCCCGCCACAATTATGCATTAGCATGACAAATTATCTGTTCCATTTCAGTAATTTTCGTACAGCCCTTACCTCATTTGTCAGCCATTTTGGATATTAGTTCGGTGTCAGGCTGTAATGAATCGGAGACTTATGAAGAATATTTTCTGCACCACCGGTAATAAATGATCCTTTAACCTTACTGAGCGTGTCGACAGGGAAGGGAAATGCTCTGCATTCTCCTAAGGTGTTAATCAGCTCTTTTTTTGCTTTTGATTTAGAGTCTACATTCGCTCGCTCGTACAGAGACAAAGTACTTTGTGAGGCTTCATCACAAATTCAAGCCCCACACCAGTGAGATGGAACTAGCTACCTCCTGCAAATCACTCTCTGACACTCTAGCGCTTTTAGCGATAGCCGCTGTCTTAGGAGCACACACCAACATTTACTACACACACTGCAGAGATGTCACTGCTGGAAAACATGTCCACCTTTGAGACAGTGAGATAAGCAAAGGCAAAAAAAAGAAAAAATAAAGATCACGTCAACTTGTGAAAAATTCATCCTAGACAAATTTGGCCCGTACATTATTCAGCAGCGCATATATACTTAATGTCCCCCTTGACCTTCCACGACTGTCTCTCCACCTCTCCCAAAGAAAAGGTTTGCGTGGAGAAAAAAAAGGACATAAAAAAACTCCTGGGGAATGTATTCTAAAACTTTATGGAGTGTGTAAAACTTTGAAAACGAGATGAGGAGATGGGGCCGAGTCGGGCATGTTGCCATCAGTAGCTCTTTGACGTCTGTCTGGGTCATCAGTCAAGCATCGCAGCAGCAAGCTGTGAGGAACTAAACCGTTGCCAATTCCCACCTCACCCCATCCCCAGCTTTCTCTCTCTCTCTCTCTCTTTCTCCCTCTCTCTCTGGCTTTTTTCTCTCTATCTCTGTCTCTGCCTCTGTCTCTCTCTTTCTCTCACTCTCTCTCTCTCTCTCTCTCTGGCTTTTCTCTCTCTGTCTCTGTCTTTCTCTGTCTCTCTCTTTCTCTCTGTCTTTCTCTCTCTCTCTCTCTCTTTCTCTCTCTGCCTGACCAATCTCACACTCACACTCTCTGCATGTACCAGTGAAGGAACAGTCAAAGCAAGAAACAGGACATTTAAATGGCTTCAAAAATCAACCACCAACCTGGCAAATTGAGTTAAAATTCCCCTTGTTTAAAAAAAAGAGAGCGGAGAGCTGTTAAATTTGAAGGACTCCCAACCGACTGCTGGACATAGTATCTGTCATTCTCCTCACTGAGTGGTTCCCTGCTGATTTCAGAAGGGGCTCTATTTTTTTCAGGGTGGAAAATAATCCCATTCTGTTCCCTCTTATTGCTATCCTCCTCTGCCCTTTTTTTAAAAGATAAGCCTACATGAGGCCCATGCTGTCTGGAGGCTAACCGAGAACAAAGTCCCTCTCTACTGCTGCAGGAGTGCTCATAGTATCGCTTGCTCGTGCCTTCCTTCCGATGCAAATGTGGATGGGGCTGTCGGAGTGTTGCCTTGGTGATTAAAAAAATGAGGACTGTTCTGAAGAAGTGTTATGACAAGGAGTGCTGTAAAAACAAGTGCCAATCTCCATGAAACATTGATGGCGTTTACAAGAATGCGTACTCGTTTAAAAGCCCATTACTCAAACAGCTCCCACAATGTCCACAGCCCCAGTGGGAAATAATTCACAGGTGGCATTAATAAAGCATCGGTTCCTTTTAATAAATGCACAGGGTAAGACCCTCCGTTACTGTGGGTGAGCTTCTTTATGCAGCATTTGAACATTTACAATTTCATTAAAATAAAAATTGATGTGCCATTTTGCATACATTAAGGAGCAATGTCACTTTTAGTAGTCCAGTACAGAACAGTTTATATACTGGAGAGCTCTAATTGGGGTCTTAGGAATAAAAAAAAAAACGTCACAAAGCGAGAGATAAAATGTTAACAGATGTATAACTATTGATGTGGAGAAACAGAGACCGTCTCAACATGATGACCCATTTCCTTTAATAAAACTAATAAAAGTTGAATTGCTTATATGGTGAAGTCATTCTCGGACCAATTACCAATCTCATTAAATGCAGCTGTTGGCATTTCTGATGTAGTCAGCATGAATTAATTACCACAGATAATAGGGCATTACAACGATATACAAACATTTTTTCAATCCACACCATTTGTATTCTTAACCATAACCATTGTAATGAATACCAAATTGCCCATATTGAAGTCATTGTAGATTTAGCAGACAACTACCGACAACTGTTGTGTTTGTTTGTTTCCTTTCTATTTCTGGAATTGAAAAAAGCTTAACTCGTGCACATGCATTTCTGTAACAGGGCTCTTGTTGCAGATGGTCTCATTGCTATGCATAGAAAATCCATCTTTATATTTGCATTTGGTCAATTTTCCCCTTTAAGTCGGACATCTGTCTGTGTTGGAAATTAATCTGCCGATCCCTGTAGAGCTGTCTTGGATTTTAATTAATTGTCTGGATGCATCAATAAGAGAAAACCAAAATGCCAGTAGTTGCTGAACTTCGGCTCTCCCCCTCTCACTCTCTCTCTCTCTCTCTCTCTCTCTCTCTCTCTCCTCTTCACCTCACATCCGAAAAGTTATCCTAAAGTCAACACTTGCTGAAAATTAAAATAAGATATTCCTCGATTATGTATATTTTGCTCCGTATGTAACTCACAAACGAGGTTTCCCAAAGTGTCTGCTTACTTACTTAGTCATGGGCCGCTGATCCCACAGCTGTAGGGGGATCTACGCTGCTTTTAGCCTGGCAGGTATATATCAGAGGGGTTTGTATTTCTCCCCAGGTCCCCAGTCATCCATTTCACAGGCATCCTCATTGACCTTAAAGCAGATGCCAGAAGCAGAGCTATTTCACTGTGTTCAAAGTTAAAAATGCAAAAAAAAGAAAAACATTGTCCCTAAAAAAGACTAAAAAAAAAAACGTGCATCACAGGTCGTAATTTATCTACAAAAGGGGGATGTGGTTACTTTTTATTGGCCCTGTGGGAAAATATGAAAAGAGGGTGCAGAAGCTGAGGCGCTGCACATAATTTGTGAGTGACAAGGAAGGAGATATATTTGCCTCCGGGCTGGCAGTTTGTCTAGCGATGCGCTGGCGAAACCTTGAGATACGACAGCCTTAAATCAGACTTTTTGTCAGGGATGATTGAGCTGTGATTGTGAACAATTTGATGCAGCCCTCAAAGGGGAACAAGGATCCCCCTTGTCAATCCACTCTGTCAGTACAGAGCCAGCGATGCAGCTATGATGCTTACACACACTTGAGGTTTTTGAGGACTTTGAGGCAGTCAATTGTAAGAAAACACGTTAAAAACCTGCTCACGTTAAGCCACTCATCAAGGGATTTTTTGTTGCAAAACTAGAATACAAATCTGGTGGAAAGGTTGCCTTAGGTTACAAGCTAGGTTTCGATCCAACTTTCTGGGTACCAAGGGTAGCAAGGCATGCAATGTTTTTGTGCAGTTTAATATTTTAATGTTTCAATTAAGTCTGTGCCATACTTTGGTCAAATGCCCTAAAACAGGGTTGAAATACACTTGTAGTTTTTTCTCTGTTCTAAGTAGTGTAGTGTGGATTTGAAACAAAATGTAGAATGTAGAAGCTACTGAGAATTTCCTAAGCATCTAATCAGGTGACCTTCCCTCTGTTGTAAGTGTTAGCTGGTGCTAACTGGGCTTAATTATACCCCATGGGCTCCAGTTGTAAGAGATGCAAAATGTTTGAAGAGTTCCGCAGTAGAATGGCCTAGAGAAGCCCTGAGATGAACACTGGATGCTGGTGTTTATACCATTAAGCCATATCACTCTTATGCTCTCTGGGAATCCAACTAAACCAAATGTAGTTGGGAGAGAGAGCCAAGTACATACATTGGCTCATAATAAACAAAAGAACCATTTAGCCAAATTATCTGTACATGTAATGAGGCATGATGCTTTCTGCAGCTTATAGACCATTGATAGACATGGCACACTTCATTGTTGTGGTAAGAAAGCTAGAAAGAAAACCCAAATGGGGAATGTTGATGATAGTTGATGTTAATGATAATGGTGACGTTGGTTTGACATCAAGTTTGATGAAGATACTTATTGCATGTATGTTATGACTGACTAAATGGAGCACTGAAATACATGTTTTCTGATTTGTACAGCTCGCTAAAAATTGACTGGATGGTCATATTTCAGAATTTGTGTTTGTAGAGACTCCACAGAGAGAGACCCCAATTTGCAGTATGTCCCCAAGCATTAAAAAAGTCTTTTGTAATATGACCCCTTGCATGTGCATTTTGACCAGTCAAATAAGACATCCCAACTGGAAGCATTTGAAGCTTTCATTAAAACTTCATAAACAAAAATCAGTTCACCACAGAGAGTGGATTAACTCCCAATTCACATAAAGCATAATCTGACTAGTTAGAGGAAAAATGGTAGAGGAAAAGATTTACTGACATAAATTCACATTTGTGACAATTTTCTTTAGCTCACCAGTCTTCCTGTGAGTAGGAGTTTTTGATGGTAGTTTTATCACAGGTAAATTTGGAGAAATTTGGACCCAGCTCTCAGTAGCAGGGTGGGCTGGGAAGATTTTTTTGGGGGATGGGGCATATATACATCATCAATCATTGTGTACTCAAGGAGAATTGACTGAGCATGAAGCCCTTTTGCAGCAATGCCCTGAGTTGACAATACTTAATACAGTAAGAAATAAACAAATAACTAGCAACAATAAGGACAACAAATAAAAGTAAAAAAACAAAACACATCAAATCAGTTAAAAAAAGAACATAGTGTAATAGGCATGTCATTTAACAAATACTTAAAAGTGTCTAATGATACGAGCTGGTCTAATTTAATTTAATTTCTCGTAACCTGCTTGTGTAGGTGCAAAGAAGTTAAAGCCTATTTCCCAACCCTGGGTTTTATTTTGGGAGAGATTAAACTCTGTGAGTGTGTGTTGTGAAGGCTGTGCTTGACTTTTAAAAGCGAGCTTAGGCCCCGTAATTATTTATAAATCAACAGGAGGCAGTGTCTTTCCCTCCTATCATTGAGAGAAGACCAGCCAACATTCTGGTAAAGGTTACAATAATGAGTTCGAAAAACCATCACCAGTAATAAATCGTAAAGCACTGTGATAAACCTTATCAAGTAATTTCAAGGTGGAAGGGGCGGCATGCATATACAAAACATCACCATAGTCTAACACTGGCATTATTGTAGTAGACAGTACAATGGACATTTGTTCTGTTCTGTGGAGAGAAAAATGCCCTTATTCTGCATAAGGCACCCAAATTAATTGTCACCTTCTCTGCAAGTTCAACTACATGTGTTTTTAAAAAACAGCTTGTCATCTCACCAGATGCCAAGATATTTGTATTAAGCAGCTTGTGCAATTTGTGTCTCATTTAGAGAGGATTCTGATGGCATGCGAATCACACTTTCTTGATTTGGAAAAAATAATGAACTTAGTTTTAGAATAATTTAAAACCAATTTGTGACTTTTCAAGGAGTTCTGGACATGATCAAAAGCACATTGAAAAAATGATACTGCTTGCTCTTGCTCAAAGGTAGCCTATATAGAATTGTATCTTCTGCTTGAAAATGGACATTATAGTGGTGTCGTGACACACAGATATCATTTATGTATAGTGTAAACAATAACGGGCCCAAGACTGAGCCTTGTGAAACACCATTTCTTAGCCTTAATGCCTCTGAAGTCAAACCAGTCACATCAACACACTGTTAGAGAGATAATCATGAAATTATCTACAGGAAACTTTAAAACCCATGACTGCTGGACATAGTATCTGTACAGTATATGACTGACAGTGTCAAATGCCTTTGATAAATCAATAACAAAGCTGCACAATGTTTCTTAGAATCCACAGCAGTAGCTATATCATTTGCAACAACTGTAGCAGCTGTAATGGTACTGGGGCCAGCCCTGAACCCAGATTGATATAGATTTAAAACATTATTAGAAGAGAGAAAGGAACCAATTTGTTCACTTACAAAGGACTCTAACATTTTGGCTAAGCATGGTAACTTGGAGGTCAGTCTGTAATTGTATTTAATCATTTACATCTCCTCCTTTATGTAAAGGGGTCACTAATGATGATTTCCAGACTTAAGGAATAGAACCAGAGCAAAGTGATACATTAAAAATGTGAGTTAAAGGTTCAGCAGTGGCAGGAGCTGCTAGTTTTAAGAAATGGGAGTCTAACTGGTACATGTATATATGTATATAGGAACTGTGATTGATAGCTGAATTTGTAAAAAGTCAGATGATTTATTATTATTTTGACAGTAAATGTGTTTTTACGAGGCAAATACAATTATGCACCAAAATAAAAATATATAAAATCTTTTAAAATATCCTTCTTCCCATTAGGTGGGTGGACCAGGCTTGTTATTGGGTGGCCCAGACCCACCTTGGCCCCTCCGCCCTCCATAGAGCCAGGCCTGCAGTGGATGGTGGTTGGGAAATCTGGAACAAGTTTTTATTAACATTGATGCGCATTAAAGGAGAGAGACCATAGTTGAGTGAGTTTAACCAGCGTCACTACCAGAAGGCAGAGGCCCAGGGCCTTGCCTAACCGGAGATCACCCAGCTATGCAGGCTTATTAATGTGTCACTCTAACTAACAATGGATATTCTAAGCTTAAATGTCCTGTACAGAAACTGGGTGTACCCAGTGGTACCAGCCTTAAATGAATATACAGTAGGCAGTTGTATGGGGATGGGGGCATTGTTACAGTGGAATCTTATTCCTAATGAGATCAGAGGGTGCCAAACAATGTCTTAATTAAAAGACTGGGAGAATTTCCCTCAGACACCAAATGGATGGGGGAAGACCAATGCAGTTGGATACAGATAACGTCGCTTCACACCTCATCTCTTAAGGCACAGACACATGTATTGGCAAAGTACTCAGGGAATTTCTTTACAAAGCTCTGATTCTAGGAAGATCTAAGAACACAAAATAATGTAGGAATACGAAATAAAGAAATGTGTTAACATTTAAAATGTCATGTAGAAGATTATCATTATTCAGATTTCTTCAATTTTTTGTTTTTATTTGCATGACGCAGTAGAGGATAACTACAGACTCAAAAACTTGCATTTTTGTTAGTTTAGCCAGATTTAGAAGGCGCCTAAATTAGTTACTCCCCCGGACGGTGGGCTGGACCCCAACATCTGTCCACGGTAGATGGCCTAGGTCCAGCCTGCGCAGCATAAGGTGTGGTACCGCCCGTAACTAGGCTGCAGCATCTCTCCATCCACGCATCCATCCCCCCATTAGCAAGCTAGCCACATATTCTATAAATTCTTTTGCATACAGTTGGTTGTTTTTTTTTTTTCGTTTTTTTTTTAATCATGCCTTTCTCTGGTTCTCTCGTTAGTTGGTATGCCGTGGTTCCAACCCCCTCATCTGAGCCGTGACCTTCGTGTCATCGGCGTGGCTGTACTTGGCAAATGTATTGTTAATCTTATTTCGTGTGACATGTAGCTGGCTTCTCTGCATTTTTAATGACCGCAGTGGCATCCAGTCGGGGTGTGTAGAGAGTAACGCCATGTGTTCCTTTCTCTCTCTCTCTCTCCTTTCCCTTTAGGTGACCGAAACAAGGACAGGCCCTCTCGGATGCAGTAACTATGACAACCTTGATTCCGTCAGTTCAGTCCTGGTTCAGAGCCCTGAAAACAAGATTCATTTACAAGGTAGAACATCCCATAATTGAACCAATCCTACAATTTCTGATGCAGTTGTCACTGTGTCAATTCATCGGCTGTCTGCAGATATTGGAATAGGCATGCACATTTCACTGCCAATGAAGCTCTCCCTTTTGATATTTGACAAATATTATAACATTCAATGAGCAGGTGCTCATTTTAACACATTTGAAAGATCTGAAATGGCTTTGAAAAATACTATTTATTTATATATTTACCAGTTGATTACTGCAGGCGCATTATGTTTTTATGCATAAATCACTTAATTTATTCAGGATTTTTTTTGTTATAATTGCTGAAAAAAAATGATCTCTACTCCAAGTGGGTAGAGATAGACATATCTGTTGAATGGCTGCTAAAGAGACGTGAATCCTAATGGCATGCCATTCATCATGCACTGCCTGTTCATTAGTGTGGGCCTGTACTGTCATTGCTTGCAGGTCTTCAGGCCATTCTACCAGACTACTTGAGGACCCGCTTTGTGGAAGCTGCCCTCAGCTACATCGGGTGTCATTCAGAGGGGGAGTTTGTGTGCAGGGATAATGACTGCTGGTGCCGGTGCGGCCCAGAATTCCCACAGTGCAACTGTCCCGAGTCAGACCTGAAGGCGATGGAGGACAGCCTCAGACAGATCAGAGAGTCGTGGAAACAGGCCAATCAAGAGTTTGAGGAATCAGGTAAGGACATGCTTCAACAGGTCACTTATTGAGGACTTTTTTTGATGTGTGTAGGTCTCTTGTGTCTGACTACATTTACATAATGATTGGTTACGTACTTTCGCAGTGGGTTTATCCAATTATTATTTTGAACTGCAAGCCAAAACATTCCCCTCAGGGCATGATATTGCAGTCAACACAACACATGTTCTTACAACTGTTCAAACTTATTTTTTTTAACACTGCAACATCCTGGCATAGTTTGTCATGACATGACAGTCACGGAGACAGTTCCATGCTGCTCAATAAGCAATTTAGCGGGTTTGTTTTGAGCAGTGTAGAGAAAAACATGTCCCTCACAGCCGCGCCGCGTTCTCAACTAGCGCGGCGATGTCACTGTGCTCCGGCTCTGCCTTGTTATTCCGCAGAGCCTGACAAGGAAATGGTGTGAGGAGCCCATACCTTTCAGGGAAATAGTTCCATTGTCATTGTGCTAAAATCACATTTTGGACTTGGCAGGGTTTTTGTGTCCCCTGTTCTGGGCGGGGAGCCAGCTGTAGGGCTGGTTTTACTCGGGGAACGGCGGTGGCGGTGGCGGTGGCAGTGGTGGCGGTGGCAGCGGCGGCAAGTGCACTGTAATTTCACCTCCTGCAGCAGCAGGCTTTGATTTGTGAAAATGGCCAACTAATGACCACAAAGACAACAAATAAACAGCGGTAATGTGCCGCATAATAATCAGTGAACAATCAGCCTTAGACGAATAATCTAATGTGCTGTCGCACCGCACCGTCTCTGAGAAGAGAAGCAGCAAACTCAGCAAACAACAGATCCTCTTCCTGAAAAAGAGCCAACACATTTATACTCTAGCAGTTTGTCCCCCCCTCGTAAAAAAAGACGTCGGTAGTAATAAGTAATCATAAAAATCTGAGTTGTTTAAGACATTGCAGTTATTTCTCATTAAAAACGAGACTTTATCGATTTTCGGTGGAATTGAGGTCACTGAGATAATGCAGTTATTGATTTCGCTGCTGAAAATATGAATTTGTTTCACTTCCCTCCCGAAAATACATTTATCCGCCCCGATGCCACGCTGTCTTTCTAATTGAACCTGATTTGCCCCTCTGCAGAAGCCCGTGATGGAACAACACTCTGTTCCCATTAGCCATCATGGAGGGTGCATTTGCAAATGTTATTCAAGTCAAAATCCATACGCATCTGCATTCACCCCTCCCCACCCCCCTCTCTATCAATGGACCGCTTGAGCATGAGCGTTTTTTTTTTTTTTTTTTTTTAACAAGCCACACAGAGCAGGCCAGATGGTGCACCGCTCACTCCTCAGCCCCTTAACACGCCCGCGTGCTGTGTGTTGTGCTGTGTTCCAGATGAGTTCCAGAACTTTGTGCGAAGACTGCCAACATTCTACGCCTTAAACACATCCGCCATCCAGTACTTCTGGAAGATGGACCCCGGTGTGCACCAGCGCTACCAGCAGCTGGAGCTCAGCGCCGGACAGCTTCTCAGCAAAGCCCGGCGGATCATCAGCAGGCTCTTCACCCTGAGCAAGAGATGCCGGACTCAGCCCCGGGTTGCTGTGCTCAGAGAGAGGTACGGGTGGGATTTATAACTGTGTGCTCTGGGAACTGTTGCTGTTGCTCTGCTGTGCTGTGCTGTGGTGTAGCAATAAGCACAGGACAAACTGTACTTGTTTTTTTCTAAGACCCCAGTCAGCTGCTGTGAAAACCAATGTATCGAGCGTACTATATGATGGCCAGGGATTTGTTGTCCTTGAAGCGCTGGAGGGTTAGTCTTTTACAGAAGTGGCAGAGAAGAGGCAGAGGAGAGTTACGAACTTCCTAGTGATTTACAGAAGAAAAAAAAAACTCAAAGCCCAAAGAAACCAAAGAAACACACACCATCACATCACATCCGTATAATGCGATTTGCATCAGATGAAAGTAGCTGTCTCTTTACCCCTAATGAAAATCATACATCTATGTATATATGTCCATGTTTCCATATGAGGAGGTACTATATGAGAGGTTAATGAGGATTTCAGAATATACCTTCTTTTTAACTGAAAGACAGCATGCCCTCCTCCCTGCAAACATCAAAGACCTTTGCTGTTTTCCCCCCTTGATGCAGCCTTTTATGCATGAAACATAAGCTTCAACATAGAATATACAACATTATACAAGTCAAGCAACGTTATCAGGTAATAAATCAATAAATAGGTATTTGGTAATAAATCAATCTGAAAAATACTTTGCAAAGTTCACATGTGGAAGATTACTGTAGAAATGCAAACAAGAGGTATATAGACCCTTTCAACAGTAAAAATAAAAGATGATACTTGAACATCCTATTTTGTTCCTAAACTACTTCCACTCCATTTCTCATTCAGTGGGTTTACATGCACTTCAGTATGCCCCTTTTCAGGCTTGCCCCGGTTTTGACCATACAGTTGTGCACATAAGTTTACATACCCTGGCATTTTTCAGAGAATATGAAAACACAAAAACTTTTCTTTACCTCATGGTTGGTGTTGGCTGAAGCCATTTATTGTCAAACACTGATGTTTACTTTTTTTAAATCATAATGACAACAGAAACTACCCAAATGACCCTCTGAAGAAATCATCAATTCTGCCAGGGTATGTAAACTTATGAGCACAACTGTATGTGGGATAAAGTGTTTACATGAACTTGGAGAATCCTGCATATTATGATGTTTACATGATAATTGCTAGTATACTGATTTCTTCTTACATCAAACATTGGGAATACAAAAAGGGTGGGAAAAATTACATGTGTTTCTCATGTTAGCATCTTCATGCACTGTTACCATCTTCATGCATTTTTGGGATATGGTGGATACATGACACAGTGTCCAGGGTCCCTTCAGGGTACTGAGTTCTGTAAAAGGTGAACAGAAACCCCTGTGCCAACAGCTATGACACTAACAATTGAACTCTCTTAAAAAAACAGTCTGGGTAGCTGCTGTAGTTATTGACCAAACCCTTCAGACAGTTTCTCACAGGAGCAACTCACCTAGGTCACGGTGCATGCCAAGAGAGTTGGTCCTCTTGAGCACTGTCTCGCTCTTAAATGGATCGACTGATACGGGCAAGGAGGAGGTGTGTCCTCTGAACTAATTATGAAACAATACCTCCCTTTTTATAGTCTTTTCCCTGGTGGAACTGGGGGTAATTGTGGAGACAATAATTGTGTTAATGTTGAAGACTTGGCCAGGGTCCCAGTGTTGGTCTCTGCACATCTTATCTTTTCAGGGAGAGCATAGATAAATGGATAAATAGATTGTCTCTTCCCCATACAAACCAGACATAATGGGAGCTATAGTTCAGCACATTGACTTGTTTAAGGTTAGGAGTCGCAGGAATAGCTGGGGACAATGTTAGTATAGGGTCTTAAAAAAAACAGATAACAAGGTCATGGCTTGTGGTCAGACTAGGTAAAGTGTTCCAGCATAGAGCAAAGGATTTTCTTTTCCTTCCAGTTTTTTTCTTCTTCTTCTTTTCACTTCTTCTTCTTCTTCTTCTGTTTCTCTCAGTCTCATCCTTCCCATTTGTGTCTGGATTATGGTTTTAGGTTATATTACAAAACAATCCTTGTTCCGGGGATGAAAAACGCTAAATCCAAGATTTAATAATAAGATCTTTGAGATTAATCAAGATTTTGTAGTTTGCCTCAGTTTGTTTGAGCTTAGTGGTACAGCAATCCCCCCCAAAAAAAACAAAGCCAGAGAATATAGCCCTGCTTAATGTCAAGTGCTGCATTAGTATCAGCAAGGGCACAGACTTTTGGAAACGCAGCAGCAACTGGGGAGAGCTGAGAGTTAATGCCACGTTATTGATGAGCACAGCGCTCTTCACATTGCGGCATTTATTTTGGAGCATTTTTATGATGCTTATGGTGTTTTAAGGGCCATCACGAGGTTACTGCCAACCACTCACTTCCATCTGTTTTGTAATGTGTTATGCGCTGACAGATGCCATCTTAGTTTGTGCTTCACAAATGCGCTTTGTTGTTGATGTAATTAGGAGTTGATTATTATGGTAGAGATTTGTAATGTGTGCTATTGGTGTTTTAGTATTAGTGTGGTATGTACAGACGCATATATTCAAAATATCTGAGCATAAAAGCCTTTAAAAAGGCCCATCCGTACGTGTAGTGGAAGAAATGGTGCAGCTATCAATAAGAGAAATCAAGCTTGAAATTAGCCTTTCCCTCGGCCTCCCTTCCCACAATATTTTCATTCAATTTGAGTCTTTCTCTTCCCTCAGTGAGTCAGGCTATTTATCTCTGTATCACACAGTTGTCATGTCCACGTCCAGCTCCTTTATCTCGTATGTACAGACTTTTCTATAGGTGTCCTTGCTCTGAATAAGTGAGATCTGTCTGATTCACACACTGCCACAGGTGTGGTGGCTGGTTTGAAAGCCTTTTGATACAAAAGCTAATTCTAGAATTTTCCCCTTTGGAACTCTTCATGGCAACGGTGTTTAGAACCCTCAGCACGTCTGCTGAAGGACCACACTCTTTAAATCCTGAAACTGTTCACTTCTTGCCACAAATTCAATATATTTTCCGTAAGAGCCATGCCAGCATCGAATATCACATTAAATTAAAAGAAAAACCCTGTGGCTAATATCATTTATTATGACTCAACATTGAATGACTGCATATGGAAGAGATTCTGACACGAGTGGTGGGTTTTGATTCATTTCATCACAGTAATGGGCGCCATACTCATTCTTCAATTGTAATTCATGAAATGAAATCTGGTTATTCACAGAGAAACGAATGCAAGCGCATTCCCACCTCACTCTACACCCCACCACCAGTCCCCTCAACCCCCCCCCCCCCCCACACACACACACACACCTCCACCCATCTCCCACCCCCACACCCCCACCCCTCCACCCCTCGCTCCCCCGAAAAACTGCTGACAGCTGGCAGAGATTTCTTCCATTGCCACCCACCCACCCACCTCTTCACTTCCTGTCTCCCAGTCAACCGGGCTCCATGAATATTTACACCCTCGGCTTGCCTGCTTTATGTTTGATACTCCGAGGGTACCATTTCTGCAAAGAGATAATAGCAATCTACAGTCCTTCCGCCCCTTACGAGGGACGAGGCACAAGCATGGCCACAGCGAACAGTGTTGGAAACAGTTTTCCTGCTTGTTGATTACAAAGTGGCATAATCGAATGTCTGGCAGTGGCTGTATATGCAGCTATTTTCTAAGTAGCCAAAAATAGTCTAAAAAGACACAAACATCAAAACTCATAATATGCTGTGCTCACCACTCTGCTTAGGTCTCCAGTACACGATGTTTAGCGTTTGCTTACTGTCACCATGTGATGATATTATGTCAAACACAGAGACATTAAGCTAAGCTACACTAAGATATGACTCAATTAAGATATGTATGACTAAATAATGTTTACCATTTACTTGTGATCATTTGCATTGTGTTTAATATATATTTACAGAGTGGAGTAGATTTATATTCTTTATATTATATTATATGAGTATTTTTGTTTATAATATGGTGTTTTACTGTACTGTACATTGCTGAGAAAAAGAGCATCTGCTAAGAAACATAAACACACATACAGATAAAGTAAGCTTTAACTGCATCACTAAAGATGCAATAAACGTGCTTGCATTTAGATACGCCTATTTTTCACCGTTTGCAAAGGAAAGGATGTGCTTCTCATTAGGAAGCAAGCAAATCTGTTTATCTCCGGAATCTTCCAGGCAGTATGTTTGATATTATACAGTATTTGAGTTGGGCAATGCTTTGTTTAATCGAAAAAAAAAAACCCTCCCCCCTCAGTAGTTATGGATGATATTTTTTTCATTGGGTGCATAAAAAGGCAGATAAATATGGATGAGTGTGTTTTATGTGTTATCCTTTACTTGCTGATTTTTGTCCTCCTCTAGCTGGGTGTAGTAGCACTGGTGCTTTACCTAGAGTGTGAGGATTTGGTGTCTTGGTGCTGAAACAAGTGAATGCTGTACTACTGTGTACTGTAGACATGAAATATGCATTGGGGGCTTATGTGGAACATGCGTTTCTTTTCTTTTCCTGCTCCAGGCCCCTTAGTCACTGGCTGAGCTACATCCTGTCCATCCTGTACTGCAGCGAGAACAACCAGATTGGCTCCTACATGGAGGAGTCCCGCACCTGCTCCTGCCCGTACGAGCACCCCTCCTGCCAGGGCGTGATCCCGTGCACGGTGGGCGACGGGCCCTACTGCGGAGCCTGCTCCTATGAGAACCGCTCCCGCTGCTCCAGCTGCAACCCGGGGTTCACGCTCAGCCAGGGCGCCTGCCGCAACACCGTGCCGGACTCCACGGACAACTACATCGGCTTCGAGACGGACCTTCAGGACACGGAGATGCGCTACCTGCTGCAGAAGCGCGACGGCCGGATCACGGTGCACGCCATGTTCATCAGCAACGACGTGCGGCTCAACAACTGGTTCGACCCGTCGTGGAGGAAGAGGATGCTGCTGACGCTGAAGAGCAACAAGTTAAAGTCCAGCCATGTGCACATGCTCCTGGGAATGTCGCTCCAGATCTGCCTTACTAAAAACACTACCCTGGAGCCCATGCTGTCAGTGTACATCAACCCCTTTGGGGGCAGCCACTCGGAGAGCTGGGTCATGCCCATTGACCAGAGCAGCTATCCAGACTGGGAAAGGACCAAGTTAGAAATGCCACTAGACTGTTACAACTGGACGCTGACGCTGGGCAACAAGTGGAAAACCTTTTTCGAGACGGTCCACTTTTACCTGCGGAGCCGCGTCAAGGTGCCCTCGGCCCACGGCAACACCTCCGTCTACTACGAGCCGCTGGAGGTGCTGGACTCCTCGCGCAACCTGGGCTACATGAAGATCAACAGCATGCAGGTGTTCGGCTACAGCATGCACTTTGACCCGGAAGCGATCCAGGACCTCATCCTGCAGCTGGACTACCCGTACACTCAGGGCTCCCAGGACTCGGCCCTGCTGCAGCTGCTGGAGATCCGGGACCGGGTCAACCGGCTCTCCCCGCCGGGCCAGCAGCGCCTGGACCTCTTCTCCTGCCTGCTGCGCCACCGCCTCAAACTGTCCACCACGGACGTGGTGCGCATCCAGGCGGCACTGCAGGCCTTCAGTGCCAAACAACCAAACTCGATGGAATACGAAACAACCAAATTATGTAGTTAATAATAAAGCAAGGCAATCTTTGTTGTGTGTGTGTATGTGCGTGTCACACACACACTCACACACAAATACACACACACACGCACACACACACACACACACACACACACACACATACATACACACACGTGTGTGTGTGTTTTTGCGGCACATGCAGCGCAGTCACCAGGGCCTGATTACACTTTGGAGCTAAGATGGAGAATCAGTGGGGGCATTCACAGTAATTGTGTTTGTTAATCAGCCAGGTAGTTGAAAGGGCGTAACGTTAGCCTAGCTTTCAGTAGATTAGCTGGTTTTCTGAATGGCCATCATGCCTTTCTTTTTCCTTTCCTTTTTTTTCCAATCGAATAAAATAAACATGAAAGATTATATACTGTAAATGAATCTGTGTTTCACAAGCATACAGCTAAACTTGAAAAAAAAAACAAATCAATACCTTGCAGCTCTTTAGCTGCGAAATACTGTCTACAAAACACTTTTGATGATGAAGGATGTTTTTACAGTGCAAACCTCACATGGGAAATAGCTTTTTGTTTATAATTTGCATGGCGATTATTTTTTTAATTCGTTTGCCAATTGTAGGAGCGACACATGAGTTTGAACCCACCCTCATTAGTGTAATCAGGTCCCTCTGTACCTGGTAGGATGCCAGATTACTCTCCAATATATCAGAATTATCTTTTTAACGTGAACACAGTATCTCACAGAATGGAAGCAGTATGTAACAATAGGCAGATTCGTTTTGATGGTAGTACTATTTTTCAAATATTTGTAAGCATATAATAATGAGAAATAATCCTCTTAAAACAAAATTCATCACAATTGCTATTGTATGTTCAGTTACATGTACTTTTATTTTTATAAACCTCTTATTTGTGAAAAGGTTACAAGGATAATTTCCATAAAATGTACAAAAACATTAATTTGTTAATACACTAAATAAAAGTCATTTTTATGTGCGGTCTGTAAATACATTTTAAATTTTGCTGCCTACTTTACAGTTTTCATTGATTTTATCGTAATTCCATGTGCAGCTAAGTGCTCATAGCTACACTGGCTTTCATGTCTGTGTTCTTGAAATGTCTTGAGTAACAACAGACAAAAGCGTATGTTCCTTCAATGCAACATTTCTATTCAGAGGGGGTTTGTCTTTAATGTCTCAATATATGTCTCCACAGTGAGCAAAAAACATCTGATTTCATTTCCAGGCTGCGTTCCTTCGTCCGGGGTCTCGTTGAGCTCTTTTGGCAAGCGGAATCTCCAGGCCTGCCCCCTTTTGTATGCTGCTTCCTTCACTGAACCTTTGCAATTCATCTGTGTGAAAGGCTTGGACAAGATGCAACATGCCTGACAACCGAATAATACATTAAAGCCCGGCTAGCCCCCTGGAGCTTTGCTTGCCCCAGTCTTTGGCATAAACACTCAGTGACTTGTTCCCTCCACTAATGACTTTTCCCCTTGGATATCCTTGAAAGCAATCCACCAAAACAAAGTGCTACACACCACACTACAATGGGAGCGAAGTTACAAAACCTTCCAGGCTAACTTTTGATGGGCATGAAAGAGAGGGGTCTAAATAGGTTATTGATTGCTTGTCCAGGGAGGTTCTGGCTTTTTTGAGGTGCTGAAGTTCCTTCAAGTCAACATCATGCTGAATATTAATTAGGAATTTGTTGTTGTTCCCCCCTACAAAAAAAAAAATTCACCTCTTGGAAATGCATATGCAGATTGCAACGACTCCTTGCAACAAATCCTTGATTTTATGCATTTTTGATGATGTCACATTCAAACTGATGACAAAAAAAGATTTTTTTTTTTTCATATTATTTAACAAAAGCCCTCGTTATAATTACATCACTAAATTTATATTTAAACTTGTAATTAATTAGTGAGTGGCAAGCAGTCACATCTGCGGCACATTTCTCATCACGGGGGAGCGAGCGGTGACTAAACACAAGAGCGGGAATTGCTTTGCCCACAGGTCACTCAGGCCCAGCAGCCGATCGGCTTCACGGTGACAGCAGAGAGAATGACCTGTGCCAGCCACACCCGCTCTGTCCGTCTTTTGCATTTACATTGATAGATGTGTGTGTGTGTGTGTGTGTGTGTGTGTGTGTGTGTGTGTGTGTGTATGTGTGTGTGTGTGTGTGTGTGTGTATGTGTGTGTGTGTGTGTGTGTGTGTGTGTGTGCGTGCTAGAGGAGGAACGGCCGGGCCAGCACAGAATCAAAGCCCATTACCTGTGATGTTTCTCTCCAGTGTGGCCCTCCAAGTCAACTGCAATCGGTGGAGTTTTATGTCTCTGTGTTAGACCCACAGCCGAATCTGCTTCTCTTTCAGCTGTCACTCCCACGGGCGGCGAGTGATTAGTGTGTGAGAGGCAGCCTGTGTCGAAGGCATCCGTGCAAATGCCCACATTTTTTGTACTTTTAGAGCAATATAAGTGTTTTTCATATGCTGTGCCTACAGTGCAAGTGTTTGATATTACCTGTAAAGGGCGAGTTCAAACCTAATTACGATATTAATAATCTGGAATTTGCACAGCTTCTACCTTTGATTCGCAATGAAGGTCGACTGACTGAAAAAATATAAACAACATGCTGTCCTCTTAGGGAACTAACTTCAGAGAAGTATTAATTCTGTTTAAATTAAATTAGCCACATTATATAAAAAATATAATTACCATTGAACTGTTTGGAAATGTTTTGATAGAAGATAGAAGATATCTGCATTTCACTCAAACACCATATAGATGTTTGGCACATTTTCATTTCATTCAACACACTGTACTGTACATGTGCTGTATCTGTGGGGAGACAGAGGAATGCATGCAGCATTAGATAAGGAATCTGGTGGAGGGGCTGAGTTGCAGTTGCTGTTGAGTGTAAGGAGCAGTGAATAAGAGGGTCTAGTGTTGTTGCTGTTGTACTGAGGTTACTATCAGTGCTTTTTGCCCCACCAGCATCCCTGTCACTTTGATTAGGGAAGAACTAGTAGCCAGCGGCCTCACACTTAATTACAGCATCTCTACTGTATCTCTGTGAGATGAGGACGCACATGATGCAACCGTGAAGGATACAAACAATAAACAACCTAAAGCAAAGACAACTCAAAAGATTATGAGATCTGATATTGCGTATAGTGTCCAGTCATAGCTTTTTAAAGAGAGAGCAATATATGAAATTGGATTTAGAAGAAAGAAGGGGCTGTTGAACCCCTCAGAATATGTCTTTCAAACCAAACACTATGAAAACACAATACACAATACTGGATGTTGGACTATAGCTTGTTTGTGGCAGCAGGACATAAAACAGACATCAGATGTACACGCGTCTCAGATATCCAGTGGAGGAGTGGAGTGGGGGAAGCATGCTCTCAGGGACTTTGATACTGCACATTTTGGACCATAGTGATGCAGATTCAAAGCGAGGCAGTTGTTGTCAAGACAGATGTCTTGTCAGTTCAAATTTACGTTTCAATTTAGCTCGGAAGGATGTTCTTTCAGTCGCCGCAGGTCCCAGTTGGATTTCTATTTTAACCTGTTTTCCCGATTTAGAAGAAGTAAAAGCATGCAGCTGACATTATCAACACAATGAAAACACTTCAGACTTTGACTCAAGGCTCCATGAACTGCTTCATCTACTTCATTTTAAAAGAGGAATTTGTTCAAAAGAAGCACGCAAGGCTATGTCTACATCAAGCACGGTAGACAACAATGGCAAACTTCTTTTTGAGGCCATTCTAATGCTCGTTATAATGTTGTAAAACATTTAGTTCCACAATAGCAAACCATGCATGACCCAATTTCGTTAGTAGCTGAACTATTTGTTGTAAATTAAATAGCAGGTGGCAAAAGAGCAGAGCCTTGTTGGTTAGGTGAGGCCAATGTGTCTTTCGTATTCACTGCAAATGGTTGTGCATCTGACATTTGTGCCTGACAATTGTGCCTGACAGCAGTTCATTTAATTAATTGCCAACCGTAGCAAACTCAGTAAATTCAGTATATTTTTATTCCGTGCATTCATTAAGCTTTGAGACCCTTTCTCATTCCCATTCTTATAAATTAAGAATTGTACTTTTAGGGGTACAAAGCTTGTCACAAGGGCGGTACCCTCAAAGGCACATACTTGTACCTTTTAACCACTGTTGCACAACTAGTTTGTACCCTCTCCAGACCTGAAGAAGTACACAGC
>CM059276.1:25813935-25836435 GCA_030347295.1 Setipinna tenuifilis
AAAAGAAAAGGGAAAAAAAACACCTGACAATGCTAAAGCAAAACCGTAATGAGCTTCCCGGTGTTTGGCCTGGGAGCGGGTTGGACGAACGCAGGTGTTGTTTTTGGGTTGTTTCATGTAGAAGGCACTTTCACGTGAGCTAAAAAAAAAAAAAAGTAGGACTCTAGAGTATCTTTTATTCTTTCTTCTTTTCTTTCTTTCATTCAGTTCCTCATGCTGCATGATTACAGGAACGAAGCTAATTTTTCGAAACTTCTTCTGTCCCCCAGATATTGGGTAGGGCTGCCGTTCAATCCATGGAGAGCCTCATATGAATGGAGTTTCATTTGAACACAGATCAGTTACCTCACCGAGCTTTGCATCGGACCTAAAAGCATTGTTTTTTTTCACTGTTGACAAGATCTCAAACAATAGTCGCTTTTATAGTATTAACTGATGTATTTGTGTTCTAAGGCTGTTTGTTGTTACTGTCCAAGCAAGACCAAAGTAACATTTCTCCTTTAAAATAAGTTCTTGAAAATGTGACAAAAAAGGGGGAAAGAGGGAGTGAAAACAGGGTTTATGTGACAATGTTGTTTTCAAGTGCATTACATTGTAGTTGAAAACTTCAAGGCAATGAAGGGATGTTGATTCTGAGATATAAAACTTAACCCCATGCCCTGGTCTATGTATTGGCATTATTTATGTATTACATTGTCACCATATTCTTAAAAAATAGTAGGTACACACACTGTCTACATGGTAGTGTGAGATTGGAAAAAATGCTAGCCCAGAAACCACTTCCCATTTCATTTTTTTATTTCCTCTACAAAAGCAACTTTAAAATCGCTCCTGCCACACCATTACTTCTGTTTCACGGTGTCAGTGCGTTCACTGCACACTAAGAAAAGAGTTAACATTTGGAGTGTTTGGTGACACATTTAGTGACTTTCAAGCTCTCCCTCAGCCAACTGGATGTCACTGTACTGAACAGAGTTCCCTGCACCTTTCAGTGCCATTTCATTTCATTTCATTTCATACTTTAAGTGCTCATTGTGTACTAAACACTGAATTAATAGGGCGTTCTTGACACAGGTTCCTTGACACATAACCGCTAACAGCAAAAGTGGTATACATTTGTGTCTCGGAGTGACGCAAGACCAAACTAAGTCCCTGAGAGAAGCAGAAACTCACAGCATAACAGCAACGGCTCACAGATTTAATATTATTCATTCCTAGTGTTGTGTTAGAAAGGCCTTAAGCTATGAAGTAAATAACTAGGAAGCGGGCCAATTCATTTGATTCTGGGCAGGATCTCTTTAGCACAAATAAAGACACAGTGTCATGTTTAAAATGTGGCCATTTGTCTGGCTAAAGGGCAAAATTTTTGTTTTGGCTAATGGATGATACGCGGCCTATGTCATGTGTTCTATTAACAATATATATGTGTTCTTTATTATGTTGGTGAACTTTCAAATCACAAAAAAGTCAACAGCCAATGTCTGGCTCGTCCAAAGGTTACACTGTATAGAAGAACAACATTAAGATATCACACTGTGTTCACAAAACGTGTACTTTTTTCCATGTATGTCTCCCCAAATGTATATATAATATAAAAAAACATGGCAACTGAGTGTTCTCCCTTAGTAACAGTATTATCCTAGATATGAATAACAAAACTCTTACAAAAGAGATGATTGTTCAGTTATGGTGGCAAGTATTTTCTGCATTTAGGGAGACACAGTTTGCTTACAAGTGGTCCTCATACACCCACTCATGTTCCGAACACTAGGCCTGTACCCATGAACCCCACCCTGCCCCACCACTGCTACTTTTCACAACAACTATTATTTGTCATGTTAGAAACAGGAGCTCACAAGGCCAGCCTCAATATCCTGTTTGCCACCAATCTTTTGGTGTCTAGTTTATTGCCGCTCCATAACTTCTCTCAAGCTTCATATTAGTCTGTGTCCTCACAGACTTCCTCATTTACCCCTTCATCTACCCGCTATCCTGTAGACTCTTAGAGTACACACTGTTCTCTCTGTGGAAACATTTGCAGTTCCACGATTGGAAAGGAAAGATTCTTCACTACAACATTACAACACTACTACAACATTACATGCATTCTTCTTGTACTAACACAACTATTACAACTTAGTCATGCCGTTTTGGTTAAAAACGGACTTAGGAAAATAGGGGCTGGGTTTGCAAGGGGTTAATGCCCGGCTGTCACCGAGGAGCATGCATGCAGGGGCTGTGGCGACTAATGTGCTGGGGAGAGTAAAGAGGTCAGATAAGAGCTTGTTACAAGGACGAGAAGAGAAAAAAATCCTTTAGGAAGTGGCTTGTTACTCAGCTGAAGATAAGCAGCCATGCTAGGCTTAGCCAAGAACTGCAGAGACTGGAGACTGAGCATCCTTTCATTTGAGCTCCTGCTAATTTCTGTATGTCCTACTATACCCAGCACAGTCTAAAAGATGAAAAATGCTAAATGAAAAAATTTGAAAGGTAATGACATTTGCTGCATGTTTGTCTATGCTTTCTGTGTCTACTGACATGGCTAATTTATTTAAATATATAAGCTTTAATATTGCAATTGATGCTATATAAATGTAATATTGACTGATAGTGTACATGAAGTTTACCAAAGCCTTTTCACAGCAGGAGACAAAATAGCGTTTTATCAGCAACCCCAGTACAAACGTACCTAAAATGTTCAAATATTACACATGATAGCACACAACATTCCCTCTGATAACCCTTTTCCCTGTTCAACATTAAAAGTCATCACAGTATCCTGGACTCGCAGAGAGAAAAGTCCTGTGGGGGTCACCCAGAGGAAAATTTTCTTCCAGCGGCAGGATCTGAAAAAAAAAAAAATCTGCCTTTTTTGTGGTTTAAAATATCACCACCTGACACTTTGCATACATTTCATAGCTTTGAAGTCATCTTAGCAGCTCCATCTCCCACCCAATTAGCATAATAGAAAGGTTAGGGGGAGCCAAGCTCACAAATCAGCACATGCAAACACAGAGAGCCATCTGGGGAGAAAAGGGGGGAATAAAGCTGTGGCTGGCTTCGTAGCAAATTAGATATTGCATCCCACCTCCCCTGTTATTGATTTATTTAGTGGAGCGAGATACACAGGGAAGACATACCTTTAACTAAGTCAGTCATCACTGAGTGGAGAAACACTCACTCTCATCATTTTCTCTGTGTCTCAGCAGGTTCAGACTATGGGCATGACATGGGTGCACTGATATGTACACTGTTCTATTTTTTACACCCCCTATCTACCTGTGAAAAAAATCTGTAACGTTGACGCTTTTGTCGACACAGGGTCGTGGCTGTCTTTTGAAGCTTAGTGCCATGTTTTGAAGGGTATACATTCTTGCGAAATTATTCTCTCCCCCACCTCGGTTAGAGACATGTTGTCATTTGTGAGTGTTTTTTCTAGCGTTATTTAACTGCTGCTCCGTCTACAGTATGTGACTAAAAGATCCCGAGAGTCTCTCTAAATATTCATACTCCTCTCACCTGTGTGTTTTTCTCCTACTATGTAGTAGCGTGTACCTTCAGGGGGAAATATGTGTGGCACAGATTTGAAAGAAGAAAAGTTCAAAGATCACTATGAATGCTACAAATGACAAAACACTGCCTGCTTTAACCTGGGGGATAGAAGCCATTCACTTAATATTTGCTGAAAGTTTTTTTTTTATGTGGATGCGAGAGTTCTGTTTGTGTGAATATCAATGAGCTTTCCTCCAACAGCTGCCTTCAGATCAACCTCTGCAATGTTTCATTTCATTTTTAAAAAACCAACAGCGCGCCATCATTTACAGCCATGATGAGAAAATGATGCCTTTTGTTACCCACCGGCTGAGATCGGCCCCATCCCAGGCATCCTTCCTTCCGTTTTTGTTTTATTTTTTTCACCCTGTAATAAAAGAGCGAGAGAAACACTTCTAACTAATCATCTAAAAGACGACAGGCTGTTGAAAAGCTATCATCATTAGGAGATTTGTGCTACGCTGTCGCACTGAGGAGGAGAGAGAGAAGCCCGGGGTGGTGTAGGCAGATCTGAGGTGGTTCTTTTAACTCCTCTGGTCTTTGTTGTTGTCGTCCTGACAGACACCACCACATGTGCAATTGTTTCCCGATAACAAAACACCCTACAGAGGGTGAATGTAAGCACAAAAGGGAGAAGACCGACAATCCCTGTTTATCCTCCTCCTGGGCTTGCGTATCATGTAAGATAAATGAATGGCGGTTTAGAAGTCTGTGCAAATACACGGAACAATAACAGCACAGCAAACAGCAGAATGGGTAGTAATATTGCTTAACAGGCAGTTTTCAGCAACAGCCAAAAAAAACTTTTAACCATTTGTATTCATAAAGCATAATCCAGAAATATCTTCTCCTATACCTGCTGTCTTTCTTGACATGGGGTCACAAAGCCAAATGAAATCTCCACATGGAAGTGAGGAGAAAACAATCATTGAAAAAAAATAAAAGACACGTTTTCATTTTGTTTCTTCTCTGGCCCTGTGTGAGTCTTGTGTATCTAGATTAAACTAACGGAGAACTAGAATAGCACCTAGTTTAGAGTGCCCTACTCTAAATGGACACTTTGGGGACTCTGATATAGTCTCTTACTGTGCTGGTTAAAGACCCTGTAATTCTTAATCATGACCATGCCCCACGATTCTGTGGACAGGAGACGTGTTACATATGTATGGTACCTACTGCATAAAACAGGGGTATTTAGTTTGTATAATGCCTGTGCCTTTTTAGTTTGCATGTGTGAATGTAAAGGCATCTAAAATTGTATGTATAATCAGATTACCTATACATGGAACAATAACAGACACATCTTGTAGTCATACTCATAGTTCGAATTACAGGGGGTACCCCCCCATCAAGGCCCAATACCCCCCAAAGAGACACAAATAGCAGAGTTGGGGTACCAACATATTAATGTATCTAATGTAAAACGTACCACATCACATCAACCAAAAGTAATCAAAAATACAAAGGGAGTAAAACTACTCTGGCGAGGAAGTATGAACACTGCAAGGCTGAGGATAAGCCCATAAGTGCCACATTATGGAAGTATGGAAGCTTAGCAACTCACTTCATTAGATAATTTGGCTTCCTTTTACATGCCCTATAGTCTGGCAGTAGCACACAGTTAGTCATCAGGACCTTCTGTTTCCAGTATTATGATTGTGCAGTGTCGGTATTGTCAGCTCCCAGAATGCCAAATACTATCCTACTCGACGACAGAGGGGTAATAAGCTGCTCTGACTGTCGAAAACTTTTCAAACTTTAGCTGGTGCAGCGTGCTTAGCAAATTAGCAAAAAAATGCATTCAATTCATGCTTGCAGCAGGGCTTACATTTAGGATAAAGACAAAAAAAGATATCAGGATAATATTTATCATTTATATTACACCCCCTCAACTCTACCCCTAGAATTATAGACAATTTCCTCCAGCATACCTATTTCATAACCTGTCTTTTTTGGCTGAATCAAGAAAAATTCACACTGTGGTGGGACTTAATGAAGTGCTGCAGTTTAAATGGTTAAATATTTTCTGTGCTTCATATAAATTCTGCTCAGTGCAGTAAGATAATCTCATCAAGTCATCTCTTCCATAAGGACAGACTGCTCATGAGGGACTGCTGCTATAGCACACACACAGGTGCACACATACACACACACACACACATGCACTGTCACATACATTACAGACACACACACACATGCACACACACACGCAAGAACGCACACACACACACACACTGACACATACACATGCACTGACACACACACGCACACACACACTCACACACACACACACACACACACGCACACACACACACACACACACTCACACACACACACACACACACACGCACACACACACACACACACACACACACACACACACACACGTCCACTCTGGAATCATGTGTGCCCAGACTAATCGTATACTCTTGTGGCTGTTCCCAAAGTCAGAGCACATCAGGAGAAATAGGACAGATTGGATGGGATCTCAGCCTGCTCTCCTTAATGGCCTGAAAGTGATGGGTCTTAACCATTTCCATCCTTCATTGACACCACTCTGGTGCCTGTGAAGAAACAACACACCGGGATAAAATGAAGACAGTGACCTAAATGATCAAAATTAAAATGGATGTCTCAATGCTCGGCTTCTACTGTTCTCTTCTATCCAGCTCTTGAGATCCTATGACACCTTTTTACTTGTCTTACTTGTCGTTTTCTGAGCTTCATTCACGGGTATGATCATAGGTGGTTCTTCTTTTCAAATGTTCTATGTTGAACCACAACAATTCAATAGCCTACACGAAGATATTTCACACTGACTAAAACTGAGGCCATAATGACATTTTTGGCTGGGTGATCAGTTAGCTAGGAAGCAGTTGAGTTGGTACATTTTAAAACAATTAAAAGAAAAGGTCATTACCAAAGCCTTAAAGTAGTCTTTAGAAAGGATATTTTTCAATTAATGAACTAGAGGATACTTAAAGGAGGTTGGTGAAAAACAACTTGGTTTGTGCACTCTGAAGACAACATGTCACTTAAGGCTTTGTCACATCAAAATAGCTCAATTGTGAGAAATAAAAAACTAAAAATTATATGAAAAGTATAAACATTAGTTTTGTCTATTGCTGGGCATGGCAGATGTCATGTTTCCTGTATAACCATTAGGTGTATTTATCAAAGACATGCAATGAATCGACCTAGACATACACTGCAGGATATATTGATTCTAGATATCTGACATATTATCTAATCCATGACTCTAAAGGTCTTCTCTGAAGGGGTGGTATTTTTAAAAATCGATCACCATGTTTCTCTTCATTATTATCCATCTGTTATCTGGTTCAGGAAATTGGTTATTTCTCGTTGGTGAACCCTTGTATACGGACTGCCATTCCCCGAGAGATTTGTTGTGTGAACACAAAAATAGTCTTTAATCTATCACAACCCCCTTTGACCATTAAATAAGTCTTCGAAGGCCTCTCTGGTTTATCATCCAACAGAGCAGAGCAGACAGAGAGAGAGAGAGATTAACACTACAACAATTTTTAGCCCAATGTGAATAGGGTCACTGTGGTTTGGTAGCCAGCTGTAGAGGGCTAACTAGGACATGTGTTATTCCAGAAGCTTAAGGTCACCCACTATGCAATGATTAAATCATAAAGTTTATTTTAGCTTTCTTACTCTAAGTAAGGCAAAAAGACATCTGCACCAGGAGGGTAAGGGTAATGGTTATAATATCAATTTTGTATGCTAGATTAATTACTACCTTTGTAAAATCTGTAAGAGCAATTTATCTGACTCCATTTAGTTAGTTACTGGTGACACTACTATGCATGTTGCAGAATTTGGCTAGGTATCAAATAGTTCAGCAAGTGAAGTTTAATATTTCTGATGAAGGAATGAGAAGTTTATTCTTACACTGGATGATCTGATTTCTAAGATCAAAACCGGGGAGCTTTTTGCCTGAAAAACGGGGAATGTTCCTATCTCTGTGGTTACAACATTGGCCGGGTTTCCCAGATGCAGTTAAGACGTTCTTAGCGCTAAGAACGTTCTTAAACCCTTCTTAGGCCCTCCCGTAAGAAGCAACCGCGTTTCCCAAATTGCTTCTTAGCCTAAGAAGACCTGCCGTTAAGAAGGATCTCTAAGAAGAGTCTGGAGCCTTCTTACACCCTTCTTAGGGAGAGAACAGTGAAAACAACGCCACCTTAGGCCAATAATGCAACATGACATTAAGCAAGGAGATAGTCATGCAATGTGTCGGATAGTCCAATTGTGTTTTCCCCCTTTTTTCCTGTAGGCTATTTCGCGCACCCCTTCTACCAATGAAATGTAAAATATTTGTGGGGAAATGTGTCATCTATATGGTATCATGTGTTCGAAATGTTGTACCGCAGTCCCCTCCGTAATATGTCCGCTATAATTTTTTTAAATAAATATTTAATATTTATTTGAGGCATGTACTATAGCATTTAGGTTACTCCTCCTTGACCGCTTGTTGAACGCTAAAGCATTCCTCGAATGTGCTTTATTCACACACACACACACGATCAAGCGTCACCGCCCTCCACAGCGGCGTCACCTGCAATGGAAAGGCCCATTAGTTAAATGGAATGATATAGATTGCGGAGAAACATACTGCAACTTGAGGTGGCAGCATTTTACTATGCCGACGGTGCGCTCCAATCGGCCACTCTGAGATCGATTGCTCATTGTGCTCCAGTTAAGAAGACAGCTAAGAAGCATCTTAAGACGCACGTTAAGAAGGCATCTGGGAAACATTCTTATCTTAACGTTTCGTCTTAGCCGACCTCTTCTTAACAGTCTTCTTAACTCCTTAAGAAGATTCTTAACTGGGAAACCCGGCCATTATCATTGAAATAAGTAGTGTTTCAGCTACAAAAAACAGGATAAAGTGAATTTTCACATTTTATCAGGGAGAAACCACTAAAAATGGAGACTGTCCCTGGAAAATGGGGGCATCTGGTGACTGTACTGTCAAAATAAACCAGAAAATTAGTTAATACAACTGGAGTAGACCAGACCAGAAGTATGTGACATGTGCACTTATCTTAAGATGGCAGCTTGTAAAGGCTAACCCAGTATTCATTTCTAGTGATTTCCATGAACCAATCTGATGGTACCCGTCCAGAGTCTCCCTGCCTGCCTAACTAACCCCTGACTAACCCTGTAGTTGCTTGTCTGGAGCTGTATAAGATGAGATGTGTTAAGAGACTCTTTAATAAGCAGAAAATAAAGAATTTGGTAACATTTTAGTTCAAGTTACAAAAAGTCAATGACCATGAGAAATGATGTTATGAAGAATTCAGCTTTGGGAATGACCATGTTAGATTTCTCAGACAGGCGAGAGGTGCACTCGTCATCTTTGGTCAGTGCTGTGCTTGTGTGCCAGGGATGATGCTGGAGCCGCTTCTCCTTCACAGCAGGAGGCTCACTCTATTGTGAGATTACCGTCACTGTGTGCTGAAGATGTTTGTTGTTATAGAATAATAGAGGGCTCCAATGGCTTTATGATCCTCGAGGCAGAATGACAAACTTGTGTCCATTGCTAAGATGCAGAGTGCTTCTGCCTTATACTAGCTCCTAAGTGTTTTTTTTAGAAACTATTATGCTCAATGCTTATCCATATAAAATGGCATGGTAATCATGGCTATCATAATGTCATAGAGCTGGCCAACAACAATGCAACACCATCCTTTCGGCTGGAAATAAAACCACCATAACACACACTGATGAAACAAATTTAAAACGATAAAGAGAGTAAAAGCACCACTGACGTGCTATCTAAAGAAGCACAGTGCATACATAGAGACACATTAGGCTGCGATAACTGTAAAAAGGATATCGAAAAAGAGGAGGAAGTTTCTGTGAGACTTGGGAAGGTCTAGGACACAGTAAGGTCATTGTTGTTGTTGCTGTTTTTTTTCTTTAATATGGGAAGTAAATCATTCATCTTTACTGCGCATCAGGGACAGGCAACACCCACCATTGTCATTTCTATTGTTCGCAAGATAGATGAGTATCTCCGGGCTTTGACAAACAGAGGAAGAAAGATCAGATGAATCTATAGCCCTCTATGGGTTTTTTTTTTTCTTATTTTCTTTTCTTTTTTTTCGTGTTGGTGTAATGGTTTCTTTCAGAAGTATTGTTGTACACACAGACAGAGAGAAATAAACAAACCAACAAACAAACAAACAACATATCCATCACAAAGATAAAAAACCTATGTTCTTTGTTTAAACGATTGACACTGCATTTAAAAAAACTTCACACATCAAGACGTAATGATATAACAACAATCCATCCTGTAAGATGAATGCAGTTAAAAATTATCATTTGCAGTTATAATTGCTTTACCATGTTGGATTGACAGAGAAATGAAATATCTGACAGCCTGTTTGCTCTCTTTCACCACATCTATAATAAAGAGGCTTCAAGTGAAGCTCAACTGGAGCAGAGATCCATATCACTCCAGCACTGGATGAGACATTCCTATTATTAAATCAACATTTTTTTGTGTGTGTCGGGCCACTTCGCCGTCATGTTTTAATGCCATGCAGAATAAACCACAGAATGCTAATGAGACGTAGGCTCTTCTCTGGACTTAGAGAGAAAAAAAGAGAGAGAACTGAGAAACTGCAGTGTGACATTAAAACATGTATAGACCACACCACATATAGACCATAAAGCAGGTATATTACTCATTTTTCTCACAGTAGAGAGTAAGCCTATTGTTCTTTGACTTTTGACTCACAAATATTACACAACAACAACAATTATGCAATGGTTTTGTATAACACTTTTTTTATACTCAAAGACCCTTAGCAATTACAACTACACATGCAGATAACAACCTGGGGACATACACATACAAATATACAAGCACATACAAATAACATCTTGGCATGGGGTAAAACATACAGGCACATTAGCCAAGAAGGCAGACATGAATGAATAAGGAGAGTATCAGGAGTTGTGTAATAGACTTAAACTCAGTACTCTCCACTGACTTAAAACTATTCTGGATCAGCACGCTTAAGCAGGTTCTGTAAGAGAAAGCAACCCCCCTGTCACAAATCAGGCCCTAGACACTGTTGTAAATGATGGCCTATGACTGTTCCAGGAGAATGCGTTCATATGCATAATTGCAAACGGTGGGTGCCATGTTCCTTGAAAAGGTCAAGCAGAAGGGTGGGACTGCCGGTACGGCACACACTGGTGTGTAACGCACACCTTTGACCGCCTTGGTGGCCATTCTGGGATATTACAGCAGGAGGCTTCACAGGTCACTAATCCGGCAGAAAGTACGAGGGGTGTGTGTGTGTGTGTGTGTGTGTGTGTGTGTGTGTGTGTGCGTGGGTGTGTGTGTGTGTGTGTGTTGGGAGGGGGGGTAAAACAGTCCTGAATAAAGCAATCAAGTTGCCATTGGAAGAAGCTGGGGATTCTGAGGATTCTGTGGTACGAATATTTCACACAAGGAAACAGCAGCTAGTTTGCAAATGTCTGTGATTGATGCCATGTGACTCACTGCCAGCAGTGTATAGTCCACAGCAGACTGGCGTATGGTAGCATTTCCCCTGAAAATAGAAACGCAGTGCAGTACAGATGTTTGATGTGGTTTTAAAACTTAATTGTCCTTCACTGATAATGCTTGGAAATCCCATTTTAATTTGCAAACCACCACTTCTCCTGTTGCAGGGCCCCTTGCACTTGCACTAAAGACACAGCTGCGGGATACAGATAGTTTCCCCCACATTGCTATGCATCCCAGAAGATGTATAGGTAAGAAGGTCAGCAAATGAGCAAAGTGAAGTGAACTTTGAAATTAGCCAGTGTGTAGTCTTGGTTTTTCCTAAAGGTCACCATAGCCCCCTCGCCACAGATTTAATATCCGCTGGAGTGCCTCGGGAAAGAAAAAGAGGGGGAACCCACCACCATGCCTGCATGAGGTCAGAGCGTTGTAGAGCAAGCACACGGGAACAGCAGGAATTTAGACATACACACATTTAACCAACCATTTCAAGCATTGCTGCTATCAAATCAAGTCAATTAAATTCACACGCTGTGCTTTTTCTAAAGATTTCAGGCTATGCCACAGAGAAGAAAACATATTTATTAGTATCTGGTGTTTAAAAAAAGCATAATTTGTCTAATTTCCAACTATCTAATTTCCAACCTTTATCCCTAGAGACTGCCAAGTCAGGTTAATTGGACTTTTATTGTCATCCAACTAATTTTCATTAGAGTACATAGAAAAATGATCCTCATAAATAAACTTAAAGATTTAAATCGTGCCGATAATTGCCTAGAAGCAAAATGTAATGTATTAATGTTTGTGGACATGGTCCAATAAATGTATAATTTAATAAGACATAGAAATTGTGGTGTGTTTTTGAGACTGGCACCAAAAGAGGTATTTTTGTCTTTGGAGTGGAGTGTGGCTGTTCTTGGACTACATAGTAAAACGAAACAGCATTCTTCCAGCAGCAGTAGACTACATAAAACTAAAACATAAGACTAAGCTGGATAAAAGTAAACCCTCCATGCACAACACTGACATTAGCAGCGAAGCAGTTATCTCTGGACATGTGCAACATATCATCATTTTTCTTTTCTAGGATACAGTGACTAAACAAGCGAAACCATGTAGTGCCTTCTTTGAATAGGGGGCATCATGGCTGCCTCCGAGGTGAAGTTGAGAGCAAGCTGACATGATTTGTGTCTTCTAAGATGTCCCGAGAGACGAAAGTGCAGGTAAAATATTCCCTTCTTGAGAGGTGACTCCCCCCAGAGACTACGAACCTGAGCCATTACGGTGTTTGAAAAGTTTCCTAAGTGCTTAGAAATGTCTCACATTTGATATGTTGACGGAGCTTCCATCCACTAAGGCTAAGAGGTAAAATAGCACACCTATAGCCTATATTTTTCCAGAGATCTAAAAGATAGTTTACATGCAAAGTGCACAAAAATGACAGTCTGATAGACTTTGATAGTTTGATACCAGTTTGGGGCTGTCACTTAAGAAGCTAATTAGGGCACTGAGTTTCAGGGTAAACACACATTGCCATGGGGGAACGACTCAAATAAACTCTCCTGTGTGTGAGCAGTGAGGAGCCAGGGAAAGGTACGGTTGCACTTTATGGTAACACTTTATTTGCACTCTCACTTGGACAAAGGAGGCAGTGCCGTGAGAATCGTGTTCTTTGATTTCTCCAGTGCTTTCAACACCATCCAGCCCCACCTGCCGAGAGACAAATTGCTGCAGATGAGTGTGGGCCCAGGGCATGGCGACTTGGATTACAGACTACCTCACCGAACGCCCCCCAGTTTGTTAGACTGGGGGGACCTAACAGCCGAGGCTGTGGTCAGCAGCACAGGCGCACCACAGGGAACTGTTCTCTCTCCTGTACACTGTGTAAGGAAACCCGGATAAGTCAATACAACTCAAAACTTTTGATGTAACTGATTACGTCAATAGTTTTGAGTACATTAACTATATATTTTAATTAAAGTAAACTTTAAAAATTTAAATACATGAATTTGTACTTAAACTTTTAAAGTTAACTTTAATTAAAATATATGGTTAATGTACTCAAAACTATTGACGTAATCAGTTACATCAAAAGTTTTGAGTTGTATTGACTTATCCGGGTTTACAGTGTACTCTTCACCTCACTCACCACAGACTTGAAGTTCAACTCCGAGTCGTACCACACTGAGAAAGTCTCTGGCAACACTACAATTGTGGGGTGTATCAAGGATGGACAGGAGGGGGGAGTATAGGAGCCTTGTGGAAAACTGTGTGGATGGTGTCAGGCTAACCACCTGACCGCTAGGAATTGTGGGCCCCCTGGAAGAAAATATTTTTGGGCCCTAACCCCAACCCCAACCATATCATAGTCCTCTGTGGGCCCCTGTAAAGCTCTGGGCCCCCTGAATCGTCTGCCCTACCCCCCCTTAGCGGCGCCCCTGGCTGCACCTAAACACCACCAAAACAAAGGCAATGGTGGTGAACTTCAGGAGAATTGCCCCTTCCTTGTTGCCTGTCACCATTGACGGGGTGAATGTGGACACTGTTAGAACTCACTTGGGGGTACATCTTGACAATACACTGGACTGGTCTGCCAATACTGACACACTTTACAAGGAAGGCCAGAGCAGGTTCTACTTCCTCTGGAGGCTGAGCGGAGGTCCTTCAATGTCTGCAGCAAACTCCTACTTATGTTCCACCAGTCTGTCATGGCCAATGTCATCTTCTATGCTGTGGCATGTTGAGGGGGCAGCACTAGAAAAAGGGATGCTGGACGACTGGACAGAAAAGCAGGTAAGAAAAGCAGGTAAGAAAAGCAGGTAAGAAAAGCTGGCTCTGTGGTGGGCGTAGAGCTGGAGTCACTTACAACTAATGCAGAGACTGCTTCCCTTCCTATCAAAACTAACAACCACTAAACCAACTCTCTCCCCAGGTGCCTCATGCTTGTATAATTTTCCCTGTATAGGAAGTATGTGTGTCTGTAGTGTCCCTGCTCTGGGAAACTTACTTAGGCCCATGCATCTCCTTGTATGTACAGTATGAAGGTAGTCTGCTTACTCTGTATTCCTCTACACCTCTGTTAGCTTATGTCCTCTTTTTTGTAAGTTGCTTTGGATAAAAGTGTCTGCTAAGTGCACTGTAAACCCGGATAAGTTAATACAATTCAAAACTTTTGATGTAACTGATTACGTCAATAGTTTTGAGTACATTAACTAAATATTTTAATTAAATTAATTTAAAAGTTTAAGTACATGCATTTTGTACTTACACTTTTAAATTCACTTTAATTAAAATATATAGTTAATGTACTCAAAACTATTGACGTAATCAGTTACATCAAAAGTTTTGAGTTGTATTGACAATCCGGGTTTACAGTGCACTAAACCAACTCCCTCCCTAGGTGCCTCATGCTTGTATAATTCTCCCTGTATGTGTGTCTGTAGTGTCCCTGCTCTGGGAAACTTACTTAGGCACATGCATCTCCTTGTATGTATGAAGGTGGTCTGCTTACTCTGTATTCCTCTACACCTCTGTTAGCTTATGTCCTCTTTTTTGTAAGTTGCTTTGGATAAAAGTGTCTGCTAAGTGTAATGTAATGTAAGAGAAGAGGACCCTACCTGAGCAGACTGCTCTCTATAATGGACAGTGACTGCCACCCGCTGTACACCACTTTCTCCAAGCAGAGGAGCATGTTCAGTAGCAGGCTCCTGTATCTGTCTTGCAAAACAGACAGGCTGCGAAGGTCCATTGTCCCTAGGGCCATACACTACCCTGGACACTCTATTGCACTCTCATAACATAACACCACACTGCACCTTCAATATTTCACAACCTTACTTTATAGTAACTGCTCACAATCTTCTTTGTTTTTTTGTTGTCAGATGTCCGTGTGCCTATGTGTGTGTTTTGTGTGTGTGCATGTGTGTCTGTGTGTTTGTGTGTGTGTGGGTGGGGGAGGCTTTAAATTATTTAAGGGACATCTATCTGCTTGTGTATTCCCCCTTGCACCGTGTCTTCTCTTTCACTTTGACACTAAACATTCTTGAATGTATGTGTATATGTGTATATGTCATATATGTACAAGATGTGTTTATGATGCTGTTGCAGTGTATTTACATGTAACATCATGGCACTTTATGCACTTACACTGTACCTTAGTGTTAGGATTAGGGTTAGGGTTTGGGTTAGGTATGTACAGTGTATGTACAGGGTTAGGGTTAGGATTAGGGTTAGGGTTTGGGTTAGGTATGTAAGTACTTAAGGTAAAACCAACAAAAGACTACTATTTCTAACATTCTAACAAAATACATATGTAGACTGATATGTAGACTGTAATATAACATAACAACATCAGGTAAAACCAACAAAGGACTTTTTACTTTCCATTGGTTCTAACAATTTAAAATACATCTCCTTGTCCTGCTGATCACCCCACCCTACTTTTAAAATCACATCATGCAGTGTAGCACCTCAAGAAAATGTCAACGGTCAGTGGTCTGTCAATCACTGGGGACCTCCACTTCCATCAAAAGACAATTCATCGATTTAAATTCAGGAGGGGTAGTCGAGGCATGAAATATTGTACCAGATCACAGTCCGTATGAATCAATAATGCGAACATGTGTCAGTTTTTCAAAGATGGGAGTCCAGGAGGGTGTTGCTTCACTCTAATAGGAACTGAGCCAGAACCCCTGACAACACAGGACATGTAATGAATTGAATAAAGCCTGATCTGCTAAAGCAAAGAGAATGTGACACTTGATAGCATACTCCTGTACAAGAATTGCGCTAATACTTAATGGTAACCCTTTATTTTACGGTTCATTTTTTAGTGTATCTACATGTAACAATGTGTAATATTATGTATTTACACTGTACATACCTAACACTAACACAGATTACATGGTTATATGTAAGTACATAATGTTACATATCATTACACACTTTGTTACACTGTACCTAATTGATGTAACAGGGACAGCAAAATAAAATGTAACTCACGTTATTTTAACAGTGCCTGTGCAGTGCATTTACATGTAACAACTTGTTACTTTGTGTACTTACACTGTACATACGTAACACTAACCCAAATCCCAACCCTAATGCTAACCCTAAGGTGGAGTGTAAGTACATGTTATTACACACTATTACACTATACTTTATTATGCAGCTACACTGTAACAAGGACGATAAAATATAGTGTAACCAGAATCACACACTTGATGTTTTACAGGTTAGCAGTTTTTAAATGTTCTTCCTAGACATTTAAATATATGCAGGGTGGAAGTTCTGATTTATTTTTGGCCCTTGACAACTATTTAGGGATTTTACATTTTTTTACCAACACTCGTGCTTACCTTTGATGTCTGATCCAAGTGAAATGTTCTTAAGCAGCCATATGGGATGTGAGCTCGATCTTGAGTGACAGTTGGTAACGGGGTCAGGGTTTCCCATGGCGTTCTGAAGGCCACAAGGTCTCTCCAGCCAGTACCGGCAGTGTGGCCTGCACAGCAGAGCAAACACATTGCAGAGACTTTTAGAAATATCACACGGGGATTGTAAGAAGTTGGGAAGCAGATACCACAAGTACAGTTTAATCCAAAGGAAAACAAGGCTTCTTTCAAACGTCTTATCTTTGTCTTACAGAAAACAAATCACCCTTTTTCACTGTAGCAAATTACTTACAGTATTTAAGTGAGAGAAGACTTGCAAGCAGTTTATATTTTCCTCTATTAAGACATACTACAGAAAGACACTTCATTAAGTATCAAAATAAATATTATTCCCAGTGTCATTTAGACATAGAATGCAAGTGGAAAGTGTTTGTCTTTGAGTGTTCATGAAGTCATCTGTTTTGTCTTCAGCAATACAGTGGTAGTGTATGGTTCCTGAAAAATATAATATAAATATGTTTCACTAACAGGACAATGTTTGCCTGCTTAGGGCATCTACTATATGGTAAAAACAGCCAGATAAGGACTGCATTATTTGTATATCACTGGGAGAGAGCTTCCCTGACACTGAAGCGTCTCCTGCCTACTAAGCATAAAACGACCTTGAGTGAGATAAGTAGGTGCACAACTCTATAGCCCATAATTACCTGTTAAAGGGGAGTTTATGTCCAGTGATCCATCCTGAGGGAAATAATGGACACACTAAACAGAGAGAAAATCGAGTGATTGGCACAGGCTACAAGAGAACGGCCCTTATGCAAAGGGCTTAGAAGGGCACGAGCAACCAATTTATTATCAGCAGTGCTGTTCCTCCTTTCCTCCTGTCTGTCCTTGTGCTTTGCTCTGCTCCGTAGAAATGTTCCTCTTATTCAGGGGAGGCTGCTACAGTATAGTGGCAAACAACAGCAATGTATTGCCCAGTTTATGTTGGTGCACTCTTTGTGGGACACCCATTGTACTAATGCACAAGCTAACATATCTTGGGCCTTTTCAAGCGTGAATGCGCTGCAAGGTGCACAGGGCTGTATAATGGCTTTTATATAGCTGCTTACGGCAATGTTTTTTTTTTTTTTTTTTTTGGAACCTGAAAAGAAAAAAAGCTTTAAATTATGTTGCTGTGTCACTGTTTCTCTATTGGGGAAGTAATTAGTTCTATATTTATGCCGTTTCAGGACAGGTATTGGATTGCAGCTTTGAATTTTTTAAGCAAAGCAGGTTCAAATATATTGAACACGTCGTAAAAATGTCCCATTGACAATGTCAATCAAGACAGCTGTCTTTAGTGTCATAAATCACTCAGATATACATCTTAACATGGTATTGATGTGAGCAGTGCATTTCCCTCTGTTTTTTTAACCCGTTGGATTGAATGCATATATAACACATGCTTCTCACCAATTGTAATAAATGTTTCATGAACTTACATGTTTACTCGTTCGGTGGTATTGACTTGCAAATTGATCAGTCGCTGACTCAAACACATCACCCTTCTGTTTAACATGTACTTTACCTCCCTTTGGAAATGCAACCTAAATAAATAATTTATGGCATTATCATACATTATATATGATGACATCTTGTTTGAATTCAACATATTATTTCAATATTTCATGTTGTCTCTTTGTAAATGCAATTAACTTTTTTTTTTTTCACATCTTGACATCTTGAAGACCATCAAACTCTTATGAGTATCTGGACCTGCATTCTTGGTGCCCAGGTTTTCAAATCTTGACATCTTTAAGACTGTTGAAACGGTAAAAACAGGACTTGTGTTCTGGGCACCCAATTCTGCATTTGAGGGCAGGTGGCTGCTGCACATCTGTCAATGCCATCAGGCAGTGGTGTAGTGGTAAAATCAGAAGTGGATAAACTACGAATTTGGTGGTCACTGTGAAGTGGGTGCACGGTGCGACACAAGATGTTTTAAACAGACATGTAAAACATATTTGAACAGTCTGAAGGCATTGTAATGGTCTCTAGTGCACATATAGATGACACAGTGTGATTTTGGAATGTTAGAAATTGTTTTTGGTACCTAAATTCTATTATAGGGTGAACAAACTGTATTGATAGGTGGATAAACTCAGTTGAGAGGTGAATAAACTCTTTTTCTGAAATTTAAGAAGTGAGTAAACCCCGTTTACTTGCGTTTATCCACCACTACATCACTGCCATCAGGTGTACACACCGAGCCCAATGCCAATACCACACCAATGCCAAGCCCTCAGCTGAGCACAAGCACAGTTAATCAATTACTGATCATTCAAACTTGTTTTAAGGGTGGGTGAGTGTGTGTGTGTGTGTGTGTGTGTGTGTGTGTGTGTGTGTGTGCGTGTGTGTGTGTGTGTGTGTGTGTATGTGTGTGTGTGTGTGTGTGTGTGTGTGTGTGTGTGTGTGTGTGTGTGTGTGTGTCTGTGCCTGCGTGCCTGTGTTTGTGTGCATGTTTACGTGCATGTTTGCATGCAGCACGCATGTGTCTCTGTGTGTCAAGTGTTTGTTTGTGTGTATGTGCGTCTATTTGTTTGTTGTTGGTTGTTTGTTTACTTGGTTATTGGTGGTGTGGCACTTCAGCCAGCCATACCTCTGATGTGTGCTCAGAATGTACTCCTCCCGTCCGCCATTCGCACAGGCGTTTAACAGTGGGCCCCGCTGACCCACTGGGGTCCTTCACTGGAATTAGAGGAACGTTATGTCCACAAAACAAATGGGTGCTTCACCTCATGACTGCCATGAAAGATGACACTTCCCGCAGCATATTTCTTCCCGATGCTGCGGTGAGGGTGATGAATGGGGGGAGACAGCGGATATGGAGCACTTCGCTGGCGTGTATATTCTCACCTGATACCCATCTGGGGGGAAAAAAAGAGGGGCATAAGGGGGGCCATGAAAAGGATGAAGACACTCACCTCCGCCTCACCTCTGCACATGTCTGCACACACACATATATAGTACATATGTGCACAAACACACACAGTCACACACACACACACACACACACATACTCAGACACACACATACGTAGGCACAAATCACACACACAAACTCACACTGATACACAAACACATATATCCAAGTGCACATAGACACATTTATGAACACATACACACGCACACACAAATATTTCAGGCAGGACAATACTACACATCCACAGCTAGCCCTAGTATTTCCACTGCGTATGTAGGTGAGGTATGGGCCCTGCAGGTGTATTGCTATGTCATGTACATTTTAACATTTTAACTTTATGGGTTCGCTATACAGACACAATACTCACACTGTTGGCCTGTGTTACTTTTGAATATAATGTAAGTCTTATTTCAAGTTAATTAGGTAAAGGTGTTAAAGGTATTTTATCACTGTCTATAGTAAAGGTGTGTATTCTATCACTGTCTACATTAACCAGATTAATCTATTAATCTATATACAGTATTCATTTATAATAGAAATTAAATAGAGCACACTACTGTGTTACTAATATGAGCATTGTTGAAGTGGCCTATACAGGACAGAAGGTTTTATTCTCTCTTAGTTTAGACATGTTATAGACATTTTTATTATGTCTTATTTTAGACATATTATAGATATTTTCACGCAACCATAAACAGTAAGTTTTTGACAAGTGTTTTGTAAGCTTTATCCAAACATTTTGAAATAACGGACATACTACATGTAACGAGTAAGCACCAGATGTGTTCCCTAATTAAACACTCTTGTATCTCCCATGCTGGCAGTTGACTTGGACCAATTAGGCAGGAAATCTGTAAAAATGGGAAAAAATCTACATGTCAATATTTGTGGGAAGGCTATTATATTGAACATTTGTACAAAAATCCATTACGGCATAAAAAATAAACCTGCCACAACTTGTAGTCCCTTTCTGCTTTCATTCAGCAGATATTCAAGGAAGCTATTAGCATAGCATGTAGTTTGTGATATTATATTATATTAAGGCAAGTTCTCTTTTCATTTATTAAGCAGATTTTAGGGAAAAAAAGAACTGTTTACACTTATATCCCTGGCATTAGCTTGTTCCCATAAAGGTGAACAAACATTGATGTTGAGAGTAATTTCCATGGGGACCCAGAGACAATCTAGCAGCGGAGCAAAGGGCACTCACTCATGCTGTCATGACAGTTAGGGGCGGAGGGGGAGGGCGGGGTGGGGGGGTCGATGCGGAATGGTTTCCGAGTCCTTCTGTGCCACCGAGCAGTGTGGAAAATAGATTTGAGATTCCCAGTATTGATAAACCATCACAGACAATGCAAACTACCTACTGGGACCTGGCCACTTGCTTTCCCCTGAATGGAAGTGGTGGAGGGGAAAAAATGGCCGTTAGGTTGACTCTTGATGAATTCTTGAGCAGACAGCTGTGGGACTGGACTGTGTGGTACAGTGGTGTTGTACTGGACTGGACACTCAAGGTGCATTTCAAAAGTCAATCCTTCTCCCTCATATTTTTCCCAGTGTGTGACACGACACCTCCACAACACCCCCCAACCCCACCCACACACAATCAAACACTCACACACACACAAATAAACAGACAGACAGACAGACACACACACACACACACACACATACACACACACACACACACACACTCACACACACAAAATCAAACACACACACACGATCAAACACATACACCCACACACAATCAAACACCCACCCACACACACACACACGCACACACACACACACAATCAAACATATACACCCACACACAATCAAACACCCACACACCCACATGCACACACACACACACACAATCTAACATATACACCCACACACAATCAAACAACCCCCCCACATACACACACACACATACACACACACACACATACACACACACAATCAAGCACACAGCTCCCATGTCCCTTTTATTTTGTCTTCCATACACACATACAACACTTAGCAATAAAACGCTCAATCCTTGTGAGGACGGAGCACGTTTGGGACCTACTTCCAGATGGCATAGTAGTGGTGTTCTCTGTGGCAAAGTGGGTTAGCCCCTTTGCACACCCCAAGCCATTAGTTATGTAGCTACATGCTGGGGCAATGATGGACCAGTTAGATATGCGTTTTATTTCCGCGGAAACTCAGTCCTCCTCCTCCTCCTCCTCTCCTCCGCCTCGGAGCGGAGCCCCAAACATGTGTTTGTGAGAACTTCATTACTTTCATGTTTCCGCAGCACCACATAAATCAAACGCAGCCTGGCCCACTACCCAAACAATGTGTCTGGGGAGTGCTTTCCTTTTAAATTCGCTCGGCTCCTGAGGAAGAGGTGGAGGAGGAGGAGGAGGAGGAGGAGGAGGTGGGGGATGGAGGGAAAGATAGAGAGACAAAAGAGAAAGAGGGAGGAAGAAAGAGACGGAGAAAGAGAGAAAGAGAGAAAACAAGAGAGAAAAAGAGAGAGAACGAAAGGAACAGAGTGAAAAGGAAGAAAAGGAGACTGGAAGGGTAGGGAAGGAAAAAAAAAAGTTCCCTGGGTCAGCGCTTTATGTCTTTCGGGACAATCAGGAAAGCAAAAACCTGCCACGGACCAGACAATTTGATCAGTCAGCCTCAGCCCCAGCCTCAGCCCCGGCCGTCTCTCGCTCTCTCTCTCCCTCCCTGCCTCCCTCCCTCCCTCCCTCTCTCCCGCCATTACCTGGTGGAAATGGGCCTCTCCCCTGAGGACCAAGGCTCATTGAGCAGGAGAGGTGGATACCGTAATTATGTCCCAGGCTCACCCCAAATCACTACTCATTAGTCTGCTTCTGCTGGAGCACAGCTACCGGCTAGCCCCTCGATCTGTCATAGGCCTCTCTCTTTCTCTCTCTCTCTTTCTCTCGCTCTCTTAATGCTCATCTTCCTCGCAGGTCCAACAAAGTGCCATGTCGCTCGCCTGCTCGCCCGCACGTTCGCTCGCTCGCACACAAATGTGGCCTAATTTATTGCTGCTTA
>CM059276.1:25841435-25843935 GCA_030347295.1 Setipinna tenuifilis
GCCCAGCATTGTTGGGGGGAAAAGTGTTTAAGGAGCTGTGCATCTCGGCAAGATTTTATGTATGAGACGTGCTGTATGTATAATAAAAATGCATACTTAATTTCACGCTAGATTTACATAGCCTGTTCAGCGCAATTTTTAGCAACAGAAGCCTTTGTCTGCATTGATAATGCTTTTAGTTTGATTCATCAGTGCTTTTTTTCCTTTTTTTCAGTGTGAAAGATGCTGTTAGAAAAAAAAAGCAAAAACAAAGGGGGAAAAAACCTGTGTCGCTTAAGAATGGCTTGATTAGAAAGGTTTACTTCCCTTGATAAATGCAATATGGTAATGCTTAGGCTTGGATTTCAGAAAGTGACTTTGGTAATACCCTTGCTGTGGTTTTCAATAAATAATACAATTGTGCTTCACCACCTGAATTATGCATTAAAGTGAGGAACCAAGAGATGGGAATGTACAGAGAAGGAGGAAGTGTCCATTATATCTGACCAATATAATACCACTAAATGTCAGGACTGTTCTGATGATGATCTCATCTCTTCACTGGCGCCTTTGTCAAGAAGTTTGGTTCATCTCAGGTGAAATAACACACGTCCATTTTTTATTTAGATATATTTTTTTACATGTTTTTTTTATTACTCTGCCTTTCAGCGGTGCGTAAGGACGGAGCAAGAGCGTGATCTAACGTGGCCATGTGAGAGAATATTTATATCCATCCCACTGGTTTGCTTTTGTCACAGATTAGTATCGCACACAAAACACTCAAAATAAAGCAGAGAGCCATGTGAACCTTTGAGTCAACGTGCTACATGGATCTTTTTTGCGTTGGTTCAACAAGTTTGTTCAAGATACTTGAAAAATTGTGCAAGTTAAACCAATGTAAATAGTGAAAATTAAACCAATGTCAAAATATATATTTTGAGGCAACGTACTACATGGATCTTTTTGTGTTGGGTCAACGTACACTACTGAGGTTTGTTCAAGATACTTGAAACATGTAAGTTAAACCCATGTAAAAAGTTCCATGCAGCACATCATTGTCTACAGTGGACACGGCCAAGTTATCAACATAGTAAAAGCAGGCACAATAATAATAATAATAATAATAATAACAATAGTAATACTACTACTACTACTACTACTACTACTACTAATAATAATAATAATAATAATAATAATAATAATAATAATACATGCAGAAACACAGCATGCTAACATATCTCAGAAGCACATTATTCAAATAGCTATAGCTGTACGATAATATCTGATAATGTATGAAATTACTGTACAATAAGAAAAGCTAAAGTATCTGCGAATATTGGTTTATAAATCCTTGTCTTTTGTCTAGAAGCCATAACATTACCGGTGAGCCAAAGGATCAGTGAATAGTGTTGTACGGTATGTACCCTTGTCTTTCCCAGGACAGTATAACCCTCCCTGTGAGGTTAAATTGTAATGAAAGTAATCGATGTTAGCACAGACAAGCACAGGCAACAGCTTTGTTTCTGCCGGAAGAGCAAAAGAGCTGACATTGTCGAACCAGTGTGTGTTTGCAGAATCAGGCAGCAGAGAACAGAGCAGAGCAAAACAAACTGAAAACTGGCCCCTTGGACTCTTAAAGAACCAGCACTTGGGCTGGGAGAGAGCCAGCTTTGAGAAAGTCACCAGGCACTGAGAGCCATATGCCACGAGGTAAGTGACCTCTCACTGGGCCTCTGCCAAGTTGCCAAGTTGACACCCACCCATACACACACACACACACGCATGCATACACATGCACGGACACACACACACACACACACACCCACACACACACAGACATGCATACAGATGCACACACACATGCATACATGCATACATGCACACACGCATGCATACATGCATGAACACACACGCACACACACACACACGCACACACACACACACTAGGTGCCCCTTACACTTAGCATCACATAGGGTCAGTGTGTACTTCGAGCTTACCATATTTTGCCTTGTGTTACAAATAGAAGGCATAAAACTCGGAGCTTAATAGCACCGTTTACCTCTGGCCAACAAAGCCTCTGGCCTCGCGCTTATTAGTTTTGAGGCCAACACTACACTGCCGCATAGACCAAACACTTTTCATTTTATGTTTACGCTTCCATAAGCTCCATGGCTCCATCCCCAGTAGAGATGGATGGAGAGTATGATGAAACTTTACAAGGAAAACTTCTGGTACATTATAATAGGAGAGACTCAAGTACAAGGAAAAACTTTTTAAACTATGAGTTTAAAAACTTTAACAAAATGCTAACATAAGTGGAGTAATGTCAGCTGATGTATTACTACATCTACAATGCATCACTTTAATGTATGAAAATCAATCACAACCTACTTACAATAAAATTATATAAGTGCTTGAATAATAAACACAGCATACAATCTTACATTCAAGTTTTTAGAAAACACAAGATACTTGTGCACCTACAAAGAGTACCTTTGGGAGACCTTTTGAGTTTTAAGC
>CM059276.1:25848935-25983935 GCA_030347295.1 Setipinna tenuifilis
GGGTTGCCAACTGTCCCAAATTGTCCGGGACATTCTAAAATATGGGTGATTTTGATTTGCCCTGTCCGGGACAGTTCCAGTTCCATATTCCAGTCACAGTTTGTCAACCAACGACTTTAAATGCAGCAAAACTGACGCAAACAATGTAGTTGTGTGGTGTTGGTTTCGTTATAGCCAGAACAACGGGCAGAGAATAAAGAATGTGTAAGATATGTTGGTAACCGGTACATTTGAAGACAGAGAATACCACGAATGACTCTTTTAATAACCTGAAAAATATCCTAGGCATGACTACACAGGAAGCATTAAAAAGCTTGCGCAGAACCCATATATGTATGTATGTATGTATGTATGTATGTATGTATGTGTGTGTATGTGTGTGTGTGTGTGTGTGTGTGTATGTATGTATGTATGTATGTATGTATGTATGTATGTATGTATGTATGTATGTATGTATGTATGTATGTATGTATCCGCACACATGTGCACGCACCTAGAAGAAATTGTCCCTCTTTGGGGTTAATTAAGTTGGAGCCGTAGTTGCAGCCCACCAGAAAGTCAGTTGAAGTAAAAACTCGGAGCCTACTAATTAAATCCTGATACTGTTGGGTGGCAAAAACAAAACATTAGCCGAGCAGTTCAACTAAAACCCTTTTTGAGTTGTAACCTGCTGAATGACAGGTACAACTGCACAAACTATACATTATTCATTTTCTTTGAAAATGAGTTCGCACATGGCCTCGGGGAGGTGTTGACAGTTAGAACTGACCTGGAATTAATATGCGTGTTGACAAGCCATATTTTTTTTGTCCTCACATAATCACACTGCTCAGATTCATGCCTCATTGCCTAGCGTGGCAGTAATGACAAAAATCATCCAAAGCTGAGAGGCAGCAACACAGCCAGCCATGCCAGAGGTGTAAAATCCTGGGTTCAGAAAGTAAAAAAAAAACCTGCCACAGTTTTTTCTTCTAACACAGGTGACTTCACTGAGTAGCTGATCTACCTGTCTTGAGTGCTCATTATGATCAGCTGATTCAGAGCTGTTTGGATCAAATTCGTGGCAGGGTTTTTTACTTTCTGAACCTGGGATTTTACACCTATGAGCCATGCCCACACCAGAAGTCTCTCTTCAGTATCAGGAACTAGGTAGATTTAAGCGCAGCTTGATGATGAGGCCAGGTGTTTCCAATCAGGATAATCACATGACCTACTGAGCAGGGAGAGGGTATGGAAGAAGCGAAGGGACAAACAGCACTAGGGGACACAAACACCATGGGAAACATACAGCATGCATGTAACAGTATGCAGCAGGCTATGCACCAATCAGTAACAAACGCCTTGTTGTAAGCAGAGTTGGTCCAACCCACCCGCCAACACTTGAGACTGATTTACTGTCCCATAGAATTAGTTTTTATTGGGTCTTTAAAAGCGTGACAAATTGGGGGCACTGGGCCAATCGCTGGCTCTCTATCTAACAGTATCTACTACGTAAAAAGCAGCAGCCGTCGTTTGGACAGCACCCTTCCCCAGATGCCTCCCTTAATCTCCTCCGACATCGAGGTATACACCCTGTTAAAGGGAAGGACGAGGTCCTGCCGGTTTTGCCCCCCTTAGCTCATAAAACTCCTTCGGGGGTTTGCTGTTGATGATGCACTGTCCTTAGAGGCAGGTTTTACAACTTGGTAGCTGGCTGCTGAATTGCCGAAGCTATTTCTCCGCCCCCCCCCCCAACCCCCCCCCACCCCCCCCCCCCCCCCCCGCCCCCGCCCCTCCTCATTTGCAGTCCTGGCAGTGGCAACCAATGCTACAGTATGATAATTCTTCAAACTAAAATCCGATGAGGTATGTCAGTGAGCTAAATCATGCAGCGTTTCTTTTTTTTATTTTTTTATTTTTTTATTTTATTCTGCCATCATTACGATGTGGCAGATGTATAATGATCCATTATAATGATAAATTCGCCACAGCACCTCGACGCCATTACGGGACTGTGTTGTCTGTTTGGAAGCATGTGCTCGGGTATAGGTGCTTATTAGGGAACAAAAACAATGAAGCTCAATGAGATTTGGGACTTGAGTGATTGAGAGGAGAGGAGAGGAGAGGAGAGGAGAGGAGAGGAGAGGAGAGGAGAGGAATGTGGGCTAATAAAGCTGAAAGGCACCTGTGCCATGACTGCTGGTGCTGCTACTGCTGCTACTGCTGCTGCTGCTGTGTGGTGCAATTCAGAGATGCCTTTGTAGTCATACTCCTGAGAAGCGCCGCAGCACACACAAACTTTATACAGTACTGCTCTTGCCCGCTAGCATATTCCCTCACTACACACACACACACACACACACACACACACACACGTGCGCAATTGTGGTTTGAAGTTGGAGCAGCTTTGTTATAATTTTGACAGACTCAACAATAACTTCAAAAGCTTGAAGTTTTAGGCAGCTTCAGCCATGCCATTCATTGCCAGCTCACACTTAGTCACTGTATTCATTTGAATGTGTTTTTGTGTCTCTGAACAACAAGGAGTCTTTTCGTGTAGCCAAAACTGAAAAGTTTGTTTCCCAGCTAGTCTCAGTGTTGATGGCTTCAGATCAAAACCTGTCCGTCTTTCATCAAAAATCCCCGTAGACCACAATGATTTAAAATCAACCTGCACATGTCCCCACCTAAAGAGGTTTTACTTCAATTTTGTTTGTTTTTTTTTACTTTCCCTGTTACATCAGTTAGATACAGTGTAACAAAGCGTGTAACATTTTGTAACATTATATATTTGCACTCTAGTGTTCTAGGGTCTAGGCATGTACAATGTAAACACATAATGTTACATAGATACACTGAAAAGGGGACCATGAAATAACACTTTTCCTTTTTCAGCTCCTACAGTTCCTTTTTCAATGTATCTAAGTGAAGTACAGTGTAAATACATAAGTTATGTGTTGTTATACACGATGCTACACCGTACTTTATTCTGTAAATACACTATAACAGGGACTGTAAAATAAAGTGTAACCAGAGCTTAAATCATATACAGTAGTACACTCATTCACTATTGGACTATTGGACAGGGCCTACTCTGTATACTCATGTTATCATTGTAGCCATGGCAGTAAATGGGGGTAAGTCTTTACAGAGTATCTTAATGTAACAACCTGTAATATTATGGACTTAAACATGCCTAACGCTAACCCTAATCCTATCCCTATGGTACAGAGTAAGTACATAATGCTGTTCAGTGTAAACGTTTTGTAAATCTGTACTTCATGTGATAAGGGATGTAAAATAAAGTGTAAATGAAAATGTTTCTAGAGATCTTCTGATAGAAACGTACTCATCCTACGAACAAGGATTAGCTCAGCCCAGACATATGAAGTCAAAGTAAACTGGGGAGATATCAGTCATAAAACTGAAGGACACATCGTCAGGAATCATTTGCCATAGGAGCAGCTCCAGAAGCAGGGCGTTGGAGGTCACAGCAGAAGGTCCGATTGCTGTGTTTCTCCTCATTTCTTTCTTGCTTTTGCTTGACACACAAAGCCAAATGAAATGGGTGCTATTTAAAGAGACATTTTTAGGCCGTTCCTGCAGATTTTTAAAAGCTAATTTTTGGTTTAGATATGCTTGTACGCGAACATGTCTCAATTAAATCTGAGTGATGCCGTTGTAATTCACTTTAAGGGTCTGGCTTCAATCACCTTCAGAGATACTTTAAAAAATTACCCCCCTTTGGCATTACGACAACTTTATTAAAAGAGTGCTTCAACTTTTTATGACAGCCATTATCTGACTTAATTTAATCACATTATTGGGGGGGAATTGCATAATATTACACTCAAAAAAAAAAAACCTCCTACGTCAGCGGCAAATTCACATACCTGTCACGTTATGCATGTGGAATTTAAAAGCGTGAAATACCCTAGCTGAGGCACACAAAGGTTTGAGTGCATTTTTTGTGATATTCAAGGGCATCTGTTTATCGTTATAACGCCATAAAATTTTGCACCGAAGCACAGCTACTAATAGCTTATCACTGTAATAGCAGCTAAATTAAACATTACTGCATCAATAAATGCAGCATCATCAACCTGACAGCGGACCGTAAATATGGTGCTTTACCTCCCCTTGTTGTACCCTGCCAACACCACTCCACCGCTAAGACCAGACGCAGAAGCATTTTTCACCACTCATTCCCAACGAGACCGAATTACATAAATTAACATTTAATAATTTCAATTTCCTAAATTGACTTTCAAACATTTTAATTAGCAAGCACTTTGCGTACTACACACACTCGCAGCAGATGTGTGCTCGTGTCAGCCAATTTGAGCAACCAGCAATTACCGACTCATTTGCATTCATATTTCCAATGTACCCCCCCCCCACACACACCCACCTCCAACCCACACCCCCACCTCCCCAAAACCTGTCTCACGCAAGGTACATTCTAGATGAATACCTTTGGGTTTCAGGTTTGCAGGTGGTCAAGCATTAAGAGGGAACAGCACGCTTCATCTTTATGTGGGAAATACACTTCCTTCTGCTGGGTTAATGTTCTTTAGGAGGGACTCTTATCATTCACTTTGGTCCCAGGACATGCATGTTCACAGCCTGAAGACTAATATGCAGCTAATATGTTAATTGCCATAAATGTGCTAGGAATATGCTATTTTCGGATGGCAGGCAGACTTGTTTGGAACTCCTGGCACGTTCCGGAGAAGTATATTACACCTTAACAACAGACACTATGCTTTGACTTAAGATGAGCAGGGTATCTCAATAACTATAAGTTACTGAGCCTTGGGAACATTTAAATGGAAGTGGCAGAGCATGAAAATATGCACAGTCAGAAAAAAGATACCCTTGAATTGTTTGCTCTGTTTGGTTTGCATGCTGTTCTGGTCCTGAAGGTAAAGTGGTTTAAGTATGATTCATTTGGGAATAGAATTAAGCAAAGAAAATTGCATTATTGTAGCCACCCCGCCCATCCCCCAGAACTCAAGGGGGACCGTACTATTTATGCATTTGGAAAAAGTAAAAATAACCATATTTGGTTTCGTGGCAGTGTCAACCTCACCTGTTCTTTTCTTTGCTTCTGGGAACAGCTTTGTTTATACTATTCTTTCTAGGCACTGCCTAAAATAGTAGAGAAAAGCAATAAAGTAAAATTGACATATGATCTAAACAAACAACACAACATAGCTCTATGCACACATATGATCAGCAGGTAGTAACATATATCCATGTATCCATTCAGCTAGACTGCTTTTGCTGAGACTTCTTCCCTTTCTAACAAAACTAACTACTACTGACCAACTCTTTCCCTAGGTGTCTCATGCTTGTACTGTATAAGTCTGCGTGTGTAGGAGGTACGTGGGTCTGTAGTGTTCCTGCTCCGGAAAAACCTACTTAGGGACATGCATCTCCTTGTGTGTTTGAGGGCAGTCTGCTTACTCTGTGTTCCTTTACTCCTCTGTTAGCTTATTATGTCCTCCTTTTTGTAAGTTCCTCTGGATAAAAGTGTCTGTCAAGTGTAATGTAATGTAAAAGCTAAATTATCTTATATAGGGCTGGGGTACCTATCACTTTCTGTTTTCAAACCATCTCACAAATGTAACAATTTGTCGGCACAAAACCTACATCCTGACTACCCCACCTACCGTACCACAACGTAACAAATGCCCACTTTGAGGTATGCCAGTGTTTCAGCTTAACTGGGCTTAGCTACACTGATACAGGCAATTAGATCAGGTAGTGTTGCCTATACAACTTATCACTTTATAATCCTATGATTCTGAACTGCACTGCAACAGAAAGCTTTAAAGTATAACTAATTAAACTCATTTGTAAACAATCATCTTCAGACCTAAGACAAGGATAAATAGAAGCTTAAACGCCTACAACCCTACAATGTAAATATTGCAAAGGAAACATGATGTTTTCACATGGAATAATAACCAGATTTTCATAACATAAATGACAAATGAGCTGTAAGGTTGTTAAAAACTAGATGACAAGGAAGTAAAATCAGTATAATCAATGACACTCTCCATGTAAACAGCGCTGAAAGAATTCTCAATTTAATGATATCAGCTGTCAGAAACTCCTAGGCAAAACTGCAAATGTAATCTAAAAATAAACATCTCAAAATGTGTTTGAGACACCCATAGACACCCAAAAATGCTAAATATTAAATACAGCATGACATTACACTGTATTGTTTTGCAAGTGTGATATACATGGCGTGCTGTCTGATTCATAATGCTTTGGGCTATTGAGGAAGGAATATAAGAATGAGAAAGAGGTGGAGGAAGGAAATGACTAAATAGCCCAAATGTAGGTCTCTAGCTAATTTTAACACATCACAAGTCTTGTTGGCGAGCCCATATGTTTGTTATTCTGCTACTGTAGTGTTATCATTATTACTTGGAAGAAGGCAACGCTGCTTCCACATGCAAACAAACACCAACATTCTGAAGTTGGCAGTTGGTGCCTGGCAGGTTGCAGTCTTTAGAATTAAGCAATATAACACGAGTGGGAGTGAGGGTGTTCGTGGATATCCTTGGGTGTCTTGTTAAAGTCTGCCCTAGTTTATAAATGCACTTGATTTAACAGTTATGTGGTATCTTCGGCAGAGTGACTATCAAGTATGAAGAGTCACCCATGGTATACCATGACATTTCCTGACTCCTAGTGACACTTAGAATGCATCTTGCACAATCAGAAATTGCTAAATAGTATGACCGGACCTAACTGTTGTAGAATTAAGCAATATAACACACGTGGGAGTGGGGTTGGTAGCGGATATCGGCATGGCTGTGGTTTGGCTGCAGGCATGAAGCTGAAGGCTGAGTGTATTATGAAACTGTACAGAGAACATGTACATCTATGAGCATTTTTAAACAGTAGGCTACTTTAGCTTTCTAGTTTTTCAGGAAGTAAACAGGGCCTCTGTAAACAGACCCCAGATGCACAAAGTGCAAGGTCAGCAGTGACCGGGAGTCTAAATAAATAGGAAAGGCCTCAGACAGAGAGGTCACCAGCTATGTTTGTTTTGATAAATCTGAACACCTGGATTAACCTTAGTGCAGTAGTATATTTTTCTACATTATACTGAGTAATTACCTGTTGTGAAAAATACAGTACACTGGTGTTGTTCATTTACTCCTCTCTTCCCTGCCTTATATGACAGTGCTTTACTGCTGACTGAGCAGGGCTTTGCATTTTAAAACAAACATTTTATTTGGTTTTGAAAGCCTGCCAGAATATGTTACCTTTGAGAATTTCACACGACTGACTAATTACATTCACTAACAGGTTTGCCCCTGTTTTCTTTGCTAACACTGATATATGTGTGCATATAATGTGCCACTCATCCAATGCAGGGAATGAAGAGGGGGTTTTGTCAGATAGGTAAATGAGATCTGAGCAGCGGTGTTTGTGATGGGCATATTCAAATGGTCCCTGCCAAAGGCAAACAATATCACCACACATATCCAGAATCCAAACCTCAGATGGCTACACTCAGTGGTTTAAAACAATAAGCCAAGATGAATAGACATGAAAATGTCTTAGACAGGCATAACAATGCTATCTGTTATTGTTATCACCACCGATTTGCCAGTTGTGGTTTTATATTACCCAATCTGCTGTGGACTTGGCTATGCACTAAATATACAGTCTAAAATGTTCATCAGTTCGGTTAAAAGGGCATTTATTTAAATTATTCTATAATTTCCTTACAATTAGGAATCATTGTCCGCAACCTGTTGTTAAAAAGTAGAGCAGAAAAGCAACCGTTAAATTACCCTATATGGTTGCTATAGTTCTATAGGACATTGATATGGAATGGTGCTTAAACTTTATGCCAAAATTTTAGAACTACCGGTACTTTCCATAGTTGTATGGTTCAACGGAATTAATGCATACCCTGACAGCCAATCAAAAAACAGCATTCTATTTGACTGGGCCATAGATTTTGATATTAAACTACATATGGCAATACATTACACCAAGTTTCTAGTCTTTCAGTTCATTTTGTGATGTGAGTATAATGCAGGGCCGCCCCTTCACATACGCAGAGTACGCAGCGTGCGTAGGGCCTCAGACAGTCATAGATCGATGTTTGGCAAAGTGCTTTCAGAACCATGCACGTCCAAGAGGGAGAAGTAAAGCGTGCGCGGAGCGGAGTTTCACGCTCTCTGTGCCTAATACAAAGCCACCCCCTCCCCCTCCTCCCTGAAATGGTACAGCCCAGTTTGCGTCTTTCTGTCAGTGTTCGCTGCAGCTGGCTAGTGCTAGCGCCCAAATTTGCTACATCGGACCCCAAGTTCAAGTAGCCAAAAATCCAAGAATGAAACGGCAGTTTGAGTCTGGAGCTGGAAAAAGAAAGAAAAAGAAACAAAAGGATGATTCCCGTTCATCCCTCGCTGGTAAGTGCTTGTTAAAGATTTAAATTGTTCAGCATTAGTGCTTGTTTAATAACCAATGCTTACTTCAGGCTAGGTTGCGTTGGCTTTGCTGAATTGAGGTAAACACTAACTTATAGAAACTAATTAGATTTTACAGTGCACGTGGCACATTTGCAAATAGCTGAAAGCTGACAGTATAGTTTGTAGATTTTGACTGTCTTATAAGTCACCAAAAGTCCTTGTTATCCGTCAGTGTACACTACTTTAGTGGCTGATGCCTCCTATTAGGCAATGCATTTCCAGGCTAGGTTGCGTGTTGGCTTTGCTGATTTGATGTAGTTGTAAACTCTAAATTATAAAAACGAATATTGTACAATGCATGTGGCATCATTGGAAATAGTTGACAGGTGTAGTTTGTAGTTTTTGAGTGCCTAATTAGTCAACAAAGTCCTTGTTGTGCGTCAGTTCACTACTTCAGTCCAAATATAGGCTATTCTGCCTGATGATCAGACATGATCAGACATCAGCCAAGGCATTAACTTTTCAGCCAAAATGGCAAGTAGATCTTTACTAGCCAAACACACACACTAAAATGGGTCAAAGTGGCAAGTAAACCTGCAAACCAGCAAAACTGTGCTTAATGTGTAGTTTTACAGCATGCTTCTATGTTTCCCTCATTTTATATAACATACTTTTATAAATTGCATTTCATATCGTTTTCCCATCATTGTGGAATAGGCTACACTGGCAACTAGATGGCATTAAATAGTGAAGTGTTTAAAAGTTAAACATAAATTCCAAACTGAGGCATGTGATTTTTTTTTCATGTTTTGGTATTTTTGTAGAATTACTAATGATATGATTTAAAATATTTTTCACAGGGTCAATGTTTAAATATGTCCAATGAGAACCAAGCCAGCAAGATGAGTCAGATTATCAACCATCTACAAGTAGCCAGCAACATGAGCAGCAGCAAATTGAGCAGCAGCAAACTGAGGAGCAACAAACTGAGGAGCTCTTAAGAATGTTCTAACACGTATTTATTATTTATACATTATTAATGGTGCTGCCCTTCTTTACTTTTACTGTTATTAGCCTTATTTATTATAATATTGTAAATGTTCACTTTTAAAATGTGAATTTTAATAAATAACGGTTTCAGTGCAATTTTGTGTGTGTGTGTGTGGCATGTGCGTGTGTGTATGGTGAGGTGGTGGGGGGGCCTCCCTGAACAGTTATGCTTAGGGCCTCCAAAACCTTAGGGGCGGCCCTGGTATAATGTTAAGTTCCTTGTAAGATGCAATCAAAAGATTGGCTACTGTGGTATTCTCTTTTGGCTTGACAGGCCTTTTGTTGACTACACTGTGTAGTAGCTCACTTTGTACACACTGTTAGTCCTTTTTGGTCTTTAGCTTAGCTTACATCACCCTTAAAATGATCTTCATGCCCAAAAGACTCACATCTGTCGAGAGGGGGAAAAAACCTTTGGCTTTTTGCCTCGGCTTCACCACCAAGCTGTCACACAGTATCCCCATCAAAAACAGAGGTCCCTTTAAAAAACACGACCTGAATTACAGTCAGACAAATCTTCCACAAACTTTAACTACTTCATAAAATGCTGGAGGGGAAAACAAAAGATCCTGCATTTCAGGTGATGGACTCCCCTTTGTAGCATGGCAATGCTTTCATCTTGTCTCATTTAAATGTCCTCATTCAATTATTATTTTTTTTGTCAAATACATATTGTCAGGACAAAGCTGGAAAGGCACTATGATATAAATTGAAAATGGCAGAAGATGGCACTGAATTTGCATTTGAAGGAAAAACAAGCCCACACAGAAGCTTTTCCCTGAAACGCCTGTTGAGAGTTGCACAGAATTGACTCACTCATACTGCAGTGACTGCAACGACCTTTCTACCAACGCACCTTCTTACATGATAGGATAGGAGGGTGAGTGTAGGCGCTTTGGTGTCGTTTTTTTTGTTTTATAATATCTGGGACCCCAAAGACTGGAATAATTTCACAAGTTTGTTTGAAATTAGCAGTGTCACTAACCGTTGGTGTAAAGTTTTGTTGTGCAGACACTGGTCTGCCGTGTTCTTGAGTTTGGCATTGTACTTTTTCAGAAGGCGTGCCTCAAACGGTAATCCTCCATTCATCATTATTATAGCTCCTGGGTTTTATTACCTGATTTTATGAGGTTGTTCTTCGGCTTGTGACATCTCCAGCATGATGTATTCCTGTTTAAATAAAATTGAGCCTCACTTTAACTGAGGTTAGGAGATAAAGTTGTCTTTCCTTCGTGGCTGCCTTTGCTGAAGTGTCGGAGATGACAGAGGGGAGAAAGTCTGTCCCGCTGGAGGTAACGGAGCTTGATTTCATGGATTGTCATAATTCCACACAAGTGCAAAGGTTCATAAGACCTTCCTCCTACACCCTCCCCGTATCTACAGCGGATGTGTTTGCCCTACATCACTGCAGTCTTGCCATAACCTTTAGGCCTTAGCAGACAGTCAGTCCCTCCAGATTTTGCAATCTAGCAAAGTCATTCAAATTCAAGGCTGGGATCTGCCCTGTTCTTTTATTACCGTATTTTAAAAAAATGCATAGTCATAGACGGCCTTACTTTTGATTGATTACTCGTTTAACTGGGATTTTAGAGGAATCTGCAGTAAATTCAGTTGTTTTGGGCTGCAGCAATCACAATCTCCCCTTACATTATCTTGTTAAATCGTAATTTAACACCTAGAGGACTACCTAGAGGACATACTGTATAGCACAACATCAAAATCAAATATTTAAGAGTTCTGCAGCAAATTTCTGTCCTCTTTGAGCCAAAAGCAATCACAACAAACCTCTGGAAGATCCTCACAGGCAATGGCTACCATTTATTAATTTTAAAGGATAGTGGTAGTACTATACATAACCTAAATGCCCTTTTCAGAGAAAATACTGCCTCTAAGTATGAGGCTCAAATGGTTAGGGATCTCAAAATCACAAAATACTCAGGAAGGACCCTATAAACCAAGGACCCAGATAAGCAAAGTGCAATTTGCTGTGCAATTAAATTTCCACCACATTGGACCTCACGATAAAGCCAGGAGCACTATCACCACACCAGGGAACTGTATATGTTCCAACAAGACCTCCACAGATTGAGCACAAACTCTCTGTCTTGCAAAATTCAGTGGCTGTCACAACAGCAGCGACAACACACCCCGGTATGTGTGTTAGTAGTACATTTTTTATTTATGACTTTACATGGACTGTGTCTCACAGGTGTCCTGAAAGCAATGCATTTTGACAGTGTGGGTAAAGTCTGCGGGTAAGGTAAGTGCCTCACTAAAGTCTAATTCAACTGCATTTTAACAGTGCTTGTTGGAATGAGAAACACAATTTAAATAATTGCAGTAGCTCCTATTTAAATGTTTCATTAACATTGAACATCAAATGTGATGCACCTTTTTTTAACATGTGTATTGTAGCTTTTGTGTTTGTGTGTTTGTGTGTGTCTATGTGTGTGTATGTGTGTGTTTGTGTGTGTGTGTGTGTGTGTGTGTGTGTGTGTGTGTGTGTGTGTGTGTGTGTGTGTGCGTGTGTGTGTGTGGACCTTTAGTGGGTGCTTTAGTGGGTGTTCTACTGTATCTGTTATCTCTTAATGTGTTTAATTGTTATTTGCGCATTACACCAATTGATCTTGCTGAAATGTTGTCTCACTACGTATATGTCTAAAACGGCAATGAAACCTACTTGACTTGACTTGACATGGCTTTAATTGCGTTCAGATATGAAATTAAATTTAAAATAGTCTCTATCAGTGTTGGGATCATTACTCAAAAAAAGTAATCGATTACACATTACTCGCTACTGTTAAAAAATATAATGCATTACTTTACGTTATTACTCTTTATGGAAAATAACTCCATACATTACTCTTTACATTACTTTAAGTGTTACTTAGCAACATACTTGAGCAAGACACACAGCAAAGTTCTGTTGCAATGAGCAAGATGTAAGACAATCTTTTTTTCATGCCCTTTAATGAAGGGTCATATTGAAAAAAAGCTTACAGGTTAACTTGATAACAGCACACACTAAACACAGAATGCATTACATAGCCTGCAGAGACTGCCATATACCGCATAAATGCTTTTACTAAAGACTACTAAAACTAGACCATTCCAATAAAATGTGTCACTCAATAAAATAGCCTAATACTGGCCATCTAACCATATTAGACGATGTCATATAAAAGCATAAACACGTTTCATTGGCATGACCTAGTCTAGGGCAAACGCACTTTGTTACCTTATTTGGGGTGACCCCACTAAATCAGTGATGATTATACTGCATGAGGAGAAGTCTTTCAAATCTTTTATCTGACAACCGACTTCTTTAAGGCATCAGAATGAGACCGCCTAGATGGGGTAGCTGTTAAATTTCATATACTTTTTATATAAGGGCGAAACGGTTTAGGACTTCCTTGACCCTGACTTCAAATACTCAGTCACTTTTGTATCAGAGTTGAAGGACGCTCTATCTCTCTCCTTCTCATCAAAAGATACCAACTTCTTCTTAGCGACAGTGCTGCAGGGAGGGGTAGGTTTCTGATTCCGCCTAACCGGCTCGACATCACACATGAGGCTAAAGCATAGCACTCTGCAATCAGCAAATCCCTCACGCCTTCTCTCTTCTCTTCTCTTCTTCACAGAACCATCCAACTTCAACTTCGGCAACGTCTCTCAACATATTAAAAATAATGAGCATATCTCCACCGTCCACCCCCCCAAAAGTTGTGGTAAATTTTATCACTCCCCTGAATTTAACAATCGCCGGCAGTTGCGTGTGAATGCGACTATTGTGCAAGCGTGCAGCTAAGGTTTGTAGGGGAGATATTAGACTACTACCTTACAGATGAATGTAATGTGAGTACAGTAACGCATTACTTAGTAACCCATCTCTGCTCACTATACTCCGAAACCCATCTATGCTCACTATACTCCTACTACACTTGTTAGTCATTTAGCAGCTCCTTCTTCTACCTCCATCTTAAAAAGAAACCTACTTACATTGACCTTGTGCCATCCCTTCCTTCCTCCCAACTTCACACAGGCAAAGACACCTGCAAAACATGCACAAAGGAGTACCATCTGAACTGAGCTAATGTGTGTGTGTGTGTCTGTGTGTGTGTGTGTGTCTGTGTATGTGTGTGTGTTGAGGGAGGGGGCCGTATGTGCATGTGGGGAATCAGAGCCACCTGAGTGATTGGCACAGTTTTGCGGGTGCTTGCTGTACCTGATTAAGTGCACGGCGTTGCGTGTCAGCACACGGCGGGGCCCCACCGAGACCTCCGTAAAATAAGCAATCAACAGTTCCACTCTCCCCAGACCCCTGGGGTGACAGTGGAGAGTGTGTGTGTGTGGGGGTGTCATAGGTGGGAGTGGAGGGGGGTGGGGGGGGAGGTAGGACTGGATTGAGAAAGAAGGTGGAAGTGGGGAGAGGGGTGGTGGGGGGGGGGGGGGTGGATTGAGAAAGAAGGTGGAAGTGTGGGGTTTGGATGCAACCAGCGCTGGCTATGCTCTCGTAACGAGAGACCACACACACACACACACACACACACACACACACACACACACACACACACACACACACACGACGCGGCGGGCCGGCCTGTTTGTCCTTGCCTTTAACCTCTCCTCTAAATAGATTATCCGCCGACTCGAAGTGGGGTGTGAGCCGTGTGCGGTCCCCACCTGGACACCGGTGGTGTCAAGTAGCCCGAGGCGGGGCACGGGTGCGTGCCTCGGACAGCAGGTCCGGCAGGTGCTCAGTGGTGCGTCGCCTAACTGAGGCTTGTAACACATGTGGACAGCTTGCGGACAGTTACCTGCCCTCCACTCTCCTGCTCTCCCTCTCTTAGTCTCTCTCTCTTTCTCTCTCTCTCGCTCTCTCTCTATGTGTGTCTCTGTCTCACATACATATACTCATCTCTCTCCCCCCCTCTATTAGCTTCTCTCTCTCTCTATGTGTGTCTCTCTCTCATACACACATACACTCACCCTCTCTACCCCCCCTCTCTTAGCTTCTCTCTCTTTCTCTCTCTCTCTATGTGTCTCTGTCTCAAACACACACACACTCACCCTCTCTATCTCCCCCTCTCTTAGCTTCTTTCTCTCTCTCTCTCTCTCCCTATGTGTGTCTCTCTCTCACACACACACACTCATTCTCTCTATCTCCCTCCTCTCTTAGTCTCTCTCTCTCTCCCTACCTCCTTCTCCTTCTCTCTTTCACTCTCCCTCCATCACCACCTCTGTACATGTTGATGTTTAGTATGCGCTCAGCTGGGCTGCATGCAGTTTAGGGTTCCAGTCACCCGTGAGGGAGTCACATAAGGGCACAGTGCCACCTCTTGGTGGGAGCACTGGAACGGAGAAAAACAGACAATGTCAGAAGTTTAACGTGTGTGTGTGTGTGTGTGTGTGTGTCTGTGCGCGCATGTGCCTACATGCATGCGAGTATGTGTGTGTGTGTGTGGGAGGGTGTGAGCATGTGTAAGTGTGCCTGCATGTGCATATGTGTGTGATTCATTTCACTCTAAAGTCATTCTGAAACATTCATGAGCACGGAACAAGTACAATTAGATTCCTATGTTATACGTGACACTGTAATTGCACAGCATTCAGATAATACTTTAACAGAAAAACATATAAGGCACATCTAAAATATGTCTCGGGTGCTTCAGTAACCTTTTAAACAGTTAGCCATGTAAAATCTTTTTAAGTGTTACTGTAAGTCTTCCATGAAGATGAAATGCAGGATCCCTGGTTCTCTGGTTCTGGGCCTCATTTAGCCGTGTGGAGCCGTGAGGGACACTTCAATGCACTAATGCCCAATGGATTGGTCTGCAGACTGGTGTGCTGCGCTCGCTCGCTCGCTCGCAGTGCAGGCTGACATTTTTATTCTCATTTGAATAAAATTTAAAAGGATAAATTACTCCCCCATTTTAAGCGGTGGGGCCCCCCTAATAACACATGACAATGAAATCGCAACGTTGCAGGGGCCACGTTAGCTTCTTCTTGGAGGGGAGCTCATTAAAGAGTTTTAAGCCGGGATCGCCTCCAACTTCACTCGCTAACCTGCTAAGCTGGTCTGGCGTGCAAATCCCCCCTCCAAAACAAATGGAATCTTACCATGCCATATTGTGACCACAATTAGTGAACTCCAAACATCATATCCTCCTTCCAACACCCTTGCAATGGCGAATTTATAGCAGATTTTCCACTCAAACACAACTCAGAGGATTTGTGCTCAGTGACAGAGGAGGAGAAGGCCATGTGCTGCAGCTGGGTACAGCAGGTACAGTAATCCATTGTTTACTTCCAAGCTCCGGCCTGGCTGAGAAAATTATATTGTTTATACAGTATACTCTTGTTTTAGGTCTAACATCAAACGACCATCAAACAATGCAGTTTTGTGTAGGTACAGTATAGTAATGAATAGCTAATGAACTACGTTAATTATGAATATGCTATCCTTTGAAACCCAATAGTGTATGTGTGTGTTCCTTTATTAAAATCGTGTCTGACAAAAAACAAACAAACTGCTTTTCTGCAAACTGCTTTTCTGTCGTTTCACAAATGCTGCCTTTGTGAAACGACAGAAAAAATGTTGGCTGAAGCTGATAATCGATACGGTGTCCTATTACAAATAAAATAGCTAAACTGACAGAAGACAGACAGTTAGTGATAGCATTTGGTTCGGACCCATATTTACACTAATAAGGACTGTCACATGCAGAAAAGGGTGCGTATTGTATATATTACATCGAGTAGGTCTAAAAAAAAAATGTGATTCCTTCCTTTTCTCACCCACTTGAGACGGAAAAAAAAGGTACGCATGAGATGTCAAGATGGGGGACCGGTGCGGCTCTGCTTCCTCCGAGCATGTGTCATCTTCCAGCACGCTAAAAACTGCCAGTTCAAACGCTGCGGAGAGGAACAGGCCGAGGAGGAGGAGGAAAGGAAAAAAAAAATCTCATTAAAATCCTGTCCCTCTCTCAACACGGAGAACAAGGAAGCAATGATTCTCTGGCATATAAGAGTAAATAAGGCGGGCGGCAGAGCCTTCGTCAAAGAGGAGCGGCTGCGTGGCCTGTGAAAAATTGGTGTCAGTGCCTCAAATTAGCAGTTGTGTGCTGACTCTGAAAGAATTCATTTGGGCCTGATCAGTCATGTCACCTGACTTGTCCCCTGCATAATGTCCCTCCACTGTACGTTATACGGCATCCAGAAAAATCGTTTGACATTTCCAGGTCAAAACTCACAGCGAAAAGAAAATTCTTTTTTGGTTCGCAGGCAAATTGAAAAAGGGGTGCAATGTGTTTCGTGCACACGATAATTGCACTAAAACACCATGTGTGAAGGAATGGAGAGTGAGGCGGTGTGTGTGTGTGTGTGTGTGTGTGTTGGGGGGGGGGGGGTAGTGGGCGCTGCCAGGCTGGGTTTCGTGTGCAACGTGAAGGAAAATCACCTACAGCTAGTCCAGTGAGCGTCCTCTGGTCCCCATCACACACACACACACACACACACACACACACACACACACACACACACACACACACACACACACACTCAAACCCTCACGCATCCTCACAGATGCACACACACACACACACACACACGCATGAATACCTTCACACGCACGTGCACACATATACTATCATACACCCACACACTCATAACCTCATACACACACACACACACACACATACACACACACACACACACACACACACACACACACCCTGCTCCTCCCTCATGTGTTTTCCTTCAGAAAAGCGAGACTGGATTTTATCCCTCCAAATCCCTCTATCCACGGCAAATCCTACCCAGGGCCAGAATCCCAACTCAACCTTTGGAGGCAAGCGCACACATTCCCTTGGTCCTGTTTGAAAGTGGCAGCAGTGAACAGGAAGCAGAGAGGTGAAGGGGGGCGGGGGGGTCTTTGAGGTGGGGGGGGGGGGGTCTAGGGGAGGGAGGGAGGGAGGGAGTGGGGGGGGGGTGGGGGGGGGGGGGGGGGGGGGGGGGCTTTAAGTCAATCTTCACAGACACCACCACCACCAGCAGCAGCAGCAGTGATATCAGGCAATGGCATGAGCAGCTCAGGTGAAAAGAGCCGCGGTGTCTAGGCACTGCAGAAGCAGAAGGAGGCAAAGTGCTGAAGCCCTGTTTCTGCTGCAGTGGCAGTGGCGCTGCTGTTGCTCAATCACGGGGAGTGCAGGGTGGTAAAGCAATCATAAAATACACAGGCCCTTTGGATCAAACAGATTAGAAGGCACAAATTAGATGCAAGCCTCTCAAGTCCGTGTTTGGCAAACGGCTTCGAGAACTGAAGCGGGCGTAAAAACGTGTTGACTCTTGAAATCATAATGTCTTAAATCTCTCTGTGATGTGCCTTATAGCCATAAATTCTCCCCTGATTATTTTTTTCCCAGGACTGTTCGACACAAAATGTAAGGCAGCACAGCACACTGCAAGCACTATTGATTTCTGTCATAACAATGATTCCTTTCCAAATGGCTATGCTAAAGCAGCCCAGCCAGACGGTCACTACAGTATGCAAGCAGTGGTCAGCCATTCCAGCTGCACTGAACTTAGCTTGGCATGGCTGGCTGTTTTCCTCCGTTAGGGCCAATGGGTGGGGTGAGGGGTGGGGTGGAGGGAGGGGACTTGATTCAGTGGCAAATAAAAGCAATACGGCCGTGCCTTAAATCTGTCACTTTAGCATGCGTTTATCGCTCGAAGCAGAGCCAGCCTGCTATTCCTCATGGATGGGTGTGGGGGGCAGGGGGGGTATTAAGCAGTTCTTAGGAGTTAGCACTTCCCTATCAGCTTTCATCTATACAAAAAAGTATCTCTTGACAAACTCAGGTCTCCTCTCTTATCAGAAAATTGCAATTGTGTAGCTGTATAGCTGCAAGCACATGCACAGGCGGCCATGAATAGACGCGGCACATTAAAGGGCGTTGGCTTTTTGGCGTCGGCGTCGGCGTATGATATTTAGACAGGTTCACACCGCACTCACGTTCCTCAACAAAAACATACACAAACATGAAAGAGCTGAAGTGTGCGGCAAGAATCGTCATTCTTGCTGTTTTTCCTTCTGTGTGAGAGAGAGAGAGAGCAAGAGAGGGGGGTGCCTCTGTGGGATTTCATAAGACCCGGATTCTCCATAGTCGTTGTATTCATGTATTATAATTGCGCCAGCAGGTGGGACAGATTGAATATGAAACCTGTTTTGATTTTCTATCAGCGAGGTAAAAAATGCAGTGGTGTCTGCCTTCTTTGTTTGCAGATGAGCATGATCTTGCACACTGTATATCTCATCTAAGGTTCATTGAAGGTACAGGTGGCACTCATTGTTTCTGGTGACACACAACCCCTATTCGAAAGCCACTGAAGTGTATATCTTTCATTTGAGTTGTAAATAGGTGTAAAATTACACTTTACAGTGCTGGTAAAAATACTCCTTTGACACTGGCAAACAACTTTTTTGACATTCTCTCCTTCTCCCCCCTCTCTGTTTGTCTCTCTCTCTCCCAAATACATAAATACTTGTACGGCCACCTTTCTGTAGGCTAATGACTTTGTAAAGCTCTCCCTGAGTAGACTGTCCTCATAAGATAGAGCTATATGCATAACTATCTTTTGTACGCCACCCCCCCCCCAAAAAAAAAAGATAAATGCACACATTGGCCTCTGCTATCTTATGTGTGTTCTTTAATCACAGGAGACACCACCTTGTGCAAAAGATATGCTTAAAAATCAGTCCTCATCTCAAACCACATCTCTCTCACAGACACTCTCTCTCTCTCCCTTTCCCTCCCTCTTTCTCTCTCTCTATTTCTCTCTATCTCTCTCTCTCCCTCTCTCTCTCTCTCTCTCTCTCTCTCTCTCTCTCTATTTCTCTCTATCTCTCCCTCTTTCTCCCTCTATCTCCCTCTTTCTCTCCCTGTCTCCCCCTCTCTTTGCTGCATCGTGGTTGCTAAACCAGAACCTGCACACCATCATCCAGAACGAAAAGTGGTCAAAAGGAAGAAAAATCAAAAAGAGTAAAAAATTGAGGGATGTAGCTCTGCAAAACACCTGCACTGGAACACCTGCAAAGCCTGCTGCAGTCATGGCCCACCACCTGCCATTACATTACATTTAGCAGATGAATTCACCCATAGCAACGTCCAAGTGAATAGGAACACTCAAGCCACAAAACTGAAGGGGGTCTGCCAGTAAGTGCCATGCTCTTAAACATGTAATACTTACTTAGACACTCCTACTAAGAGGAATGACAACTAAAGCATAGCAACCTGTGTTGCTATGAAACATGGAAAATAAATAAATAAATAAATAAATAAATAAATGAATAAAATAAAAAAACACTTATATATACATATATAGTGCTGTGCAAAAAAATCTTACTCTGAAACTGTTTCAGCAATGCTATCATGACTGTATGAGTATACGCTTATCTCTCTGGAATCTATTACAATGCAGGAAGAAAATACAGGGAAAAATACACAGTGCTGTTAATGCAGAAAAATACAGGCAAGTTTCCAATTCATCTTACCATATATTGTATAAAGTGTCAGATTGGCAGCAGTTATATTTTTAATAAAGACTGTGCACATCTAAAAAAAATCTATATACAGTAAATTTAAACTTGCCTGTACTTTCTCTCCAACAAAAACTCTAGCAGAATTCAAACTTTTTAAGATAGTCTCCCTTTTTTTGTTTTGCTATGGGCAATTGAGGTGCACGTTACTGGCATTTGTGTAACAAAGCCATTTGATATTTTTTATTATTATTACTATTATAGGTATGCACTTAACATTTTTTTCTGTATTTTCTGGTTGTATTTTAATACAAAGAAATAAGAATCTAGTTGCATATGCAGTTTAGTCAGCAATGCTAAAACAAGGTTGGCCTAAGACATTTGCACAGTTATTGCTAAAAGCTACAGTAGTAGGCTACACCACTGTGTTTACCGTGGGCCATCACGTTGCAGTTAGTACTTTACAGTAATCTACAGTAACACGTTTATCTGTGGGCTATCACGTTGCAGTTAGTACTTTACAGTAATCTACAGTAACACGTTTATCTGTGGCCTATCACGTTGCAGTTAGTACTTTACAGTAATTTACAGTAACACGTTTATCTGTGTTATGACCCTCTGTGCCAGCTGTTTGCACCTGGTGGCTGCTCCCGATGCTGGAATTAATTGCCTCAACACTCTGAGCTCGCTCTCCTGCTCCCTCATTCTGCCTTTGGACTCTCACTGCAGACACACACACACACACACACACACACACACACACACACACACACACACACACACACACACACACATACAAATGTGCGCACATACACACACACACACATACACAAACGTGCACACACACAAGCATGCACACACACACACACACACCCATCCCAATCACTCTCCCTTCACTGCAACCATACACCTCCACCGCTTACTGCTGCCATTTCCCATCACATACAGCTGAACTGGTTACCCATAGACACCAGCCTTACTGATCTCTGTGCTCTACTGTAATAAAAGGAAATACATTTGGTACCGCACACTCTGTGTTTGCCTCCCTTCATGCTGCAGCCTATACGGGCCTGGCTCGTAACAATCTGTTATTGATTACAGTGCAGTGAGACTCCAGCTGTCATACAAATCCTTTCAGTGATATATGAAATATCCTGAGTAAAGCACTTACGTAAAAAAGCAAAGCTGCAGATTAGCATTATTAGCATGGGTTTACTAAGAGCATAACTCCTTTAATGAATCTAGTTCAATGAGTTCGGTGCTCCTATTAAACCAGGTTTGGGTGAAGCCATGGCCATTACACTTGTGTTTGACGTCTGCAGTCAGCACCTCCCCAGCAGGTACTGTAGCATGGTGAAGTGGATTCAATTTAAAACTGACATGTGAGAAGGTTGCCTCAGGGAGAGAAAATGCATTAGCATAGTTACCAGTGTATTTCCCGATATACATGCACCCAATTATATAATGTCATATGCTGTGGGTACTGTACAGTACATAATGAAATAAAGAATTTAATGAGGAAAAATCCTAAATCACTTACATAAGTCATGTAGTCATGTAACTTCAGTAGACGACATACAAACACTAAAAAAACAAAACAGTATTGGTCTGTAAAGTCTGAAGTACTCCAAACATCTCTTTAAACTGCTAAATCTGAGATGAGCAGAAAAAGTTGGTCAGCAGAGACACTCTCCATGATGCTGTCACGCCAGGAAAAACAATCGCTGCTAGGACTCACTCACAGCCTGAGCAGGTACATATTATTCATGCATTCCTTTCACACCTGGTGGCAAACAAATATCCCCTGTGGCCACGGACTACTTTGGGCTGTTTGTGAATTCTAAATCATCTGCAAATGTATACGGATGTATTATACGCGTGTTTGGCCCCTAAACTGATCCTTGAGATCCCTGATGTGTTGAGCAGCCTGCTTTTGGTTTCATCACAATCCTGGGTAATGTATGTGTCTGCTGTGTCTACTGCAGACTGGAATATTAACATCGCTCTGATGTGATTTATGCTCATTTCCACCTCTGTTTTCAACTACACTTGATGTATTGCTAGCTTACATTGGCCAAAGGGTGTTGCTATTAGCTTGTGGCAGAAAGCATAGAATAGTCTAAAGATTAAAAGCAAAGACCAGTATTTGCTGTTTGCTTCTTTCTTTGACAAGTTGTTCTTTCTCTCATCTCTGTATCTTTGCTCTGGGACCTTGTTCTTTGCCTACTCTTCTTTTCTTCTTCTTTCTCTTCTTCCTCCTCTTATCTCTTTCTTTTCACCCCCTCCCTCTCAGATTGTGTTAAGATGATTGTAGAATACCCAATAAATACCTTACCAAACCTGTGTTCTTTTCCATGTGTGGTAATTCTGATGTTCATTCCTCTAAATGAAGTAATTCACAAAATAAAAATAAACATTACGTTCTGTAGATCTTTTAGCTGAAGTAGTTCAGAGTGTTCTATTTGTGAGACATTCTATACAATTGAGAATTGGGGATATCTGACAAGGTTATGCTTCTTACAGTAATACATGAGTAGTATATTGAATAGCATATAACTGGAAATGTGAGAGGCATTCATTTACATTTAGGCTCAAAGTACGGATTAGAATATGATTATACATATATGAATCAAGAAATCCCAAGGACACGTTCTTCACAAAGTCTTTGCATGCTCATGTGTGGATTTGCCCTAGGATTGTAAGTTTACTCGTAGTCCTTGTGCAATTCCCCAGTAAACCCCCCTTATATTCACGGCAAGGCTGCTTCCCTATCTTCTGTTCTCCGCTTCCCTAGTCATGGCCATTTTTATGCCACCATGAAGAAATAAATGCTTAAATGCACTGTTCCCTCACATTAGCTAACAGCTACAGAATCATAAATGTCTGACCGTATTTATCATTGGTGTGATGGGCTGTCAGAGCAGGCTCTCGCTGCCGCCGAGGAGATCCCATATAAAAACCACCACTCCTGAACAGCCACCAATTCCCCAGCTTTAATTGGTTGATTGGCCGTGGCAAGAATGGCCTGCTGTCTTGAGAATGGATGGCCAAAAACTCCAAGAAAAGCTCCCATGAGAAGTGAGTCATACTGTGCTGCCTACCACAAGATCTTTCTCTTTTTGTTCCCCCTGCATGGATGTACAGCATCATCCACAATTCCTGCAATTATTTTTTTTTCATTGCCTTCCCGCTTCTCTCTATCAATCCTCATCCCTCCCGCCACCCCTGCCATTACTGTTCCCCGTTTCCATCCATAACCCAGAAAATCAGTTCGGCTCATCATTCAGTCCAGGTAAAAGGCATGCACCTGGTAATTAAATGTTAGTAGTACCGTACTGATTTTTCTTTCTTCATTTTCTTTGGCACACAGAAAGGATAAGACAATCACAGGCCCTCCGAAATCAAAACCCTTTTTTTTCAGCAGGCATAATTTAAATCAATCCTCAGCGTCGTCTTTGGTAAACATCCCCCATTATTAACAGAAAAAAATTACCATTTGCAGATGGGCTCAATATTCACTTTGTCTCCGAATCCAGGTAATCTATGTGCTTTCAGGCAAAACGGTAGTGCTTGTTTTGTTTAATAAAAGTGTGATTAATGGATTGAAAAATGCTTTGGCACATCCTGTAAGTGTGGGCTACCAAGAAATTGATGTCAGTAGGTCCAACCTGCTGCATCCTAAAATGGTATAAAGGGGTTGTATGTGTGTGTGTGTGTGTGTGTGTGTGTGTGTGTGTGTGTGTGTGTGTGTGTGTGTGTGTGTGTGTGTGTGTGTGTGTGTTTTGTTTGTGTGTAAGAGAGAGAGACACAGAGAGAGATAGAGAGAGAGAAAGAGAGAATGAGCGTGAGAGAGAGATTGGCAGCTAAGAGTACACAAATGCTTCATCCCACAAGAGCTAAAACATTCTATAGAGACATCAAATTAACCCGGAGGTCAAAAATTGACTCCTCGTTTAAAAAAAAAAAGTAGCTAAAAGAAACAACACGGCATTATTGTCATGCTCCGGGCCACTCACTAAAGACCTTCTTAAAACAGGTTAGCAGTGCCCTCATTTTGGAAGTTAATGGTCTCCTTTTTCTGGTCTGCGATTGCCTTGAGGGCATGGGAAATAAAGCCAGTGGAACAGGATCTCTAGAACTCCAAGTAACAGTTAACTAAGTGGGGCAGAAGTGGGGCAACCAAAGGTTAAGAAGTCCCCCACCTTCTGTAGCAATGATGGAGCTAATTGCCATAATGAGAAAATCAGTGAGAGGTTAACCCACTGCCCAGCGTGTCCACTCGCCAGGTCTGTCAGGGAGCACTCATCAGAGGGAGCAACCCTCTGACATACACACACACACACACACACATGCACACACATACACACATGCATACACACACACACACACACACACACACACACGCACACACACACATACACAGATACACATATACACACACATGCACACACAGACACACACACACACACACACACACACCTCCCCCCCTGAGAAGTCGTTTCAGTTCAGTACCTGCCAAAGTCTGGCTGCTCCCAGTCAGTCATGGAGCCCCTCTGAGCATACGACAGGTTGTGTGCACAGTGAGTTCAATTAGCGCACAAACAAACCACGCATACACTTCCCCACCAAAACACAGCACATCAGCCTTGTGTATAAATGAGTCTACAGTGTGCCATCGTCTGATATTAAATTAAGGCCTTTGTTGCTCTACGATATGATGAAACATTTGCACAGTATTTTTATTATCACAGAGCGATGGTGATTAAGGGTTACCTCTAAGGAATGGGCCTGTGTAATACTAGGCAAAAAAATCCCCCCATTAGCAATACATTCTGTACAGCTGAATGCATGAACTTAGCACATTATTACTGCAGGAGTTTACTGCCTGGTGAAATGTGTACACAATTTGAATGCAATGTGTACCACGCGTGTGAATAAGTATGGGCATAAATATTACTGCGACTGCGAAGTGTCAATTAAGTTGAGCGGCTGCTGTAACAAGGTCTGTGTTATGTATCACCTCTCTTTAGAGGATTGAAATAAATCAATTAGCAGACTTAAGCTGCAAAAGATGTATTGCTGTTTCCCTCGGGGGCCCTGCAACATCTGCAAGTGAGGGATTAGAGATTAGCGAAACACAGACAGTATCCTTGCTGGGTAAAAGGCATGCCTCTCGGTATGAGGGCCCAACAGGCTTCCAGAGTGTTAAGTGCATTTATGTAGCCTATCCTGCTCAAGTGTCTGCTTCTGAAAGCACAGAGTGGATTTGTCTACACAACATTAGGTGTACTCAACAATTACCATTGATTTATCACTTTTTTATTTATATAGTTTATTTATTTGTATTGATTTAAATGGCTTTTCCTGCTCGGATATGTGCCAGGGCTGTGAGCATAGCACTTGAGTTGATTTGTCTACACAACATTAGACCTAAACAAAAATTAACACGGACCTGTCCTTTTCGTGACATGGCATGACAAGGGCTACATGAGTATTTAGTGTGTTCACATAGTAATAATAGTAGTAATAGTAATAAACCCAAAATAAGTGGTAATCCTACTAATAGAAGAGTCCTATGGCTTTGTTTTAGCAGGAGAATGACACCGTTAGTCCCCTCTGTTAGGAAGTTTACCGCTTGCTTTGAGTTAACCTAACCAGGTAAATGACTAATCATGCTCTTTGGAATGGCCTCCAGGTGTATATGTAGCCTGGTAAACCAGCCCCTCGTACTTCACTTCGTTTTGTACAGAGGGTCTTGCAATGCTGTATTGAGAAACGTTTTTCTTCCTGGAGGTGTGGTCTCTGCTGAAATTTAAAACGTTTGGATCTGCCTTTACCCCAATCTTTAACATCTAGTCCTGACGTGAGTTGTTAGTCCGGAAGCTAACAGACTAACAACTAACGGAGCAAGATGGAAGATTAAACTTTTACCGAAACCCTGTGGGGAGTAGGGCCACGATGTCTCTTCCACAAATTAAACTCCTCAAAAATTCTTCTTGCTCCGACTTTACTTCTTTACAGTAATATTCCGAGGCTGATTGGCTAGTATGGAATCTGTACGTTAAGTTAACCTATCCAGGTAAATGACTAATCATGTTTTTTGGAATGGCGTCTAGGTGTATGTGTGGCCTGGTAAACCGCTTGGAATGATACCAGTGCCAGACCCTCTGTACAAAACGAAGTGAAATACATGGGGCTGGTTTACCAGGCTAGTGTACGTGAGCACATTAGCTGAGTTGCTCTGGAAGCTAAAAGTTGATTTCTCTCCACACAACAGTAGGCCTAGACACTGCAGTCAACACCAATCTATCATGCAGCCTTTTTCCTGACATGACAACCAAAAGCGAGGAGAAAAATGAACGCTGACACGCGACAGGCCCCTTTATGACGCGCTTTTTGTTGTCGTCGTTAGTCGAAACAGAGCCTCCACTTTGCTCCTGTGCCACACACACACACACACACAGACACAGAACTGTCTTGGCATCCCGACGTGCGCCGAGATGAAATTAAACGTCTCCTCCATCTTAATTTCTAATGAAAGGCATCGTGTCTTGGGGCTGTGATGTGTGAGGGCCGCAGGAGAGAGACGGGGAACAAAGGAGCAGTCCAACAACCCCGCCGTCGCATCAATCAGTATTAACCCCTAAAGGCACCAACAGGCCTGGCACTCATAATTATCTCGTTTGCAAATAGCCTATCTATCAGCAAGCAGCTCATTAAATCATGCCTCAAAATGAGCATGAGGATGTCCTTCAAACCAACAGATACCATTGGCAGGTGATGGGCAGAGAGCCGCGTGATTGTGTGAAATTTATCAGGTCTGCTGGCAAAAGAAAGAAAGAGCCACTAGAAAATGTCTGTCTGTGCTGACTAAACTAAGCATTGTGTTATTGACCCAGCACAAGGTTATGTTCTGTACATTGTATGAGAGAAACATGCTTAGAGTAACATGTGACTATCTTCAGTTTAACTTTATTTTACTGTCCCTGTGACATCAGTTAGGTAACAAAGTGTGTAACAGTGTAACAACGTAACAGTGTGTAACATTAAGTACTTACCATCTACCATAGGGTTAGAGTTAGGGTTATTACAGTGTAAGTACATAATATTATGTGCTGTTACACGTAGATACACTAAAACAGGATAATATTTTTTGACATACTCAGATTTTACACTCTCCATATTGCAGAGTATATAGGGAATAGTGTAATGAAGAGGATTAGGCTTGTTTTTGTAGGTCCATGTGAACACATGGTAAGCCCACGTGTTCAAACACACCTACATCAGTTGTTAAGGAGACTCACTTGCAGTGGTTAGATGCAAGGAAAGATGTCGTTTGGCATTGTTAAATTCAACAGGTATGTGAAACAGTAGTGAAAAGCAAACCACAGTTGGTTTATTGGTAAACTTTAAAACCTAAATTGCCCAATCTCATTTTATTTTTATCCGGCTGTTTAAGGACCACATGGATAAAGCCGAACTCCTGTGTCAATCTTTTCTCGATGGTTCCTGAAGATTTATGCAGGAAACCACGCCAGAGCCCCATGTACATGAATAATTGTATTAATGAAGCATCTTGCTAATTGTGGTGGTTTTACTGAGCTGTCTGGACGAAGCTTTGTGGGCTGGAAGAGTACTTTCCCTCAGTCGCTCTGTGGAACAGAAGACAATCTGGGCACGTCTGTGAATAACTGAAGCAGTGGAATGAAAACACTTAACCAATTCACAATTTGGGAAACTGCTCAGTGACTTCAGATGGTAACAAAACACATTAAAACACACACACACACACACACACATGCACACATGCACACACACACCACATACACACACACACACGTGCACACACACATACACACACACACACACAAACACACACACACACACACACACACACACTCATCTACCTTTTAGGCATGTTGGGAGAACATCTGTGGGCTCTGCAGTAGCATGTGTGTCCTTGTGTCTTGTGAAAGGCTGCTACTTCAACGTGACCACGGCCTTGGGGGCACGTCCCTCCAAAAATAGCTCTCACACAAATACAAGCAGACCAACCAAACAAAATCAATAAACAAATACAAAAAAGGGAAAACAACCACCACGACACAACAACAAAAAACACAACAACAACACCAAAGTCTGTCATGAAGACAGCTTTTTGGCACCAAGCGGACGAGATAGCACGAGGCAGATGGGTCCTTCAGGCGAGTCAATGTCGAGTAGCATAATTATGGAAGATGCTGGATGCTGCATGACTGTGTCCATCTGGGCCCGTTCCTTAACTGTCTGATGCCCACTGAGGGTTTGGGCTTGAAAAGGTAGATAACAAACGTGACAGAGCTGAACAGAGAACACACACACAGCACGTGCTGCGCACACACACACACACACACACACACACACAAGAGAGGAAAACAAGAGAGCTTGGAGCAGGCTAGAGCAAACACTGGGTAAAGCACACTACAAAGATAAAGAAAAATAAAAGACAACACGTTATTTTATGTTTCCTTTTTCAACATGTCATATTATGTACTGAGACAGTACATACCTAACCATAACCTTTACCCTATTGTATAGTGTAAGTACATAATGTTACATATTATTACACACATTTGTAACACTGTACCTAACGGACATAACAGGAACAGTAAAATAAAGTGTACAGTGTTTTTTTTATCTTATCTTTAGGTGACACTTGATTTTACGGTCCTTTTACAGTGTGTCTAAATGTAACAACATGTAATATTATGTACATCCTCTGTATATACCTAACACTACCCCTAATGTTAAATATTGCTGCAAACTTGATGTAGATACATTGTAAGAGGGACCATACAATAAAGTGTAACCTATCTTTATCCTAACTTGGTGAAATGGTATGTGATATTGTATTAAACATGGATAATCTCATCCCTGAATACATAATTGGCTCTGAATATAGAATCACTTATTTGCATCGGAGAGTTCAAAACACAAGACTCTAAACTCATAAACAATGTATCTAGACTAGACTTTGATTCTCATCTGTCTTGGGCACAAACTATCTGGGGACTAGATGGATTCGGGTTGCTGTAGTAGATGACAATGACATCTAGTCAAGGACAGCCAAAAGACAGACACAAAACATGTAAATAGTACAGTAACTTCTCCAAACAAAATATTTGCATAGTGTCATTATAATAGCCATTCCACAGTACTATAACAAGCAGTGTCTGTGGGCACCCATCCTTTTACATTACATTACATTACATTGCATTTGGCAGACGCTTTTATCCAAAGCGACTTACAAAAGAGGAGGACATAAGCAAACAGAGGTGTAAAGGGACACAGAGTAAGCAGACAACCTTTATACATACAGGGAGGTGCATGTGCCTGAATAGGTTTACCGGGGCAGGGACATTACAGACATATGTACTTCCACATAGGGACAGAGAAAGAGAGAGTTGGTTTAGTGATTGTTACTTAGTTAGTTTGTATATATAATCTGCCTCGCTAGGGCCCACACTGTGATTGGTGCTCTGGGTAACCAATCACCCACTGCGCAGCAGCTTACTGCTCTTTCATCATGTGTTTTTTACTTGTTTGTTCTTAAATGCACCTTAGGTTGGGAACAGACCTCTCAATTTTTCCAGTCTTTCATAATTATAACGTGACCAAACAACCTACAGATAGCAACAGATGCGATTTTAGATCAGTCATAAGCACAAACACAAAGACAAGGTAAAAATACAACGGACGTGCATGTCGCAATCACGTAATGCTATAACATGACAACAAAGAACGGACTGGTACCACTCGAAATCACACGTTAAGGCCTTCACAAACTGGTTGCAACAAAGTGCAGAGCACAGTGCTTCCAACATTCCATTCCATTGTTTTCAACAATGACTGCAGTCACTGGTTTTCAATAGAACCCCACACACCAGTGCCAAACTCTGCCACCACTGCCATGCCGATACCATTGAGCTCTATTTCTGCCAGAGCCACTCATTGTTTATCCATGCTCTATTGTGATGAAATTAACCATTTTTTTGTAGGCCCATATGATGCATAGTAAATAATAAATGGTTAGGTTATGAAGTTATTCTGACAAATCCTGATAGATTTCCCCTTTTGAAAAATATAAACAGCCTCTTCCCTCCATGTCTGTCTGTTTGTCTGTCGGCAAATGTGCTGCCAAGAGAGTTAAGAGGCCCACAATTTCACTTTGGCCTACTGCTCTATTGGTATTTGTTATGCTTTAAACTACAGGGTAAGCTGTAGACCTAGACTTCCTTTTCAAACAGAAAATGGTTGAGAAAACACAGTTAGTCGGTAGCAGGCTCTGAGGAAGATAAGCCTCTATGGCTTGCTTGAAAACTTCAAAACACTAAATGCATGATGCATGATGCCTTGGCTCTTTCACATTGATTTCACATAGGCCTAATTCAACTAAAATGTGACATATCATTGATTTTGTGTTTAACATTACGATGACAGGATAGTAGATTTTGGTAGCACCTTTTTATTCCTACTTACTAATAAGCATTTATTTTGCATTTGTTAACTCTTACTTAACACTTTGTTTCATGTGGTAACCACTGCTTTTACACTATTTCTTAGCAGTAAATAATTCACAACATATCTACAAATGTGAACAGAGAAGGTGATAGATAGACAGAAAGGCAGCAGGCTGAGATATATAGCAGATAGCATAAAGACAGACATACAGACAGGTAGCCAACTGACATCCAGACAGATGATTATTTACTAATGAGAAAGAGTGTAAAAACAATGGTTACCAAATGATGAACATAGTGTTAAGTAAGAGTTAACATATACGGCATAAATGCTTATTAAGAAGTAGTTACTATGAAGTGCTATCCATGTTTTACTTACCTATAATGACAGTTGATAATCTTTGGGGGTCAGTGATTTTAGAAGACTACTATGACATTAGGGGCCACTGGTGTGTGGGGGCAAACAAAATTGTTGGACTTAAAAGTGCTTCGCAATTCTGTCGGAACTGGCGTGTGTTGGCCTTAAAGAAGTGGGCCACACCTCAAAATTGTGACTTTCATATGTGCCGAGTTGGAGATAAAGATTTCTTTTGCAGATGTACTATGAACATTGTTTCAGAAAAGACAGCTAAAGGCAGTGAAGGTTTGTATGAAGTCTATCTTTTACTCTAAGACTCTATTATTCTCTATTATTTATAACTCTCTTCTAAAGGTCTCTCTATCAATGTCTGTGATTCTATTTTATTGTTACTTTAGCCTAATAAATTGTAATAATATAGTGTGCAGTAGTAATAGTAGATCTAATAGTACAGGAAAAGTTCCACCTAAAGTCTTTTGTCACTGATACACTGTCAATCATAAAATATCGGCATGACTACCCCTGGGCACATTGGTGTGGAAAAGCAGCCTGGCAAAAGAGGACTGAGCCCTTTTGGGGTTATGTGGGAAAATACTGGAGGCCAACCACTTAGGCTAGATGTGGGCAAACGTTGTTATAAATGTCAGCTGAATTATATTACATAGCATTTAACTGATGCTATTATCCAAAGCGATTTACAGTGAATTAGGTACAGGGACAGACCCCCTGGAGCAACATAGGGTTAGATGCCTTGCTCAAGGGCACTTCAGCCATGCATGAGGGTGCAGGAATGCGCTGGTTATTCACTCCCTCACTGACATTTTTTCTCCTCCTGGTAAAGACTGTGGAGGTATGGAGAAAAGGGAGTAAGTCCCACCCCTATTCATTTCAATGGGAAATGCTAGGCTAGTGAATCCAGCCAAAATTGAATGAACTTTTCAAGTTTCAAAATGGAGTTCCATGAGGCTTATTCTCGCCGCAATTGTACTTAGCCAATTGAGTGCCACATTACTGAGTCACATGAGGTAGAGCAGAAAGCTATATCAAGGAAACTAAATGTTCAAAAATGGATGGTAACGTAGTTGAGGGACATCCTCATGCATTAACTGAGCTGAGAGTGGAGCACCCACCAATCAACATGGGGGGCGGGGGTTGTATGATGCAATTTCTGGAAAATGTCGACCTCTGGAAAGTGCCTTGGTAATCGGCTAAAGCTAACCAGCCAAATCCTGACCCTGTGGTAAGAACCCTGCAACCCTCCTTTCCTCAAACCAACAAAATAAGGCTGCCCCTGAATAAGGCAAGGGGCACTTTGTCGCCATCTGCATTAAACTTAATTGAGAGACATTTTAGGAAGAAGTAAAAAGACTGTTAATAGTGTCAGCCAGGCAGGGAGGCATATGTTTGGGTCAGGACAATGTCTTGAGGGAAGCCTTCCCTCTAATCAAGCCTCCAGTCAGCAGCAGAGCACACACATTCATCGTGCCGACTACCAGGCTGCCATACACAGGTGCTTGACCTAAAAACGGAAACAGAAACAGAAACATATTATTGATAGAGTATGATATGTAACTCTAAAGACAAACGATCTATATTTCTTTAGTGAAAAAGTCAATATAACCTTTTCATTTTGAGGCTGACGCACAGCCAGTGCAAACCTATTTAATGCAGAATGGAATGGATGAATGCAGAGAACACAGACTACCATGCACAGACTTGTATCATGGTATAAGCTGTAGCAGCTGTACATAGTACTTATTTAATGTTTAATTGCGTGACCACAATAAAGATAGTCGTTTTGACTGTTATTAGGGTATTGGCCCTCAGCACCTAAGGGCTTTAGGCTAGCTGGCTGTAGGTAACTTTAACGTCTTGTTCTCACCAATGTTACAATGACAACAATGCAAAGTGTATGGCTAGCAGTCTTTATGTTACAAACATAGCAAGCAATAGTCATATGTTCACCCAAGACTTCCTACGAAGTGTTCACCCAAGTTCCTCCAAAGTCGATGTTTGGTTCCTGGCATGACGCTGTTTAATCGAACCAAATGATTCGTCAACTCAATTCAACTCAGGCTTTGATTGGAGCTACCCCCAGAACACATTTGTGATATTTTCTGCCAAATGATTCCTCTTTAATGTGCAACAATTGATGTCAGAAACAATCAATAATGTTTTCAGAAATACCTTATGCACCCAATTAAAAAATGAGCTTATCCCCTTAAGGAAACATATCAAATTAAAAACCTTAGAGAGATAGACAGCATTGGCCCACCACCTATGTTGGATTTAATCGGAATTGCATCAGCAATGAAAATCAGCATTTTAGATTCGGTCTCCCCAATAAACATGACTCCTCTAGTTATAGAATTAGAATATTATTGTTCAAGTGACTGCACAATGACAATAAAGGCTATTCTATTCTATTCTATTCTAGTCTAGTCTTTGTTCGGATGTGTTCTTACCGCAGTGTTAAGTCTAATTTAACACTTTTGTGTAAATGTACATGCTTGTGCCCTTAAGAGAAGTGCCATTTAACAAAATAAAATCTTTTGTGAGAATGGCCTCAGGTTACAATCTACTCTCACAGTGTGTGTTGTTGGTTGTTTGCTTTGCACCCTATTAGAGAAGTGATAAGCTTGTTTCAGGCCCTAAGTTTTGGTGTCCACACCCCATCAATGACACAGCGGTGTGTAGCTATTTATGTTGGGTAGTCGTTTGCAAATAGCAACCCCGCTGAACACAGCACATGGCAGTAGTGCACCATACTGTACATCACAACACAAAAACATTATTCTTCAATGCAATATACAGTCATATAAAATAAATGGCAAATATGCAAACCAAAATACAGTTGAAACACAGAGTAGACTTTAAAAACAACAGATAACTTTATTTCTTTTTCTCTCTCTTTTTCTTTCTCTCTCTTTTTCTTTCTCTCTCTCTCCCCCTCTCTCTCTCTCTCTCACACACACACACACACACACACACACAAACACACCCAGACAAAGTGAAACAGAAGTGCCAAGCCACACTGTTAGCAGAGTGGCGGCCGCAGGATAAATGTCCCTCCTTGGCAAAAGAGAAGCAGATAAAGAGTGTGTAGGCTACTTCCTCCGAAAGGTAGAGGCTAAGAGAGAAGAGAGAGAGAGAGAAAGAGAGAGAGAGGGAGAGAGAGAAGAGGGAGGGGAGAGGGTGAGGCCAGCCAGCCAGAGCCAGCTCAGTGGTGGATAGAGGCCGTGTGTGATCTACGACCCGGACGGTAAAAAATCTCAGACAAGGTGGAGAAGGGGCGGGGTAGGGGGAGGGGGCGTGGGGGTGGGGGTGGGAGTGCTGTGAGAGAAATGGAGCAAACGCGAAGAGATCCGAAGACGGAAAGGAGAGATAAAGTGAAGAGTGTGGAGATAAAGCAAGGAAGCACAGGGGGGTGGGGGAGAGGGCGGAGAGAGAGATAGAAACATAAGAGACAAGAGAAATGCAGCCAGAGAGAGAGGGAGGGAGAGAGAAAGAAAAAGAGAGAGAGAGAAGAGGAGGTGGAGGGAGAGAGAGAAACATAAGAGACAAGAGAAATGCAGCCAGAGAGAGGGGGAAGGAGAGAGAAGGACAGAGAAAGAGAGAGAGAAAAGAGGAGGAGGAGGAGGGAGAGAGAGAACATAAAGAAAGATGCAGCTAGAAAAAGAGAAAGAGGGAGGGAGGGTGAGAGATAGAAACTAAAAGATGCCCAGCCAGTGAGAGAGAGAGACATCACGATAGATACAGGAAGAGAGAGAGAGAGAGGGAGAGAGAGAAAGAGAGAGCGAGAGAGAGAGAGAAAGAGAGAGAGAGAGAGACAGAGAGAGAGAGAGAGAGAGAGGGAGGGAGAGAGAGAGAGAGAGGAAGGAAGGAGGCGGAGGAGAAGAAGCTGGCAAGGCAAAAGAGTGGCTGGAGGTTGCACAGAGGAGGGCCCCTATCAGAGCCCCTAAGAGGAGGCAGCAAATGGCTTTGGCTAAGAGGGATAAACATCAAAGGGGGGAGAGGAGCCAAGGAGTAAAGTTAGTTAGCTTGTAGGCTGACATGATGGCAGAGATATGGGGCTTGGCAGCGGCAGCGGCAGCGGCAGCGGCAGCAGCGACAGCGTGAGGCTGGCCAACAGAGAGTCCACTGATTCTTGCAGAGCACAGCCACAGGAAAGAAGTCCTAGATTTAATCAGTGGACCGTAAGATAAGTCCATTAATTTTTGCTTCCGCTGCCCGGCCGGCCCTCTTATTTTATACCTGGGCAGCACTTTTAAATTTTTTTGAAACATTCGCTAAAAAAAACAGGGGTGGAAGCAAGTGGCGGATTAAATTAACGGCGAAAAAAAAAAAAAGTGTTTCATTTATCAAAATTCTTTTCTCATCTGAAATCGGTGATTTATGATATATGGGTGTGCAGTTGTTGTTGCATCAACTTCCTCAGCATTGCGTCTGCTTAATCACAGAACACGAAAAACAAATTTTTAAAGCACGATTTTTCTACCGCTGCACATCCATTTACATTTGAAGATGCAGCTGCTTCTGAAAAGTCATCTTTCTCCTCCACTGACACAGACAGGCCTGCCGTTGCCGGCATTGCCCTTTTGTGGCAAAAATTATGTTTTCCAGCTCAGTAATGAAGTATTACAAAGCTATTATTGCCTGCAGAGTTAGCTTTGCGGGGTGTATTTCGCCCATTGTCAATATTAACATAATCAGATTTATCAGATCCATGGTTTATGTGATGACAATTATGTTAAATAATGGGCGGTGAGGGTTTCACCATCAGGCTCTTTGGGGAGCACAAGACAAACGAGTTCAGCTTCTACACAGAGCTGGCTGGAGACCATGACCAATCAACACTCTGTGTATGAAATAATAGGCACTGTGTTACTGATTCATCAGCTCGCGAAACCTGGGAGACATTTTTGAATAATCTGTAAGCAAGTAAAATTGGAAATGATTACATGTTTTTAAAGTCATCAGACCCTTTTGTGTGTACTATATATACGTATATATATATATACGTGTGTGTGTGTGTGTGTGTGTTTGTGTGTGTGTGTGCTAAAGTAATTTAAGTGGTTTTTATATCTGTAATGAATTTTACTAAAATCTCCACTCTAAATGGAAGACTCCAACAGGGACACAAGTTGAATATGAATGGAATGGACCACATATATAGAAACACCTTTTAGAAAATAATTTCCATTAGTGACTCGAATAATGCAAAGTAAGTCAATATGCTCACAGATAGCCTAAAAAAAAAACAACCTGCATTCTTATCTCTAATGGGAGGGAGGTCTCTCCTCACTATAATCCTGAAAGAAGTAATCCATCTGTAGGGGGGGTTGGGTTGGCGGGAGGGTGGTGGTGGTGGTGGTGGTTTAGTGGTGGTTGCCACAGAATTAATTGCCATAACTCAAGAGAAGAGGGAAGTCTCTGACGAACACTTCAGCTGAACGACTAATTCGAGTACAGTATCAACAACCCAAAAAAACCTCCCATGAATTGAAATCTCCCCAAGACTTTAAAATTCATTATATGAGTGCTCATATAGTTTAATTGAAACTGAAAATGTTATGTTCCACTCCAGCAGCCAACTAATAAGCACCCTTCAGTGACCAGTGTTGTGGAGCAATTACATACTGCCTTCTTCCCCAGGATTTTCAGTCTGGGAGATAAGACAGTGGAGGGGGGGGGGGGCTTTCATCCGGGCCTGGCGCTGGTTACAGATGAGCAGAGAGAGAGGGCTTAAACCCAACCCCATTTATAGGTCTTTTACTCTCACCCCGAGAACAATGAATCAGCTTCTCGATATGAGTGTGTACACCGGCAGCCATTACAGCGGATAGATTTCTGGTGGGGTTTTCATCTTAAAAAATAAATAAATAAACAAACAAACACATAAATAAATAAATAAATAAATAAATAAATAAATATATAACACCTCCACCGCCAGAGACGACCAGACCAGGGAAAAAAAAATCCTACAGTTATGGCTATGTGCTTTTGCAGCAGTTGAATCGGGGAGAAAAACGGGGTTATATACACTACTGTATACGATTCTCTGATCATTTATATGGTGGCTTTCGAGTACCTCTGCACTGGCCTGAGTCATGTAAAATGTATGAGACCAATCCCTGCCATCCATTAGAATATAAATGTAAGAGGCCCTGGAAAAAAAAAACACAAAAAAATAAACGAATTGAATATTGTCCATTTAGTGGCTTCATCTAAATATCTATACAACTGTCCGTCTGGCCACTGATGGGATGGCAGCATGGTCGCTAAAAGGCTTTTAGATTATATAACACTGGGGGGAAAAAAGTGACGCGTCAGAAGCTGGATTTCAATGTAGGGGGATGAATATGATTAATTAATGATTTTGAATTTAAACTTGATCCCCCTTAAGCTCTGCTTGACCTTAGCGATTCACAATGTTGTCCATTGTAATTATAATCATTAATGTGGAATATAAAAACCAATTGCCGTTTTTTCCCTCCATCTTTGCACATATTCCCCTTGAACGTTTCCACTGATTTGTTCTTGGGCTGTTAATGCCAAGCTGCATTGCCCCAAGATGACTAAAGGCGGCCGCACATTGTTTGAATGCTAATGTGAAGAGTTGGGGCGCTTTTTTTTTGTGATGAAATTCTCCTGGTGAACTAAATAAAATATCTTGCATTTGTCTTCATCATAGTAAGAGGTCCCTTGACAAAAGAGCACCACATTCACTCATTTTAAAATACACACATTCACAAATAAGAAAACACACACACACACACTCGCATGCACGCGCGCACACACACACACACGTGCGCACACACACACACACACACACACATACACACAGGACACAGGACACAGGAGGACCGGGTTTTATGATGACCAATTGGCCAATTACCACTATTTTGACAAAAAAAACAGCCATTTAATAAAACAAAGAGCAATGACTAAAATACACCAGCCAAGCCCAAAGCTGTCCGTGGACAAACAACTGTAAAGCCCAAAGCAAGGTCTTCTTCCAGCCACCGCTGATTAACTGAGTTTAAAAGCTCCCCCTAAGACCGTAAACATGGCCCTTGATGCGTCAACACATTTCACAGTAGTTCTGAGAAAAAATGCATCCTTGATTTAGAACAAGTCAGTCTCTTGCCATCTTTTGACCCTGTTTATGTCCATCTATCTGCCCATAAGCATGCAGCATTCATAGCACCAGGGGTCATTAAGGTTGCATAACTGAAGGTTGCGAACTCAATTGATTAGCCTTGGTCATACAGTGTCACATTAGTGAGTGAGTTCTAATTATGTTGTTAATGCTTCAGTCCTAATCAATTTGGTTTAATTGGCATAAATATCACTCCATCAAATCAATTGTTCCGATTCATTTTCTTAAATAATAAACTTGTAATGCCAACGAGCTATCGGCAATCAGGGAGGCCTTTCAGTGTCCTGAGCGAGGGCTAGAATTTTAATTACAAGGCCTCTTCCAAGTCGTGTAGGAAACATGGCCACAGATTTCTCTCTTTTGAAAAAATATGCACAAAATTAATGCTTCTGCAGTAAAATGTTGATCAGTTTGCCTGAGGGCTAATGCTGGAAGCTGTTTGGTCTAAAGGCCAAACTGAAATACACATGTAGATTACAGTATGACATCAGGCCGCACAGGGTAGTCTTTTCTGCTAGGAAGAAAACTACCACAGGTTGTCATGGAAATTAATGGGAATAGAACAAGGAATGTTATTACTGTGGCATTCCATCCACAGTAATACAGTAACATTCCATTTTCCTTTCCCATCCATTCTCGGATACAGATGCAGCACATTAGATGAATCTGTTTATCTTCCAAATTAGTGATTAAAACAGAACCGTCTTCGACGTGAGTCCTGCACGGATATTTATGTGACATTAATCAGATGGTCCCAAACACAAACACATATGGCGCTGGATATCGACAGCAGTCCTCTGTTGGCTGCAGCTAAGAGTCGTCCCTCACATACCAGCTGCTAGTCAGCTTTCCCTCCCCTAGATTTAGACAAATGTCTTGAGTAAACCTGAGCTCCACACTTCCAGGTGTGCGTCAATAACGACAGCTCACAGCAAATGTTAACTGACTGGATGGAACATCAAATAAAATGTCAAAAGAGCTTTGCTGGATTCCCTTGTTGCTGTTGCTTATATTTGTTATCACATGCCTTAGCACTGGCAGTTCGATATTCAACCCTTCGCTCTGATCTTTAAAGATTTTTGCCTCCTGCTCGATAGCAGAGCACAACGAGAGCCTTGTCAATCCACAGTGCTCAACACAATATAAGGGTTTTTTTTTTTTTCCGCAAGGCGTCAAAGTACCACACAACAGGCCCCTCTCTCTTTCGCTCTGTTGCTGGGTCAGCTGTTGCCAAATTTAATAGGGGGTCTTATTGATTGGTTAAGTAATTTTATTATTATTTTATTACACACTAAGGCTCATGAGAAAGGCGCTGGAGTTAGCGAGCGAGTGAGTGAGCGAGTGGTGAGGTGGGGGTGAGGTGGGGGTGAGGGGGGCGGGGAGAGAGAGAGAGAAAAAGATGTTTGTCCATTTAAAATCCTCTTTCCCCAAAATTCATGGCCAATGGTGTTTTCATAGAGCAATGATTGTGAAGCAGAGCAAGGGCACAGTGTGACTGCAGTGGTGAAAGCGTGGGCCAACAGCACCCCCCTGTGAAAGCCAGCGACTGACTTCTGCTCCGTGTCCTTGGCTTACACTTGTCTTTTCTCAGCAGTTTGCTCGTAAGCCGTAAATATCTTCAAAGCACTGTGGAGAAGAACAGAGCCAGCCTCTCTAACTGTCATTTTAGAGCACAACTTTGTGTACACAACATAAATTATTTTATTTTTATTCTTCAATCTTGAATATTACAATAATTATGTTGACTAATGTCTTCACAATTGTTTTGTCAAAGCAGCCCTAGGATGGTGTTTTGTTTTGGTGACACTGATTATAGTCACTGAAAGATTTCTGCATCATGAAATAAAAAAATTCTGTGAATGTCAGAGACTTGTCATAACCCATACACCAATAGGCGTAGTCAGGGGTGGGCTGGGGTGGGCCTGTGCCCACCCACTTGTCAATCAGACCCACCCAGTTGAAAAGGGTCTTTTTGTTTGATTGACTGTTTAATGATATTAGTGACCTATGTGTTGTGGGCTAGGCCCATCTGATTTTTTTCTGGGCCCATCCATTTTATGATTTCTGGCTACGCCCCTGCCATACACAAATGGGGTATGAAATATCTACAACTTTTCTCTCTACAGACATTTACTACACACGTTACTTTACAAATTATAGTTTAAGTGTGTGAGCCAACATGCCAGTGCCATCAGAAACTATTAAATTAGGCCCACATTTTTCATATGACCTGCACGTTAGCACATCCCTTTAAGCAGAATGAACCTGTTAGCACAGAAGATTCAACACATAGGTGTCATCAGCATGTTAACACTATGCTATCATTTCACATTTAGATCCCAATTAGGCATGTGGGTACCTCTCGATGTGGTAATGGATGCATGTTTGTAGATAGCGACGCTACATGAGAAAACAGGTAATACTGCTCAGTGATGGCTTCATTATAGCTAAATCAATACATAACCGTGAAGATAAATAATTGTGTTGTATCTATCTGTCATTCCAGAATTACACACCGCAGATTAGATTATTTTAGATTAGACTACGTAGATTAGATAAGATTAGATCAGATTGATACTTTATAGATCCTTGAGGAAATCTGTAGATCTAGAATTCTCATTCACTGTCAACAGTGGCATCTGTTCCATCTATAAAATGTGTTCATGAAATGGAAGCTCTAGTTAGTGTCGCATCACATATTTGTGACCATACTCCTCAAAGGGTTAGCAAGCTACAGTACACTGAAGGCTCTTGGCTACATTGAAGTCTCTTGGTCAGGAAAGCACAGCGTCTATCCAGCATTTTAAAAATCACCTCCCTTGTCACCAAATATACCTGCACCCTGTGTATCTGAAGGTTTATTGTCGATACAAGCTTCGGCACCAAGGGGTGGTGATAGGCAGTTAACCAGACATTTGTGGTCACAAAGAGACTATGTTGTTGCACCGAAGGAAAAGCATCCCTCACTGAAAGGGTATGTGTGTGTGTTTGTGTGTGTGTGTGTGTGTGTGTGTGTGTGTGTGTGTGTGTGTGTGTGTGTGTGTGTGTGTGTGTGTGTGTGTGTGTTAGGGGGGTGCAGATAACAGTAACAGTGTTATTAGGCCTTTTCCAGGGACATGTCATTGTTTTGAATTGAGGTGCCAACTCCGGCTTACACTTAGCTTACACTGTCTGTGTTTATGTGCACAAGGGACAAAAGGCAGTGTGTGTGGTGGGAGGGGGTGTTAGTAAGGGGGAGGGTGGGGGTGTGTGTGCATAAGTTGCACAGTGCTCTGTGTGCGCCGCAAGAGATGCGGACGTGACAGATGCAGGGGCTGGTCTTTTTTGTAGCACCAGCCTCCCACCGTGTCGCTCTGATTCGCACCCGCCTGTAACAGCTTACCTCGGGCAGCCGACAGCCGCGCGCTGGCATGGAAAGGCATATGTCACCACTCAGACACCACGGATGGGGGTCGATCGGTGGAGGTGCAATGGGTCACACATGGCACAGTGACAGCTCTGTTGCCTCCTGAGCCCGTTGGTGTCGAGAGTGCACGCTCCCCTCTCTGCTTTGCCAGAGGGCTGTCTCTGGGAGGCCAACCCCAAAGCTAAGGGGCCAACACGGACAGGTCACGTACTGTAGCAGAGGCACATGCGCGAGTACACAGCCAAAACCACCACAACTGCATTTTCCACAATTGTTTTTGTCAAAGCAGCACTAGGAAGGTTGTTTTGTTTTGGTGACACCGATTATAGTCACTGAAAGATTTCTGCATGATGAAATAAAAATTTCTGTGAATTTCAGAGATTTGTCATAACCCATAAACCATAGGTGTAGTCACTGGTGGGCTGAAAACACATTTTTCACAAGCATTGTCGCAAAACATAATTTCAGTTGTTGTTGAGATACATATGTTTCTATATGATCTTGTCGCCATCATGGTGCCACATCACAGCACAGAGCCTAAGCCTGCACTTTTACCCAGCACTGTTGCAGGAAATAATACCAATGTAATTGGAGGTACATATACGCTAGATATGGGCCTGTCACACCACAGGTCTCCCCACTCCTCGTGATTGAAATGGAGACGGCAGGGTTAATATTGCCAAGAGCGGCTTAATCCGTGTTTAATTTTGCTTACACAACGCACAATAGCATTAAACGTGTAGCAGCTAAATGACATGACAATCATTTTACGCTGCAGTAAACACGTTATGTGTGTTCGAGGGAAACTGAAACAAGATCACTGACACCGCGTGATGTGCTGCAAGGTCAGCGATCCACTTTTCTTTTTTTTTTTCAAACACAAAGCGCTGTCATTCCTTCAACACCTTGGAACAGTCCTCCAAGCTAACTTTATTCTTTCCTTCTCCATCTCTCTCTCTCCTCTCTCTATTTCTCTCTCACTGTCTCACTCTCTCTCTCTCTGTCTCTCGCACACACCTCTTCGTTTTAACACTGGAGTTCATCCCACACCAGCTGTTAAAACAAGGGTGTTATCTGTCACTCTCTGCTCCCTAGGTAGCCATCATGGCAGCCTATTCTTATCCCTTCCCCAGTCCCCACTCCGGAAGGTGTATAACGACAACACTGAACTTTGACTCCCCATCCACCATCTCCAGATTATTAAATGGATTCGTAGTATGGAAGAAAGTTTGCAGTCACGGCATGCACCTGGACGATAGTTAAACATCCAACTTTTGCAAATCTAGCAAAAGCTTTTTGGTCATTTACATAATTGGATGTAACCGAAAAAGAATATCCACCACCACCACCACAATGCTGTTATTTATTTATTTTTTTACTCTGTTCTGTAAAGATACCCAAACAACCTTGCAAATGAAGTATACCACTGGACATTTTAATTGCTATTATTCCAGCTCTTTATGGGCCATAAAGCTTTGGGGTAGTCTCTGCTTAATACTAAGACACTCAAGGCAAAAAAAGATTTCATGCTATATAACTGGGCCATATCCTCATCATAAAAGAGGCTATCCATAAAAGCTCCAACGTCGCCACAACACCGCAAAAGAACGAACAAACTTCTGGCCATTTGTCACGGAGATATTTATCTAATGTGGCATTTCACCGAGCTCCGTGGCCTTTCCCAGGCTCTCCCCTAGTCATCCTCTTTAAACCGCATCTCGCCGCAACACCCCTCTCCAAATTGGAGATATAGTATTTGCAATGAGTGGGCAGCGGGATAGATTGGTATATATTCATTACTGGCCACTCATGGGGATCACGGGAGCTCATTCGTCATCCTAATTCATGTGCACTCTGAGCCAGAGCAACGCCGGCTTCTTAGGAGAAAGAAAGGAGGAAGGGGGGATGCATGGAGGGGGGTGGGTGGCGGTGGGAGGGGGTGTTGGGGGAAGAAAAAAAAACTTGCAAGGCAAACAGTGAGAGCAGGTGACCGGTCACCTTGGGCTTATCTGTGCCTGCATATCAGCTGTGGATCAAACAGGCGAGAGTAACGGGAGTTATATACCCCTGCCAGCGGAGACCGCTCCCAGCGTGTACACTTCAGAAGGCCATGGCCTGGTGGAACAAAAGGCAGGCAGAGGACCGGGACCAGGAGCAGGACCAGGGCTGGGTCTACCCCACGGTGGTGCTATGTGTGTACGGGTTTCTGTCGATGATGAGGCCAGCAGAGCCGTTCCTCGTGCCTTTTCTAACAGGACCAGGGAAAAACTTAACGGTTCAGGAGGTACTGTCCAGCACTGTTACAGCTGCAGAATAGAACAGAGACATGATTATAATGGAATTTAAAGGGTTCGAAAAGACTCTGCCCTAGTACTAATGATACTGTCAATTGTTTGATTTTGTAGGCTTTACCTCTACAGCAACTTGCATATTGCAAACAGGCTGAAAATATCTTCACGTAGTTAACCATTGTGATCATAAAACATAAATGTACAGTCTTCAGTTCTTGAGTATTCACTGAAAAACGTTCTGAGGATGATCCTTTTCAACAACATTTATTTCTCTCTCCAGGTTTCAAGGGACATCTACCCAATATGGGCATACTCCAACCTCCTCCTCCTGATCCCCATGTTTCTACTGACGGACCTGCTCAGATACAAGCCTGTCGTTGTCTTGCAAGCCCTGGCCTATGTTGTATGCTGGCTCCTGTTCTCGTTTGGCTCTGGAGTCCTGTCCATGCAGCTGTCCCTGTTCACCTACAGCGTGGCGTCAGCAGGTGATGTGGGCTACTTCACCTACATCTACAGCGTGGTGGGGCAGGAGCACTACCAGCGTGTGACCAGCTACGCCCGGGCCGCCGTCCTGCTCGGCTACGCGGCGGCCTCCCTCTTGAGCCAACTGCTTGTGTCCATTTGGAGGGCGTCTTTGTTCAGCCTGAACATCATTACCATCACCTGCCTGTGTGGAGCTCTGCTGTCCTCCTTGTTCTTGCCCATGCCACGAAGAGGAGTTTTGTCCAGGGAGTCTCATAGTGGTGGACCTGTATCAAGCACAGATTCGTCACCTATAGACACTACTTTGGTAGGGTTTCAAACATGGCGGGAAAGGTGCCAAAGGACCTTCAAAGGGCTGGGACAAGTCCTCAGGGACTGTAAGGAGCATTACTCATCTGTCGCCTTCCTCTTCTTCTGCATCTGGTTTGCCATGGGGAAGTGTGGCTTCTATCAGGCGATGGGGTATGTGCAGATTCTCTGGAAACTAAAGCAGCCGTCAGGAAACTTTACGGCTTACAACGGAGGTGTTGACGCCGCGGCTACCCTCTCAGGTAATATAGCTATTGCATCACATGTGGGCCTTTCATCTCCAAACAATCTGGGCAGTTCCTCTGTAATTTTTTTTTTTTTCCGGAAAGAAAAGGGGGATACACAGACGCATTTCCAAACAAAGAAGCCTTTGTCAGCAGAAAGTTCCTCAAAGCTCTCCGGAGCTACTCATATAGAGGTGCATCGATTGCAATTTTTATGGTCAATGCAGAGCTTAACATAAAGCTGACCTGTCGGCTCTAATTTCGCTCTATGTTTATTTTCTTACTTTCTAATTACTGTAATTGACAGCAAGCACAAAGGCTTCTGTAATCTTTCTTTAATATGAAAATTCAAAGTTATATACCCACAATAAAACACTGACAGTTTATTTATATATTTATACTTATTTATTTATTTATTTTTCATGTACTCCTTAAGGTTCTGCAATTCTCACACTCACTAAACACAAACCTCAAAGTATGATGTGTTTGAGGATGCTGAACAGGGAGTTTTTAAACAGATAAATCCAACTGTAAACAACTTGAAGTATATTTTACCTTATCCAACATGCCTTAATTATAATTTAATACAATATTATGTCAGATGCTTTTATTTCCTACAATAAGCATGTGGCTACAGAACCATAATCCTTTTGAACCTATCTGTGACAGATTGGACAGCCAGCAGTCATAGCCAAGCACACTGAAAACCAACTTAATTCTAGTCAATCAGTGCATCCAAAGCTACTTCTTCTTTGTCATCTACTTACCACTGAAACAAACAGATGCAAATGAGAAGACATCCATTTCAATGCAACATTCCAGCCCCTCTACATGCGAAATGTAAATGTGTGATGAGGTACTGTGGACTATACAGCATATTATCATATTTATGTTATTCATCAGACCACATCATCTAGTGCATCTATTAGAGAGATATTGGATGTTTTTTCTCTGCCCTCGGATAGATTTACAAGTCAGGTGAATAGGTAAACCATTGTAAAGGTATGTATCATTAGGATAAAAAGTATATTAAGCGAGCTATCTCAAAGTGCACAATCTCTCTCTCCCTCTCTCTCTCTCTCTCTCTCTCTCTCTCTCTCTCTCACACACACACACACACACACACACACACACACACACACACACACACACACACACACACACACACACACACACACACACACACACACACACACACACACACAACAGTATATATATTCTACTCAGACATGCCTGTCTTTGCCCTGAACAGCCCTGAATTTTTTCACTCAATTCACTGGACGCTGAAGCAGTAAAATCCACCTTGAGAATTGAAAGTCCTCTCATATAGCATTTAGTTCCACTTCACAGAGTTTCAAGTGTAGTCCATAGAGAGAAAAAGACGGGGGAAGGGAGTAACTTGTTCCGTTTCAAATATCGTTTCTAGTGCTTTGACACATTGACACCCAAATGACTATGTCAGTTCAACCTTGAGTCTCCAAGGACTGTGTTTCAACACTTCCTCCTGGAGAGGAGGAAAATAACATCAAGACCCAGGTTCAATTACCACTGAAGATTTCACACATAGCACACATGCAAATATGCCCTCAGCATGTCATTTTGGGTATGCTGCAAAAAAGCAAGGATTGTCTTGGCAACAAAAAAAAAAGCAAGGCACTTTTCCAATGTAAATACTCTCGCACTCTGTCTCTCTCTAGAGGGAAGGGGCAAATTAAGAAAAGTCCCTGGGGTGTAAACATCTCAGGCTGCTGCATAAAAATAACTTTCATTCACATACTGTAGATGTACTGTAGTCAACAGCTGTGGTACAGTATGATAGCTGTGTTAATGTACATCAGTGGAAAAGATTATAATAACCGCTACAGTATAATATGACACAGAGAAAAAAAACACTGCACTTAACAAGGGCTCTTCCAAAAGAAGTTGAGAGAAAGGTGTGATGTGATCCTTTAATGGCCTCCAGCAATATCCCCCCTTTCCCTCTTTATTGTGAACCCAGTTACATAAATCAACCTCTTAACACCCTATAAGGATTAAGGCACGTCTTAAATAATTACCAGGAACGTGGGCACACTCATTCTGTTTCAATTTATGTCATTATCGTCTTCTTCTCCACAGATTAAATCCAGCACCCAGAGATATTACCAGCTCAATAACCTGACCCAGTTTTTTAAAGCACGGGGACACTCACGCCGGCGAATGAGATAGTCCTCATTAGGACTCCCTATCAGAATTGATGAAATACATTCCTAATACACTGTGTGGTCTTTAGTACTTTCCATATGCAATTAGTATTGATCCAGAGAGGTGGCGCGGGGTGATGAGCTATAATCTTTGTCAGGGACGGCTGACTATATTCCATTACCATCAGGAGGCTTCTGCGGATAATTTAATGCCCTTGTCTCGTTGGGAGATGGCTGTTGCTCTCGGTTTTCACATTTTGTAGAAGGACTGATATTTCATTTTGGACCGGGCAGGGACAGGCAAGGATATTCTGAATGTATAACCTTTGCAATTTATCACCGCTATGCCAAACACAAATGTTTAACACGGCCTGACACCGTAAGTCATGGAATATATTAGCTTGCATAGAGTGACTCCTAGTGGGCGTCTTTGATACCTCCCGTGGGCTTTATCCTCCTTTATTCTACTCCCACAGTCATTATACGCTATAGTGTAAAATAAAACAAGTGGCCTACAACACCCTGCGAAATGAACTATAAACTGTGTAACAAATGGTGTTTATCTTCAGCGAAAGCATATTTGTTATTTAGGGGCTGTATATGAAGAATGCATTAACTTCCTCTCCACTATACTACTATAAATGTAAATGCTCATGTCTCTGTTTATGTCTTCTCTCGTGTGGGAGTAGGGGCAGCAGCATCCGTAGCTATGGGCCACATCAAGCTGAACTGGTCGGCCTGGGGTGAGCTGGCCCTGGGGTTATTCTCGGCTCTCGGGACCGGTTCTCTCTATCTCATGGACCTCACCAGCAACATATGGGTCTGCTATGCCTGCTATGTGCTTTTCAAGTCCGTGTACATGCAACTCATAACCATCTGCACGTAAGAATATCACTCGCGCTCCCTGTAACCTACCTCCTCCTCCTCCTCCATCACTATCACACCAGTACATGAGTGGGTTTCATGAAGCATGATCTTACTCATCACAGTGACACTGGGTTAGGGAGGAAATATGTATACTTGAAGCTGTTTCTCTGCCTTAAAGGCACAGGCCATTATTGGTATTCAGCACACTTCCTGTAAAATTAGGTGAGTCGCTACGTCCATCAAATGTCTAAAATGAATCGATTTAGTCGGCTAAGTGTGTTCATGAACAGTCTGTAAATGGGAAATAAACAAAGTGGCTTAGACTGAGCAACGTGCAGTACCAATCAATCAGTGTGTTGCCGTAGCATGGAAGGGAGGGATGTAATTACATTAAAGGTGCACACCACCCCAACAATTGCCACTAAACACCATTCAGTCTGCTGAGTAGTGCACCATCAGTCTGAAAACAAACAGGCAGACAATGTAAAGCTACATGAAACTGCATCAAGAATTACAAAAAAGAAAACATTTTTAATTGTACTTAGATAAAGGTCAAATAAAGGTCACATCCACCCCTGCCAGAATGGAATAACATTCTAATATATATCCTTAAGTGTTGTATGTAATACATAATTCAGAATACACATTATTCCTGTGTTATATCAGTGTTTTATTGAAGTGTTACACATAATAAAAAAAATCTATTACACTTTTTTTCTGAAGTTGTTTCTGATTCAACCAACAAATAATAAAATATTACCATTCAGTTTCATGTAGCTCTACACTGTGTGCCTGTTAGTTTTCAGATAGCCAAAGGTCTCAGTAAGGAACACTATGCGCTGGTGTTTGGGATCAACACCTTTGCAGCGATGGCTCTCCAGACCCTTATCACTGCCATCGTGCTGGACACCAGAGGCCTTCAATTAAGCGTCACCACCCAGTTAGGCAGCATCAGTGGTGTACAGGCATGCCCACTGAATGAATCAACTTCGGTCGATACATCTAGCCCAGCCATTTCAAAGACTCTGTAGAAATTATGTGATAGTGTTGTTACATCAGTGGTATTTTTTTGTAATCTGATCTACCGGTAATCAGATTTTGTAATCTAATCTAATTGTAATCAGATGTATGTTTTTAACTTGTTTTTTCCTCATACAGTACTTTATATATGCAACATACTTTGGGGTCATTGCGGTGATATTCCTGGTCAGAGGAATGTACACTCTGCGTGTGTCCAAACATTCCCGGCTAAGAGGAGGCAGCCAAATGGACCTGACAGCTGAGCGACAAACTGGTGTACCAGACACTTCACAGGTTTAGCACTCCTCAGAAGCATGCAATCATCATTTAACATTGAATTTGCCTGAGATTAACAGTGAATGGAAAGATAAAGTGAGCTACTTTGTAAATTTAGTTTTATTCTAGTCGTTTTAAAATCATGTTTCAAGGTAATATGAGTCACTGCATAAAGTATTTATAAATGGTCTTAGTACAGAATGCTGTAATAGTGAATACGCACTGAAATGAGAACACAGACATGCAATGTCTACATGCACCCACAAGAGAGCGCTATTACAATAAAAATGTGTCAGTTGGCTGCTGATCCTGTGTGAGTCTGTGATCACTCCCTCCCCTGACTCTCTGGTCTCTTGTTCGTTTCCATTATTGTGCATTTACAGAACAATACAGCTGAAAGGGGCTACACCTACAAACATTAAAAAAGCATGAAAGGAACATTCAGTGAATACACAACGGTCCAGAAGTAACATTGTGAACATACTCAATAAGTACAGGCACAGGCTCTGAGACTGTGAATCAGTTAAGTGGCCCTCTAAATGGGTGTCGTTTGCTTTGGCCGTTAATATGAAGATGATAATAGGCCAGTGGACGAAGCGATCCCATGTTTAATCTTTCCCCATCATCTCGCTGTAATCTGAACTGGCGTGCGCGCATAGCAACGAGGCGAGCTTTTAAGTAATTGAATTGTACATAGCAGACAAGCATGACAGTAATGCCTGTAATCATTACACTCATTATTATCAATCTGACGGTTTGCACTTTGGGGAGTTTTAGTCCCAGTGTAGTAATGTAGTATAATGTGCCCATACATGAGAAGCATGAAAATGTACAGAAAATTATTGATTAGGTATTTCCCATTATGTCTTTACTTTGATTTATAAAAAACATAATAACACAAGAATCTATTAAAATTCTTGTGGTATGCAGGGCAAAAATGATCAGAGTAGGCTATAACGAGATCGGAGTAGCCTATAACGAGATCAGAGTAGCCTAAAACGAGCAATGCAAAACTATACAACCACAACAGCAGCGGCTGAATATGGGTAACAAATGCGAATGTGTCAGGGAGGAAGAAAAAAGGTAGCCAATTGTCACATAAGCACACATCAAGAGTCCATTACCCTCACCTGAGCCACTTTGAAGAGGTCCTAGGAGTGCTTAGACCACTGACTGACCCTGCGTTAGTCTCTCATTGATTAGCTGTCCAGGTCCATTAGCACCAAGCACAAGTGTTACGAGTTATGCATGAGCACTACAATCTATCTTTTACCTCACACATCATGCTCTTTGCCATTTGACGTCCCCAGTGTAATCAGAATGATAAACATTATGCTTTTAAAGTTGTTAACTGCTCTAAGCCCTAGGACAAAGCTTATAATAAGGAAAGCATTTTTTTTAAAGCAACAGACATGTGTGGTTCTTGTGGAAAGTTGAATAAGGAACAGTGGCAGGTAAAAAAAATAACAGAAGCTATATGTTTAGCTGTAAAAAGCGTAGATACATTTTGCATATCCCAGCACTTTACAATAAGAGTACATGACTATACGTTATTAATGTAATAACTACTGTATAAAGCACAAAAAGTTAATGATTAGTACATACATAAATCATTAAAAAATAACTATTAATATTTAACACATAGGCCTACTGAGTCAGACATAATTATTACTACTACATCATAGTTAAGGACTACTGTCATGTACCCTTACTGTAAAGTGGTAGACTCTAATCTACCATGTAATTACCACCTCAGCTCTTAGTATTAATGAAGGTCTGATATACCAGTATTTCTTAAACATGATATCATAGTAAATCATGTACGACTCACTATGTGTTAAACATTAATGCACAGTGTACTTTCTATGGTTTATACAGTAGTTAATATATTAATAAATGATTATTCATGTACCCTTACTGGTTTGTGTTTTTAAAAGGTGTCTTAACAGCATTTAGGTGGTCCACACTAGTCACATCAAGTCAAGTCAAGTTTATTTGTATAGTGTATTTCATACACAAAGGCAGTTCAATGTGCTTAACAAAAATAAAAGCAAAGAACAATATAGCACTATATAATATACCATTAGCACTGGTTTACCAGTAAAAATCACTAGTTTCCTCTCACTATAATTCTGTATCAAAATAGTGTGAGATTTCATGCTGAAAAGCAACACATGGGTGCTTGCAAGGTGCTCATCGTGGGCCCAAAGGCCTCTGTGTCCCATTAGCAGTGCAGGCCTTGGCAGAGAGGTGGGAGACCTACAGTGAGAGACCTACAGTAAGAGACCTACAGTAAGAGCTCTCACATACAGAACTCTCTCCCTGGCTAACTCAGACAGAAACTGTCCGTACCTGTCCGTACCTGTTTAGTGTCACTTTACGTAAGAGGCCTCTGACTGTTCACGTTGGTCAACACATTGCACATTATTGTATATGTTACATAAAATAAAACCAAAACAAAACATATCAGGACAATACACAACACCTGTGTGACCTAACCTCAGCTATGGAAGACAAAAGGAATCCATCCACTCCATGTTTGCTTTTCAGCTCTCCAGTGTCCACTGCCTCGCATTCATTATGAGCACACAGGTGTCTGCTTAGCTCACGATGGGGTTTGATTACATACTTCCAGGCATAAATAATGCCTTTGGTGACAATACTTCCAGTGAATGAAGCAGCAATAATCGGCTACAGACAGGCTATGACCACATAAGTAAAATGTGTTGCTGCTTTGCTGATGTTACAAAGCAGGTAAGGCCATAAGCCATAGTAGCTTGTAAGCTAATCATGCTATTTACATCAATATAAACAGAGTTAAAATGATAAAAGGTTGGAAATGTATGCATGGACACAGCCAGTAATGCGAGGTTCATCCTGATTAAGGGTTGTGTGTGAGCGTGCAAGCACCTGAGGTCGTTAGACGCGAGAGGCACAAAGCCCCAGTGGACTCCTCGACGGTGGAAAAATACAGAATCTCGCTATCATGGCCCCGTTCCTTCCATGATACTCTCCACTATTCTAACACACATAATTAATCCATAGGACTAATAGCGAATTAATCATACACAAGGGCTATGCATGAAAAATTATGTAAACCATATGGATCGCTCGCTCTGTTTGTAAATATGTGTGTGTGTGTGTGGGGGGGGGGGGGGGGGGGGTGTAGGTGCAGTGTGTGTGTGTGTGTGTGTGTGTGTGTGTATGTGTGTGTATGTGTGAGTGTGCAGTGTTGTCTAGCTTTATTAGCTTATTGGCCTATTTTTTAACATTAGTCTACTATTCATTTTCTTTTAATTGACAATCTCTCAGGGGACATTACTGACTGTGTTTAACTGTGTTTTCTGTTTCTTTCAACAGATCCTTTTCTTTTTCTTTTTCATTCTCCATCCAATCCACCTCTTTGCACCACTCATGCACCCTCAACCCACCCACACTCTAAAAAATAGTGGGGGCAGTACCAGTTCATCGATGCCATAAAAGAACCTTCACTCCCCATGGAACCATTCAGAGATTTAAAGAACCTTTAATTTTTTGCGTGAATGTCAAAGGTACTTCACATGGGAAATGGTTCTTTAGAGCCTCAGATTACCTAGCCTGGTAAGCCAACCCCAACCACTTCACTTTGTTTTGTACAGAGGGTCTGGCTGTGCTGTATTGAGAAACGTTTTTCTTCCTGGAAGTGTGGACTCTGCTGAAATTTTAAAAGACTAGATCTGCCTTTACCCAAACATTAACATGAAAGAAGTTACAAAGTTTTCCAGAAACTAACGGACTAACAACTAATGCTCACAAACACTCCTGTACACTCGCTCTGTGTGCTGATTACCCACCTCTGAGTATTCTGGTATATAGTAAAGAGGCCTGTGGTACTCCAGTACTGGAACAATGTGCTAGGTTTGCAGAGCACTTTGAAAAGGTGCAATCATAATTAAGGGTCCCTTAGCAATCATAATTAAGTATCCGTTTTATATGTCATTTACGTGCTGTATCTCCTCCTGGCGGCCAAATCTTCCTTCATGTATAGAGACGCATGCCCTCCATCTAATCCATTTTCACTACTCATCTTACTTATCCAACCCACCCAGTACACCAAAGTTAACAGCAATGTGTGAAATTTGTCATAGTGTAGCACCTGAGTAACAGCTTTACATACAGGGGAAGTAATAGACTATATTGCAGTGACATGCAGGGTTTGCATAGTAATTATGGGGGCAGATCAACTCAGCCAATCATAATCAAGGGTTTAATGTTGGTTATTATAATTAAGGGTAGTTATAAAACTATAAGTCAAAGTCAAAGTCAGCTTTATTGTCAAAAAACCATATGTACAGGCTGCACACACAGAATTTGAAATTGCAGCGCTCCCTAGGCCCACAGTGAACATTAAACATCTTATAAACAAGACAATAAAACATGGTGACAAAACATAACAATATAAACATAGTATACGTTTTATAATTTCATTTATACATCTCCTCCACGCTGCCAAATCATGTACTGTGCATAGACCTTGCCAAACTGTTGTGACCTTGTCAAACTGTAAAGCACTTTGAGCTGCATCTTGTATGTAGGAATTGTGCTATACAAGTAAAGATTATTATTATTATTATTATTATCATTGTTATAGACAGCACCTTGTCACACCTCCCATAGCTCCCAGTTAGAACCCTCTCTGGTGCCACAGCCACAGATTACACCGCTGTGTGGGGGAACAAGGGCAGGAGCCTCCCTGTGTCACACTGCTCTTATCACAGGGTAGGAGAGGAGGTGTGGGTGGGCACAGTCTGTCTGTCTGCATGTATTACTGATCCCTGCTGCTGAATAGACAAGAGAATACAGGGATGGTCTCGAGGCCTTTGCTGAGCCTTAACAAAGGTTTTAACAGGAAATAGGTGACAGCCCAGTAGCTTGCCAGACAGTGAATTATGACACTATTTTTGAATCGTCCTCCCCTCATAGTAACTGTTATATGTCTGTCTAAATGGGCACAAATAATAGACATTAACAAAATGCTGATGTGCTGTTGTGGTGCACATCTGCTTCTATGCAGCCCACAGTCTACTGCCCTCAAAGTTTTCAGCAAGTCAGTTGTTTTGGATTTTACTGTAAATAGCCGGCCCTTGCACTACAACTTTTTTAATGACATTATTTCCTGACTCAGAGCTGTAAGCCAGAAGTGCAGCCTTCAGCATTGGGGACTTACAGTATTTCTAAATGCTGCAGTGGCACTCTATTGCACTGAATCATAGTCCAATATAATTGCAGGAGCCGGTTGCATTGAACTGTTTTTAGACCAGTCGTCTTAGTCTAATATTTTCTTGTAAAAGTATAGTCTTAGCTTTATTAGTTAGTTACAAAAATAGTTGCAGCGATCTAATTTTACATGAGGAAGTTGTACTTCTGAACCTAACTAAATTTTCATAACATTCTACTGTAAGTTCCAATGAAAACAAATAGCAGTCATTTGAGTTAGTTTCACAAAATGCTTTATTTAGGGTTGAAACTCCGATTTGTGATTCTGCTGCCAGCTTAGCGGCATGACACCTTCAGGCACTGGTCCTGGACTGGAGTCTTAATTGTGTATATACTACAGACCAGAGGTGGGCACACCAGCTTGAGAAAGTAAAAGACTTGCCATGTATTCCTTTTGCCTGTGCTCCTTACACAGGTGAGTTCACTAATTAGCTCATCCACTGCACCTGGCTGAAGAGGTGTGCTAATTAAGATCAGCTGGGTCCTTTGAACTGGCTCGAACAAATATGTAGCAGGACTTTCACCTTCTGAACCCGGGATGTCCGCCTCTGCTACACAGTAACCATGTAATGTCTTAATTAACACTCACAAATTGTCCAATTGTCAGTGAAGCAATCCTATCAGTCCTGTTTTTTTTTCCTTTTTATTGTTCAAAGCTCCGGTTGTGTGAAAAAAAAATGAATCCTCTTGCTGAGTCGATCACAGTAATTTGAAAGCAAATCCTCCTGTAGTGTTGATTAAATGGAAGAGCTTGTGTGGATGTGTTATCTGATGGAGCCCTGCCGCTTCATCTGTCTGAGTGCAGATCTGCTTATCAGAGCTCAAATATGCCCACATAGTCTGTGCATGCACAAAGCCCCAAAGCCCATGCACAATGTCACGATGGGCTTTAAGTCCTTGGTGTCTCTTTCTCTCTTTCTTTCTCTTTCTTTCTTTCTTTCTTTCTTTTTCTCTCTCTCTCTCTCTCTTTTTGTCTCTCTCTTTCTCTCTCTCAATCATACGCTCTTTGCTTGCTCTCCTGCTCCCTCATTCTGTCTTTGGACTCTCACTACACACACACACACACACACACACACACACACACACACACACACACACACACACACACACACACACACACACACACACACAAACACACACACACACACACTCCCAATTCCCAAGAGATTTAAGCATGCCATACAACCAATAATGATGTACTGACAAGAGGCCTTAGTGTTGTTGACTTTTGTAGACCCCTGCTGCACTGTGTGTGTGTAGCAGTCCTATGTGCTCCTGTAGGTATTATTACTGAAGGCAGATTAGTTTGGTCATGTTTGAACTCCTAACAATAAACAGGGGACAGTGAGGAGAAAGTGAGGTTAGTTAAGCTTAATCGTGCATTTTTTAAAAATACTGTTAGCAATTTTATCATATATTGCATAATTCACTTAACGCCCTGGTTGTCCACACGGGTGCCACTAGACAATTCGAGTCTGATATGGAAATACAATTTTGGGTCCCAAAATAATATTTGCAATATTGTGCTTAAACTCTTAGAATTGTTCTGAACTCCCCCATCTTTAGTTGAAACGGCCTCCCAGGACCACAAACCCTGCAGGGCACCATTGCTGTTACCAACAAATTTTACTGCCAATTAAAATAGAAATATCAGAGTGTACGACAGCATAAAGGATGCATGCTGACTTGAAATAAAGGCATCTTGGAGGATACAATTTTTCACAACTGTTTTATCCAGGCATGCCTTGATGCCTTGTTGGCAATGAATGCCTTTGTAGGAGGCCTTTTGCTCATGATAGAGAAAAGTCCAAAAATGTACCTTGGAGTATAAAAGCCCATGTTTTAAAATTATTATATACTATATTTGACCAGTACATCATAAAAATGTTTCAAACTGTGAGAAATATGCCGACATGCAGTAATAGAGTGGAGGGCATTAAATATGCCAGGCTCTTTGTGTGCACATTATGGTATTTTTCTTTGATCCTGTACTGCACTAAGCTAGCCTGCTTGTTGCTTGTTGTGGCTGTTGCTAAGTAACAGTAGCCAACCTGCAAAACCTGGCCTGCTAACAAAGTAGAGGGGTTTTTTTGTTTGTCTTTTCAAAGTAATGCTAGAACCACACATGTATTTGCTGGCAAAATATATTTATATTTATATAAGCATTTTTGAGTAGCAGGAAAACAAAACATATATCTTTAAGTCATGCAATCATTAACCTACTGATTAGCTTCCATCAGACAACTAAAACATTGCTTTTAAAACCAGTCCATAGGTACGTAAGTACAATCAAATCTAAAACAATGTTAGCAACAAAAAATTGATTTTAACCACTACACAATATCTTAAATACAGACATGTTGTGGCCTGTTCACACCAAGAACCATAACTATAACAATAACAAATGTAATGAAAAAAATTGTTTTCATATAAGTGAATGCTGCTCTTCACATACTGTATCAACTATAACAACAATGACAGGCTGAATGACATTGATAGGATCAATTTCAGAGTGGTTGTATGAACTATAAAACACTCTCAGCCAATCAGGACTCATTAGAATTTTAGGACATTACATTCTTTTAGTTGTTTACACTATGGGAATCGTGTCATTTATATGTTGTTCTTCAATGTGGACACTCATAGATACAGTTCTCGTTATCATTATAGTTCTTTGGTGTTAATGGGTCTCAAGTCTATGTGTTCCTCTGGTTGAGCTAACCATATACTGTACCATAACCGGTTACATACCAGTTCTAGCAAACTAACCTTGAGTCTAGTACATTCATCAAGTCAATTTCCAAACGCCAGAAGAACTTCTAAAATGGCCACATTTAAACAGTGGTGTGCCGCCTTTCAGTAACACCCTGTGCAGCTGTGTGAAACAGTTACACTTAGCTTTCCAGATGGACCTTGTACAAACAACATCCTCTGGGGCAAGAGGGAGGCAGCCTGTTCTCAATGGACCACTGCTGCAGGGACTCTTGTTTTTGTTTTTGTTTTTTTTGTTTTTTCATGCCTCACACACTCACTTTCAGCTTCTGCCTGATGTGAGCTGCCATCTGTGACCAGTGTATTGGGCCTTGCTAAGTCAGTTCCCCTTTCCCCATTTAATAGTCGTTATGTCAACACAACTGATGTCGAGGGTCTGATGGATAATTCACCAGAGCCACACACACACAGCGAGGGCCTTTGGTGTGAAAGGGGCAGCACGGTTCATCATAAAGTCCTTTTTTTCACTCACTCACTCACACAGTGACAAACGACAGCATAGCAATTGATGGAAGTGTAAAAAACTCCCTGGGAGGAAGGGGGGGAGAAAAAAACATAAAAGATTAACTCCACCACATCCGCTCCATATGGCCTGACAGCAGAGAACAGTGGAATCACGTGTGAGCGTGTGTGAGTGTGTGTGAGCGTGTGTGAGCGTGTGTGAGCTGAGTTGTGGCCGCAGAATTAGAGAGAGCGCGTGTTTGCGGGGGAATTAGATGTCGGTAGACGCAGAGTTAAGCCGTACGGCAGTGGGCTCACTCACTGACTCCTTACAGCCGCTGCTCTTGTCACACTGATGCCAAGACCCCAAATGAGGCCAGCATGTCCTTATCCCTGTCCCTGCCCCTGTCACAAGGGCCATCTCAGCGCAAGCTGGACAAGAGCAGGGATAAAAGAGGAGCTTTGATGATTTACTCAGATTCTTTTTTTTTTCTCTCCTTTTGCCTAGCCACCTCTTTCTATTCTCACCCAGTTGAACAGAATGCACCCCCACCCCACACACACACACACACACACAAAACACACCTGCAAAGCAGCTCCCTTTGAGACCCGTCTCTTGAATGGGATTTAAAAACAATACAAGCCCGGGACATTTCCATATTAGCCCGGCACTGCCATGCAATGACAGGCTGCTCGGGATGCTTAGGGGAGTAATTACGCGTTAGTTAAGCATCTCTCAGCTTCCCGGCTGCTCCTCACCCCCCTCTCCCTCACCCTCTCCCTCTCCTTCTCTCCCTCTCCTTCTCTCCCTCTCCTGCTGTCCTACACTCCCTCGCACTCTCCATCACACTGATGTGAGCAACGACTGATTCTCACTCCTGGGCAACAGCAGATAGTAGCTCCAACACAGGGAGGAGAACCATCTAAAAATATTGCCGTCTGTTGAACAGCAGAACCGCTGCCTACTCCCTGCCCTGCCCTGCCTGCCTGCTCTCCCAGAGAGGTCTGCTTGCACCTGCTTGCCTGGGCTGTCCACACTGAAGGTAAAGTCCCCATATTCATCTAACTCTGACAGTGTTGCGTAAGCTCTCTCAACAGGCAGGCAGGCTGGCTCGCACACTGCTCACTGCACACTCGCTCGCTCACTTGTTCGCTTGCTCTCTCTCGTTCGTCCGCTCATTCGCTCGCTTGCTCTGTGTTGTTTATAATGCAAAGCCACCCTTACCATCTGCCTTGCGGGGTCTTTCTCTCAGATGTATATATGTATGGCAGGCTTGAAATGTAGTATCCCTGGGATTGTAATGCTACGGGCAGCAAATGGCTTATGCAGAGAGAAAGTCATAGATTATATCTCTCATCCATCATATTTCTCATATGTGTCCTGTGCATTACACAACATCTTAATGTTTTGTTTATGCTTAGCTGATGTTATCTCGTGTTGTTATGAACACATTACAGCTGGAGGGGGTGGGACTATACAGCCTCTCCAAGCAAACATATTATGGCTTTTTTATGTTTTATGTTATGGTTTTATTACTTTTTGATGTTAATCTTATGGCTTTTTAATGTTAATCTCAGTTTGATGTGCGTTTGTGGATGCGTGCTTATAAGTCTGTATGTTATGCACATGTACATTGTGGGTGTGCCCAGGCATATGCAAGTCATGTGTACATGAAAACATGTGGTTGCACATGTGTGTCTGTGTTGTGATGTGCATGGCCAGCAGTGTGCATGTGCACGTGTGTATACATACACTGCCGCACTGCATCTGCACATTGTACTGCATGTGTGTATTGGAACTGGTGTGTGTGTGTGTGTGTGTGCGTGTGTGCGTGTGTGTGAGTGCATGTGCGTCTGTATACATACACTGCCGCACTACTACTGCATATTGTACTGCATGTGTGTATTGGAATTGGTGTGTGTGTGTGTGTGTTTGTGTGTGTGTGTGCGTGCATGCGTGTGTGTGTGTGTGTGTGTGTGTGTGTGTGCGTGCATGCGTGTGTGTGTGTGTGTGTGTGTGTGTGTGCATGTGTGTGTGTGTGTGTGTGCGTGTGTGCTTGCACGAGTGGTTGCATGGTCTCACATAAAGCTCCATGAAGCCCCTCTCAGTAGTAATCACTCTGAGGGATTTTTGGGTCCCTAAATGTCACCGTGAGGAAGTGGGGAGAGATGTGAGGTGACTTTGAAGCCCACTCACTCACTCACACGCCTCCTACCTACTAGTGCTTTTTATCACTGCCAGCCAGCCAGCCAGCCAGCCATCCAGCCTGCTTGAGTCCCTCTGTCTCCTCTTCAGCCTTCACTCTCGATTGATAGCATTCAATATCCTCTCTCTCGTTTATGTGGCATAATTACCATGCATATTTCACTTGGCACTTCACAGAGCCCAGCTGGAATCTCCTAGGGACAGACTGTGGCAAAAATATCTAGTGTGGTTATGCTTCAAGAAATGTTTCCTGGTTGCCATCATTATTGGTATATATATGTTTAGACCACTGTTGACCAAACCTATGCTGATTCCAGATTAAAGTTCAAGATTATGCTCTATGCCACTGCTTGGGATGTCCCAGTTAAATTGCTACACATGCAGAATAGAAGACTTACGCACATCCAGAAATCCGAAAATGGATGGTGTTATTTTATGACAGATTTATGTGTAAAATTATTTTTAAAATAAGCCATTTCATTACTTTTACCCCTTTTAATATTAGGTCAGTTCTTACTTTCTATGTTGTTGTTACAGTATAGAATATATATTTGTTGTCATTTGTACTTTGTATTTTGGACACATCACACCAAAAATAGCAAAAGATTTCATTACGAGAATCAAAGAACAGCTTATCAAATTAAAAGGACTGCAAGTTCTGGTAATTCAAATAGCCTAAATCTGGCCATAGCAGTTGCAAATGTTGCAGTTATGCAAATTACGTTGTTCTCTAATGAATATTGCACCACATCAGAATTAATCAGCATGCTAGCATGCTAATCCATGGCTCAGAAGTAGGCTGCTACTCCCTCTGGGAGGTGATAATTTTAAGCATACACTTTATATACCGAGGGGAGTGTAGAGAGGGACTAGGGGGCCACACAGGGGCCACACAGGGCCTCATATAAGTAAACACTGAGGGACTGAGTGGTGTGCTGTGTGGGGTTTGGTGGGTAAGGATACATTAGGTCAGACACTGGGGAGAGGTACATACAACAGGAGCATAATGCATGCACACATGACAATAAGGGCCATAGCCAGGATTTTAAAACTAAAACTACGCTGAAACATTTTCAACATATTTAAATGAGTGGAGGTGAATTACAAAGACATGTATTGGTGAAATTCCTTTGAATGGTGTTAGAACTGAAAATCATCAGTTTTGAAAAAATAATCACGTATGTGGCAAGAGTGAAAGTAATTGTAAAGTTGGTTTGATCTGGCCAATGCTATGAGGAACTCCATTGGGGTCCTTTTGTGTTGGATTGCTTCTGATCTGGTATCACTGCAGAGAGTCAAGTGCAGGAGCTAAGTTTAACTATAGGTTACGCTTTCTGCACCTTGAAGGGATAGAATTGATCTCATTTTAGGAATATTGCATACGCAAAAATGGTGTCTGGCGTCTTTACTCAGTAAAGTCTATTTTTAACAAGTTTTTGCATTTGGATTGTTTTGATTCTAACTATTTTAATGTTATCCAAAATAACCCAAATGCAGGTTGATTGATATATCCCAGAATGCACAACTTTATGCACACGATTTATGAATATTCGTTAAAAAGAACGCAACTGTCCCTCCTCATACATGTGTGTTGTCAGTGTAACAGTTATAATTAATGCCATATCTCCTACAGCACATAAAGGTGACATATTTAGGAAGGAGAACACAATGAGGGTGTAGTAGTCTTTAAATAGTCAGACGGCAGACGCGTATGAAGGGTGCACAGGGACATCACAAAGTAGAGTCATCAGGATGTAATACTTTTGTTCGAAAAAAAAATATATATAAATAAAGGATAATGCTTGTGCAATTTAGTTAGGACAAGAGGTCACTACAGCAGACAATTGATATCAATTGGTTATAGGCCCTGCATTTGTTGATGTTGTATAAACTGTCCTAGACAGCATACAGGGCATGAGCGAATAAAAAAAAAAAAAAAAAACAATAATCCTCCCCAGTCCTGAAAGCCGCTAAATGAAACACAGTGACCTTTGCCGACACGACGCGAGCATGAGGCAAATATTGTAGTGGTGGATAAAAGGGAGAGAGTGCAGCAGACTGCTACTGCTCCAGACACCTCAGCACACAGAGGTCAGGTTAAATATAGAGTGGCGTGCAGCAGCCCCACAGGGCACGGGGAGTGTGTGTGTGTGTGTGTGTGTGTGTGGGTGTGTGTGTGTGTGTGTGTGTGAGTGTGTACAGATGTGGCTTTACCTCTCACACTGTCACGGCGAGCTACGAGAGAGGCCGCCACTGACTAAGTCTGGACTGCTCTGCAGAGACAGCCGTGAAATAACAACAGGGAAAAGTTCAGGGCTAGCTATTTTTGGCTCATGTAAAAAAAAAACTGTTAAAAACGGTTTGTGCATATCTTGGACAGGAGCAGTCCCATAGGGCGGGGGTGGGAGCAGACTTCACCTCTCATTCTGTCACAGCCAGCCACTAGGAAAGGCACTGACTAACTGTGTACTGCTGTCCAGGGACAACCATGAACTCAGAACCAGATATAGAGATCTTAGATTGTAGATCTATTGGCTATACTTACTTAATACTTAATACGTACATACTTATGTACATGCACAAGGTATTTGACAGATGTTGACTTTCTAGTATACATTTAACATATAAACATGTAGTAAATACACAGACAAAAGTGATGTATAAGACTAACTAACTGCACATAACATAGTCACATAACATACATACCGGACAATTTCAACATAACGTACAAAGGCAGTACTAAAATAAAAGCCAACAAGTTCGGTGCTAGGTATTTTTGGTCAACCTTTAAAAAAAACAAAAAAAAAACTGTTTGTGCATCTTAGAGAGGAGCGGATATCTCAGTCCCACTGCTGCCTGCTGAGGAAGAGACAGAGGAGATGGTATGGCAGCTTTCGCGTGTAAAAATAGTCACACCAAGAGTCAGAGATCAGATGGCTCAACACACTGGTTGTGGGCTGAAGATATGTAGTGATGGTGTGTGTGTGTGTGTGTGTGTGTGTGTGTGTGTGTGTGTGTGTGTGTGTGTGTGTGTGTGTGTGTGTGTCTGTGTGTGTGTCTGTGTGCATGTGTGTGTGGTGACAGTGGGGGTTCTCATTGGTGAAACAGCAGAGTGGACTTTTTACTGCCAAATTTAATGAATTGTTTTGAAAATGAATGAATTATTTTATTCTTCACAGATGGGGTCATTGTCATTGATGTGACAATATACTGATACAATGGTCAGACTGTTACAGTAACCATCTCTGATAGCTCATAAGAAGCCTGTGTTTGCCTATGTATGGCACTGCCATTTAATTAAGATGAACTTATTATGCATTGTGTCTCTACATATGAAGTGATTCCTCGCACTGACATCAAGGATTTTATCACACAGATGAAGTGTTTAAGCATTTTGTCCAACTACTTAGGATCATATGTGCTTGTGTAGGCTACATCTAAATAACTGTTAAAATGTACTCATATACATATTTGTACACACTCACCACACTCAACACTTGAACACAATAGTATAAGCCAAAATCCTAAACCTACTAAGCACCACCAGCAAGTAAAGCATCTGCAATGCGCAACTCGACATCAAAGAGAATTTACAATTATCATCTTGCAGACATCCACGCACCAGACAGAAATGAGAAAAAGAAAAAAAGAAAAAACAGGAAGGCGTGGGTGAATGTTGAACCACTGAAGTCTAAATTTTTCATGAGGCATCCCAGTTTTTTTTTTTTTTTTTTTTTTTTTTTTAAAGCCTGAAATTTCAGGGTCTTTTTTTAGCACCCCTCCAGGACTTTTCTTTCTTTCCGCATGGCTGCTCCGTACATGAACTGACATCTTACTGACTGCGAGGAGGATTTGTCAGAGGATTTTATTAATAGTATGGCACGTGTCTATGCCGGGTGTTCCGGCTCCAGAGTTGAAAGCAAAAAGAAGCAGCATAGATAGACACCATCAATATCCACATGATAATGTTGGTCGATGGGTGATGTATTTTTTTGCATCCTAAGTGTCTTTTTTTGCTGAGTCAGTGCTTTAGAAATCTCTATATATGCTACCATCCTTCAGAGAAACATGAGAAGGACATGCAGAAGGTTTCAGAAAAGTCTCTCACCATTTGAAATTGAATTTTGTCCATCTTAAGGCAGTGCATGATGAAGACTTATGTTCTATAGTGACTATTGCATTTTATCTACAGTTTTCTCAGTAACATTTAATAAGACTCTGTACATAGTATTAGGTGATTCAGTTTTATAAATTTAATTTCTTAACAAGTTTAATGTAACTGTCGTTATCTAAATTAGTAAGTCACCCAAACACTGATATTATAAATCTCTTAAAATATGTAATATTTTTCCCCCTAACATTCCAGCACAAGGTCATAACATTCATGAATGTAATTTCAGCCACTGTGTGTATCACCTGGTAACTGTAAAGCAGAAGAAATACACAAGGACAAGCAAAACAAATTCCAACCGACACAACATACGTATATTTAAATGAACAGTTATCTATTACAAGCAAACAGCATGGTTTCCAATGGTTCCCCACCCTCTGTGATATTACGCTGTCACCTAATTTCACGTATTTAAGTATCACAGTTCTTCACTCTGCAATAAGGACCTTTTCAGTGTACTAATTTCATGAGATAGTGAAACATTTCATGCTGTGTTCTCTATTTGAGTGTAAGCTTCAGTGTAAAAAGATTACTTTGACATGCTGTGCATCTCAGACTGTCCTGCTCACAGACAAGGATACAAGAATACCAGGCCACAAGGATAGTTTGTTGTCACGTGCATAGACATATTGGGTAGAGTAGGACATGCAGTGAAATTGGTGATTGATTGTGTAAAACTGTGCATGAGGAGGGCTGAGTAAAGTGCGTAGAATGTGGTTTGAGGATGGCTACCTGACAGGCATGACATGCTGCAATTAAACTTGTTTGTAGATCCTGTGAGATAACAGTGACCCACATACTGTATGACTGGCTCCTTACCTGAAACACAGTTTGTCAGGGTTGATGTTTAAAAAACGTAGAAACAATTTATGGTCAAACTAGAAAATCATTCGGAGAGTGCAGAGCTCCGCCAAGCAATTGAATTCGGCCCATATGTTTATTTATTTATTTACTATTTTATTTAAATGTCAGTGCAGTATATACTATACAGGATCAATAACCAGACGGTAGAGAGAGTCATATCTTATACTAGATAATAATTGATTATACACTTTTCCACAAAACACTGAAATCATGTACAGAAAATGTCTATTTTCCTGCAGAAATGTTGTGAGCTTCAGGTTTACCAGTCAGTTCTAATAGCCTTCTACACACACCTCATTAAGCCAGTGGTCATTCAACATCTCAGCCTGGTTTACTGCACTGCCTGTCATTTATAGAAAATCTATTTTAAAAAATACTAGGCTTTCTTCAGTTTAAAATAAATAACCAGCTAGGTGTGTATGGGGCCAGACAATGGTTTCCCAGCAGTCCTGAAGCAGTTCCCATACATGGTCAGCACTTGGTGGTTGCTTTTCATTCACTCATGTCATTTTGGAAGCATTTCAGTTCACTTTCATGAAGCTGGTTATGGTGAAATTGTTTTGTGGGGTGAAAGATGCGAGCGAAATAAGCCATATGGGGTGTCCTAAGGTCACTGATTCCCCTGGTAATGTGGGGTTATCTCAGCACATACAACACTCACTATTCACAGATGAACACTTCAATACCCCTTTATGTAAGCTTACATTTATGTAAGCTTATACATCAAATCATGCAGAAAGTGTGATGGTGTGAGGGTGTGTGGAAAAGAGAGAGACAGAGAGAAAGAAGTGAGAGAGAGAAAGAGAAAGAGAAAGAAAGAGAAAGAGAAGGAAAAAGAGGAATAAAAAGAAAGAGAAAAAAGAATGAGAAGGAGAACGAGAGAGAAAAAGCAAGAGAAAGAGAAAGAGAATAAGAGACAGCATTGGCTATTTGATATTTCTCAGGGAAAAAAACAACCAACCAATGCATATTTTTTTCTTTGTAGAGCACTCATCATGAAAACCAGGCTAGGCTGTCTATCCAACAAGTCCGACTCCTATAATGACTTCTCTGAGTTCCTGCCACCTGCCCAGGACAGGCCGGCTAAGTGCTTAAAGTGAGTGCCTGTGGTGATCAGACAGGATTATCAGTATCTAACTGTTATATAACACCTTATCATTTATCATTTGTTTTGTTATGAAGTCAACATGCTGTTAGATGATCATCTTTTGTTATTACTTTCCTTTAGGTTATCAACCGAAGAAGTCAAACAATGGGCGGATTCATTTGACATCCTTCTGTCTCACAAGTGTGAGTTGACACACATACTTGCACCGTGTTTCATAACTGACATAGCCCTTAAGACTCTTGAGTAGTCATATAACCTTTTTACACTAAGACAGCATGTTACCTTGACACAGTTGTGCTAATAATGTAATAATACCTCTTAACCTTAACCTAGACAAGAAAAACAAAAACAAGATCTTTAAGTGAAGGAATAAATGCATCTCTTGGGTACGTTACGCAAGAGCTTTCCTTTCGCCCTGGTTATTGATGTGGAGGACTCTTCACAGCGATGTGAGTCAGACGGTTTGGCTATGACCTCCTCTGCAGATCGCACACTCAATGACAGGTTTAATTTGCTCCTTCTGCCAGTGGCATCCATGGGAACAGCTTGTACATGTCCCCTCTATCAAAATCACACCTCCAGTACCCTGTGATGATGATGATGATGATGATGAATCACGGAGAAAAAAACCTCTCCCTGGTGCGGGGAACATCAAGCACTCATTGAGGAGTCATTTTGGAAGGGGAAGGTTGTGATTGGGGCTTGTTATTCCGAATATGGATCTGTTATTCCAGATATGGAGTGTAAATTGCTCCTGTTTTCAGGTTTAATTGGCTTGTCACATTGACCAGTGTAATCTCACAACTAATTAATGGTGGCGGTGACGGTGGCAGGAGTAGAATCCAGAATTCTATTCCTTTATAGGGCCCAAAATGTGTAGGGATGCCGCTGACTCTCCTAACTAAGCTGACTAATCTGTTACTACAAGTTATCAATAGCCTTTAAAACAGTAGTTTACTGATGAGTACTTACTGTAGCTTACCATCTAAGCATAACAATATGGATATGAAGGGCCATGCAGATGATGTTATATTTCAAATTATTAGAATTGTAAGACGAGATGAGAATTCTAAGCATTTCCTGCAGCTGACACACATTGGGATTAGGTAAAGATAAAGGTAAGGCAAGGTAAATTCTATTATTCCGTAAGGCGCTGTTAGAATGGACAGAACTGTTTGTTCCAAAGGCACGACGGGGACACATGAGCTTTGTCCTCACCTCTCGATTGGTCTCTTATTGAATTCTGCTAGTGGCCACATCCTCACATTTAACTGCCCATCCCCCCAGGCCAGCAAAACCCATTTGTGTTTCATTTAATCATATTGAATCAGGCTGCTCTGCAAACACTGCCCCCGGCACTGAATACATGTACTGTTTCAGGTACGCCATGCAAAGGTGCTGTGCAGAGGTCTGTGTGCAGAGGTGCTTTTAGAGCAATATTAGCAATAAAGACTTCAACATCTCTGTGACAGAAATGTACATATATATACATGCAATGTACATGTATATTGATTATGATTTGTAAAACTATGTATTCTTTTTTTCTCTGTGGCTTTCGTTTATATAATCATGGACATAGCTGTAAAAAGAAACAAAACCGAAAAAAAAACAGGGTGTTTTTTTTTTGTTCTCATTTCCTCATCATGCTCTCTAGTTGTTTTGAAAACAGTGTTTGTAGCACTGAACCCCTACAGTGGGAAGTGATGAGTTAACCACAGATTAGGACGTTGTCACTATGTAAACACGCTAAGGGGGGAGGAACCACGTTGTCCTACCCACACATGACCTCCACGGGTTCTTAATCACTGCCGCAGGACAGGGTAATTTCTCATTGTGATAAATGAGGAAAACAAGCTCATCCAGGAACAGGGGAGAGGGGGGAGAGCTTGTTTACGTTTAGTGTGCTAGCTGGTTTCCCTGGTATTTTTACAAAGCCCACACATCCCCACCGGAGTCAATGAACAAGCAACTATCCCCCACTTATCTGGTGATCTATGCCCGTTCTAAAATGTCAAGCATTTCCTCTTTCAGGGCTGCATGTGACCAGCCACTTGTTGTACGTTATGTGTTTGTTTACATTATGTTTATTTGTTTATATTTATAATAATGTGTTTTTGCTTCAGATGGCTTGACGGCCTTCAGGGCATTCCTTAAAACGGAGTTCAGTGATGAGAACATCGAGTTTTGGCTGGCGTGTGAGGACTACAAGAAGATCAAAGCACCTGCAAAACTAATGTCAAAAGCTGAGAAGATTTACAAGGAGTTCATTGATGTTCAGGCACCTAGAGAGGTATGTTCTAATGCATGAAATAGTTCTCAATAAAATAATATTTACTTCCAATAAAGCTTTTATTTTTGTATTAAAAACCACACCATATGTTTATAAGTTATTTCTATTGAATGTTGTGTTTTTCCCGCTCTTTTATATAGATAAATATTGACCACACGACCAGAGAAGAGACCAAGAATGGTCTTCAACAGCCAACTCCAACCAGCCTCAATCTGGTGCAAGCCAGAGTGTACAGTCTGATGGAGAAAGACTCCTATCCTCGCTTTCTACGATCAAAGCTGTATCAGGATTTGCTCAACAAGACTCATACACACTGTCAAAGAAAATCACTTTGAGGAAGAGCTACAATGTTATCATGGATATCAACAAACAATGTTCAGAACCCATGTATCATGATCATTTTGATACTGACAGAAAATTTAAAAAGACAAATTCCAATATTATATAATACTTTTATTAATAAGTTATCATTTTTGTGAAAAAATGGACTGAATGCTTGGATGTTTTACACATACAGTACAACTACAGTTAGATTTAAATATTTTTTGTTATAAGTTATGTGTGACCAAAATCTGTGGTATTGTTAATTAAATTCGTACCGTGGTTTATATTTGTTAGCTTCTCACCATATTGCGTGTGGTGTGACGATGTTTTTGCCTTATTCTTTGAATCAGCTTATTCATATAGAATGTAAACGTACCTAATTTAAACACTCGGAAGCAGATCACTAGACAGAACCTTGGTCATTCCATTCAAATCGGCAGAAATTGGTTTCAGTAGTTGCCACATCTTATCCCTAATTAGGTGGGAACTGACCTAAGGCCAGCCATGTTGTTTCATCACAATTTATACGTTTTGGCAGCACTGATTTTCGCCTTTATTTTGATAGGACAGTAAAGATGGCAACAGGAAATGTGTGGGAGAGAAATAGGGTAGGGTTGCGAAATGACCCAGGCCGGATTCGAACCTGCGTCCCCATGGAACGGGTGCTCTACGCACTGGGTCACAGCACCCCCGCACTGATCTACTCTTAATTAATTATTAATACTTTAATACCATAGGTTCATAGGTTTCATAACAGAGCTTTCCAAGGATTTCCTAGACATTTCAAAGTACAAGCAATCCCATGAAAACCATTGACCAGTAAGGAAGAGAATACTTGGAATTGTTAATGTTGAAGGCTATGTGTATCAGGGCCGTAGCACATTACTCTGGTCCCACTGGGGACCCCTTCTTTCGATATTTCTCATCCATCTGACCTGCTAGGGCCCCTACTGCCATTGAGGCACTGGGGTTTACCCCCTTTTAACATTTACCACCACACGCCTGAGGAGCATTCCCTTGTGAATATAGCTGCTAGTTGATGGTCAAGTGCAGCATCTTAAAACCAGTATATTGAGTCGCTCCACTTACCTTTGAGGCCAAGTGTGAAAAGTTGCGATCGTTAGTATAGAGGGTAAATGCTAGCTTGGTGCTCAGCCTTTTCAGCTAGCATGTCCTTTACTAGCCTGAGGGGGCCTGTGGATCTGCAGGCAGTCTGAAGCTCATAAAAACTTCATCCCATCCTCAGCGTAGTCTGCACTGCATCTCACCCTGTGCTCTTAGGCTGCAGGACAGAATGAGAAATGCAGGCGTTAAAGCCTAGCACTGCATCCAAATACCCCAAACTGTCTTCTGTATACCGTAGTAGGCAAAAGTTAAAAAGAAAAGCTATGCTGTAGTATGTCTGAATCTACAAGTACATTATGCTTTTAGTAGTAGGCAAAGGTAGCCTGATGGGTTGCTACTTCTGCCAAAACTTTGCAGTGTGCAAGCAAACCACACTATGCTATTCCATAAGTCACTACAATCTTCGAAGACAAATGAACAAAGGCAAAACATAGGTCAGGGGACAGGCAAGATGATGGCCTCATAGTACAGTACGTCCGAATCATACACCCTTTTAGCCACCTTGCTATGTAGAAGCTACTACTGTATTGATCAAGTAGTAGGCACTGACTAGGTTTCAGATGCAGCACACAATACAAGCACAGTCACTAAGGGGTACAAATTCTGGTTTCAGATGTTAAGATATAAACTTACAGCTAGCAAGTTCATTCATGTATTAATTATTTTTTATTAAATATTGTATTTAGCTTTGACACCATCATTGTTTTATGACTACCCTGACAGAATACTGAGTTTTTTGAATAGTGATATTTATTATCCTTATTGTTTTTCTATTTGTAAAATTTTCATAATCATAGTTGTCATTTAGTATTGACATATATTGACAATATTAACATTCATTAGATTTTTCCCAAGAATATATATTTATTTGTATGAGTTATGTACAATATGCATATAAGATCCAATGTGCATAGACAAGACTGGTCAATGAACTTAGGTATAAGCATCTGGTGAATGTTACACTGTTTGTCAAATGTAAAGTATTTATTTTAAATGATTAATAAAGAGATAAAAAAAACACATTATTTCATCATGTCCAATAAGTCTTCAATGAACATTTTACATTACAGATGTTTCAACTTTCAAGTCAGCTTTATTGTCAGGACTGACAGGACAACACTAAAGAAAGACATTAAACATTAAAAATTAAACATTAAAGTGCAGGTCAGGACATTAGACATTAAACATTAAACATTAAAAAACTTAAAGTGGTAGATACTAGTTGCTCACCTAATTTTTAGAGACAGATATTCCGGGTTCAGAAAGTAAAGGTCTTAGCACACATTTGCCTCTGGGGGTACATTAATGCTGACTGTACCTTAACATACAGATTTGTACCCCTACTGTCCCATTACTTCTCTAAAACAGTGGTTAAAATGTACAATTATGTGCCTTTGAGGGTGCTGCCTGTGTGACAAGCAAAAGTACAATTATGTACCTTCTTTTCTGAGAGAAGACACAAACTAGGAGTTTTGACACTGGTTTCCTGTATCAAATGTATCTAGGCATGATGAGCAAAATATGATCAGTTTTGGCAATGGATGTGCACTCTATGAGCGCATGTTCCACTGGGAGCTGAATTAAGTTAGCACCACTGGCAGGCAGCTGAGGTAGAGACAGGAGCATGATTCATATGAATGGCTATCAGTGCCTCTTCAGCAGCTGCATGGTGAAACATGTTTAAAATCTTTTTTGATACAGAACCTTTTTCTTTTTTTTGGTTCCAGTTCATTTCAATATATGGTCAAATATAAACAATCCCGGATTTTTTTGAGGCTAGAAAACTGTAGGAATATAAAAGTACATTGAAACATTAAGTCTGTGAATATTCATATTAATCGAGGTCATGGTAGTCAAGGGAGCTAAATTGTAAGCAACTTGACATCTTTTTGGAGTAAAAACAAAGTTTAACTGCTCTTCACCATCAGAGCAGTTCTCATTCTCTGGGTTCTGAGACCATAATAACACACTCTAATTCTATCCCTATGCAGAAGTACATATGTCTGTTGTGTCTCTACTCTGTGTCCTCCTCTTTGCTTATGTCCTCCTTTTTGTAAGTCGCTTTGGATAAAAGCGTCTGCCAAATGCAATGTAATGTAATGTAATGTAATGTAATTCACATCTTGATGTATGTTAATGGTGACTCATCTGACCCTTTGTCACATTAGCCCCGTTTATATGGACACCTTTTTTGAATCCGATTGAATTTAATCAGATTATTAGAATTCTACCGAACTGTTTATATGAGCCTCAAATAAAGAGATTCGTGTTTGAAGAAAGGTGTAAACCACCTATTTTAATCGGTTTGAAAATGTAAACGGTTTCATTTGAATCCGATTATTTGACTGTATATATGGGACGTTTTTAATCGGTTTCTGTAAATAAAGAGATTAAAAGTGAAATTTTGTGTCCATGTAAACGGGGCTATAATGATGTGGGGTGTGGTCTACAGCTCCTTCTCCAGTGGTCCAGCTCCTGGTTCTCTAGCCTGATGCCTCAGCCACTTTCACATTGTTTCACTTTGTACAAAGCGCCTGAAACCTATGCACTGGCATTCGTTCGCTCCATGTTAGGCTGATACTTTCTGCTTCAAAGAATCGCTACTGCTTGATACATTAAACTTTTACCAAAACCCCTAGGAAGTAGGCCAATAACATCTATTCCCTCGATAAAATTCCTCAAGCATTCTTTTTGTTCTGGCTTTAAATCCTTAATTTGAAAGCCTCAACGTCATCGTTTTCAGCCCTCTATCTGTTTGCTGACTGGCCCCTACACATGAATGAATGAAGAGGAATGAAACTTATGCTCATGTTCATGTTCCCTGATGTAGTTTCTGGAGGTAAATGAAACTGAGCGGAAGCACTAGTTGGAGCTAGCCTGGCGACTGGTTCCCCATCATCAGGCCAGAACTGAAGAAGCCTTTTGGATGGAAGGTGAAACGTCTTCAAGCTCCAAAAATAAATCAAGTTGCTTACGTTTACACCTTTTATACTCCTGCTTTAGTTAGCTTCTTGGACATTGAAACATTAAGAAAATCGTTATGTCATTTAAACATAAATGCACACGTACACACATACACATTAGCATTTTAAAGACCCTTTTTTACACCACTGACATTCCAGTTTTAGCGTGTCTGCATAAGCGCATACACGATAATTGCCCCTTCTCTTATGTGCTGTCTAGATGATCCCTCAGATCATTATATTGATATTTCAGAAACTAGGGCAACTCATGATTCCACCACTTTTCGTTTGGAACATCATCTTTTCTTTTAGACATAAAAAAGACCAACATAAAATGTGGGACATTTTCCTCACAGCATGCAGCCTTAAGTAGGTCACCACTGCATTTCAGACCTACTCTTTTTTTGTGGTATCATGTATTTGATACCACACCTGTTTCGGTTTTGACACCTGTACCCTGGCATTACGCAGGGTACATCAAACATCAACCTTTTTTTAGTTCTCACAGACAAGTTCTAAAAGGCTGAAAATGAATAGGAGCATACCAAAATTGACAGATTAAAATAAGATATTCTTGTGACAGATGGGTTGACAGTACACAGATATTTTATATGTTTCTATAGAGGCCTTTCGATAGACACATCAGTCAGCAAATGAGAGAGAGCCAATGAGGTACCCATTACATAATTAATATAATAATTAATAACACGATTCAGGTTAATTAAAACTGTCTAAGACCCCCTTAACATAGATGAGAAGTTAAAGTACAAGAAAATATGATATGACCACATAGTAAAACAGCACAGTAGGAACAAAACAGCAAAGAATGGGATGGGGTGGGATGTGTGCTCTGCTCTCAGGTGTGAGTGTTTTTTGAGGCCCTTGCTGCAGACTCTGGAGATCAGTCAGGTGAGTACAGCTCACAACACAGGTAACATCTGCTGCCTCCAGGCAAAGCTTCCCCCTGGGACGTGCCGCACAACCCAGCAGCATGAGGGCTGTCATAAACACGCTGTGTGGCAACGCTGCAACACAGAGCAGCCAGTCCCAAAAACTGTTTTTTTTTTTTTTCGTTCGTTTTTTTTATTTAGTTCTAAACGGCTGATTTACATTTGGAAGCAAGCAGGAGAGGAGTTCCTAGGCTATCGGCAAGGGCCTAACACTGTGTACACACAGTACTTGATATTGCAGTTCATATAATATAACTCTGTCAACAAATGCTGATTATTACCATGACTTTATATGGATTTTTTTCTTGTTTTAGATATCTACCCAGCCTTTATTGTTGTGTTATAACCTATTACAGATGATTGTTAACATTGTTTGCGTAACAATAACGGTAATAACACAGAAGTAGTGTAGGCCCAATCAAGTGGAAATTTTTCACAACTTACAGTAAAAAATCTGCATCTGATTACAGGGAATGAAAACCTTGTTTATCATTGTCTTTCCCGGATGGGGATGTTTATCAAAGCCTTTTCAAAATAGACAGCATTGAGTCATGCCGGGAAGAGCCTTCACACTGCCTTTGAGCTGGGTGTGTTTTCCAGGTTGTGGCGCTGATGCTGCCTACATGCTAATACACTAAGCTGTCTATCTGCAGGCTGTGCGGACAACACTGACCTTGGAGAGTGGCTCATTACTTGTGCTATGCTCTCGTCTCGTGTTGCTAGGAAATTTAAATGAGAGACGGGAAAAATAGAACCCTGCCTTGCCAGAATACAGAATGCTGTTGCAAGGTGGCAGTGTGAATTCACAGCCTGTGATGCTTTTTATTTACTGGCACTGACAAACACATAATCTTTATTTTTTGGGTTTCAAGCTATTAAAATGTTCTAAATCAAATTGGTCACCTTTGGTACATGGCGTGAAACATGACTTATGTAAGAGCTTTGGAAATGTGACCATAGTTAAAGATGTGTGATGTATGTCTTGAACCACATCAGAGGTTTTAGTTTTATGCTATCATGTGGATACAAAAACAAGCTGAAACACTTCTTTGTGGCATTCGTGGGATTCGATATCATGGCCAGTTCATGCAATACTCCACTATGCAGAGACAGTGGGTAGCCAATTGACTTTTTAGTCATGCAATCTGAGATGTAATGATGAGATAACTCTAAGCCTTGCAGCCCTTTCTTATGAGTGCAAAATGTCCTTGCATGGCTACAGCCACATGCATTGCATTATTTCGTAACTGTATCACTCCCTGTGTATTGTAGCCTTCAATGCCAAAGAGACAGAATTTCTTATCGCTGAGTCATTATGTTCTCTATCACTTTTGTAATGCTGTAAGTGATAACATTTTTCTTAATTGCTGACTTAGGATACAGAGAGGATAGTGGTGCACACATCCAAAAAATAGGTGCTGGACAACAAAAATATACATATGTGAAACAAAATGGAATGTACACACCCTTGTTTCTGTTTAGTTTTTTTTAATGATCACCACAGTCAATGTGGTGATTGTTAAAAACTAAACGGGAGTAAGTGTGCGGACATTCCATTTTGTTTCATATGGCGTAGAATACAGATCAGAAGCGCTAGGCTAGGCATATTGAATATAGACTGTGATGTGTACTGTGGTGTGTGCTGGGATGAAGGTATACAGTGACCTATAGACATGAACCAACCTGAATGTTTTTTGTTGAGTAGTTAGGGTTACTTGGTGTCAGTGATAATTAATTAGATAATTAAGAATAAGGATATCTAGTCTATAATCACACACCTCAAACACATTAGGCCCATCCACCATCCATCTGTAAAATAATTGTGTTTGCTCAATGGTTTTAATAAACCTTTAATAAACCCCAACACTATCTGAGCTGAGCATTCTCTATTGCTACCAGGGTAACCATAACCATGGCTTTCTTAGAACACTGCGGCGCTGACCTCACACCGGATCGACTGAGGTGGCTGCTGGCTGGAGGTGCGACCAGGTGAGATGGTCGCCCAGCATGCCTCCAACACTCTTTAGTTTCTGTTCCTGGAGGAAGCGGCGGGATGCTCTGTCCTCCTCAGTAGCACACACACACACACACACACACACACACACACACACACACACACACACACACACTTACACACACACACACTCACACACACTTACTCACACAAACACCCACACACACACACACACACACACACACACACACACACACACTCACAGGGTATGACGGAGGTATCAAAGGAGGCCCCCTGCCAACACTATTCTTTGCGGATTTAATGTCTCTAGATCTGAGGAGTATACACCCCTCTCTGCGTGAGGGTGCAGGGAAGTTGTCTTCAGGTGACAGACAAAAAGAGTGAGAAAAAAATAGAGCAAAACAACTGGGGCTGTTTCCTTCACAAGAAATGCTCTGATATGCTCGATTTCTTTTTGACAAATGATATTCGGTGAAAAGGTACTGGGATTTCAGAGAGATCTTACATCACAGCTGGGTCACTGATAGCTCAAGGCGAGCCATCCACAGCAGTCCTTTTCTCTCCCTCCGACAGCCTTATACAACCGTGTGCCGGGTGCCTGGGTCTTCGTCACAATGATGATTAATGCACCCGGCAAAGCTCATGCCTCTCTATAGTCACTACAGTCAGTCCAGTCCGTCTGGTGACATCATCAATTTTAATCTGGGTGGCAGGAAAACCTCGGCCAGTTTTATTTATCACATTTCACCTAATCAAATGTTCTTTGTCTTCAGTGAACTCACTCTCAGCACACCAAGTGCGTCTTTGCCTGCTTCACTCTTTTGAGTGGCAAAGCAATGCCTCAAGGACTGGGAACTTCTGAAGTCAATGATTCACAATGTTTTCATTATTATTATTATTATTATTATTATTATTATTATCATGATCATCATCATTAATAATAACAATACTACTACTACTACTACTAATAATAATAATAATAATAATAATAATAATAATAATAATAAAAACACAACACAAAAAAAACACAAAAAAAATACATTTTTAAAAATGCTTAAATTGCATATCCATAAAACCTTTTCTTCCTAAACTTTACCCCTGTATACCTACCTACACTGTCAGTGCCAGGGCTGCCTAATGTCAACTTGCAGTAATTCCATACATGACATAACCAAACCCAGATTTTCCTGAAACACTTACAAGAATAGTGTAGTAGCCTCTATGCTGCTATGATACTGGAAAAGCTGACGCTCTTCCTGCTGAGGCTAATCAGCCATCTCGGAAAGTAAATATGACACTATTGTTGTCCTGTCATTAGTCGAGGTTCCCATGACTCTACTGCTTCATTAGCTTGTCTATATTGTACACTAAAGGCTGTTGAGCCTGCATGATAAACCAGATAAGTCTTGACTTTTCAGTCCTGCCTAAGGGTGTGATTATACACATAATTTACAGTTTGGTATGGATCACAGTTTTCAGGGGAAAAGAAGACAAATAGGCAACATATTTTATTGGATCCTTATGCTCCATGTACTAGCACTTTCCTTTTACTCTCTTCACACTCACTCTGTAACATCCATTGGATACTCCCTTTTCTCCTCTGCATAACTGTTGCTTGATTTGTGTCCATTTTAAGCCACTATGGATAAAAGTGTCTGCTAAGTGTAATGTAGTGTAGTGTAATAGTAATTCATAAGTGTCTCATACAGAAACGCTTAGAAATGCAAGATAGTTTAGTGTACTGTATGTGTGCATCTCACTCACTGATATCACTAAACTAAGGTGGACTCATGTACCCCTCTAAAGTGTCTACAATCAGACTAAACTACTAGTCACACCAAGAGCATTTTAGATCGCTCTTTTAACTCACTACCGATGATTCTTCCTAAGAGACTTAAAAAGCAGATTTATCATACAGTCTAAAATCCCAACAAGATCATTGAAGTTGCTGTACTGTAAAAGGATAGATGATGCTGTTTTTATATATTTATGTATGTTTGTATCTATGCATGTATTGTGTTATTAATGTATGTAACATACCTCATATAAATATAATAGTGAATATAGCTCAGCCGGCTGTGCATACACAGACATACGGAAAACTCCAAATTCAAGGTAACCTACAGTATCCTCTTTTGTTGATTACAGACACATTAAAACACAACATAGGCACCACCTCTGTTATGACTGTGGTGGGGCATTTTGGTAATTTTCTAAGAGAGCCATGTTTGTTTTCACTTGAAAACCAAACAATCAAAGGACGAATGATTGTTGCTGGGGACACCGAAATGATCAGAGGAAAATAACCGGGCAGTGGCTTTAGGTCCTGGTAGTTTCCCCACCTCTCTCTTTCTCTCTCTCTCTCTCTTTCTCTCTCTGTCTCTCTCTGTGTCTCTCTCTCTATCTCTCTCTCTCTCCCTCTCTCTCTCTCTCTGCCCCCCCCTCTCTCTCACACCCCTATACACACACGTGCACACACATACACACACACACCAAAATAAACACACACACACACACACAGACTTACACCAAAACAAACGCAAGCATATACACGCTCACAGACCCACACTCACACACAAACACAAACACACACAGACAGGCAGACAGGGGTCAGCAGTCATTGGCTGGGGATGCGTGACGCCTCGCTGCCTGCCTGCTGTATTTAAGCGCGGTGTGCTGCGTCTGAGAGCACATTATCCGTCTCTGTCTGTCTGCCGCTAGCCACCCTCAGCTCAAAGGATTATCGCCGCTGCCTTTTTGTCACAATGTGCAAGGGAATAGCTGTGCTGCCGGGGACATACCTCGAAAGGTATATAATCCTTCATTTTGTCCCTGCCATGTTCCTGGATTAAGATGTCCAGAGGAAAGTAGGTATTTTAAAAGAAAATACTAATAATGATGGATTTTAGTTAAAATAGTATATGGTTACATTAAACATCAGTGAATATATACTGAGAGTTTTTATGTCTTCTGTTAGTAAATAACTATTGCAAATATATCTTATCTTGTATAGTATACATGTTGCTATTGTAATAGTATGATGCAGTCAAAATGAACATGTATTTGTTTCTGTTTACCACAGAGTGAAAGAACTTAAGGCTCGCTTTGGGAGCTTTCTCCAAAGACAAGACTGGAGTCTACCCTGCTTGCCATACAAAGCCGGAAAACCAAGGTACGTAAACATAAACCGTCTGCAAATTTGGGTTAGGCTTTTAGGATTCTCTTCAGAAAGATTTTATGATTAAAAAATGTTTATTATAACAACATTTAATTCTCTTTCCTCCACAGACCTTCCTTGGAGGAATGTTTACAGTGGAGAGAGTCATTTGAGAGACTTCTGTCAAGTAAACGTAAGTAAATCATCATTAAATATGTCATAATGTGTCTATAGTTTTTATGCACGTTGGAATCAGCAGTACAGCCATACTGTAACGCTAAAAAATCAGGCCAGCACATCATCTCATGTACTTTTTTAAGTAAAGATGACAGTGACTTTACTCATCTGTCAGTGTTAACACTGAACTATCATTAGAGGGGCCAATGCAACAACTTTTTAGATCTGCACAGTTCAAAACAAGAACAGGTTTTTAGATCTCCACAGTGAGTGCACAAGTGATAGCTTGCTTTAAAAGAAGTTTGCCTTCAACCAGGCTGTCTGCCTATAATCAAACTTCTTTTTCTATCTTTTTTTCCCAGATGGATTGTATGCCTTCAGGGCTTTCTTGAATTCAGAGTTCAGTGAGGAGAACATCGCCTTCTACCTCGCATGCGAAGACTTCAAAAGGACCAAATCAGCTGCCAAGCTACCATCCAAGGCAGAGAAAATATACAATGAGTTCATTGGGACTGAAGCACCTAGAGAGGTTAGTTTGCTACCTTTAATCTCATATTAATCATGCACTTCATATTCTAGGCGTGTGTGTGTGTGTGTGTGTGTATGAGTGTGTGTCTGTGTGTCTGTGTGTCTATGCGATTTATGCCTAATGAGAAGTTGTATAAGAGACTTAACATTGCCTCTGTACTTCCTCCCTTCCTAGGTTAATATTGACCACGAGACTCAGGAGATCACCAGGGCCAACTTGAGTCACCCGACGACGTCCTGCTTCGAGCTGGCCCAGCAGCGCATCTACGTCCTGATGGAGAAGGACTGCTACCCTCGCTTCCTGCGCTCCGCCGGGTACCGAGACCTTGTCGGCCAGCTCACACTAGCCAAACAGAAGCCAAAGTGTCAGAAGAAGGCATGAGCTGGGTGAATGACTAACGACCTACCTCGGTTTTAAAATCACAAGAGAGAGGGAGACTTCAACAAAGTCTGAGAGAGAGACACTTCAAGAGAGTCAAAGAGAGAGAGAGAGAGGGAGACTTCAAGGAAGTCAGAGAGAGAGAGAAAGAGAGATACACTTCAAGAGAGTCAAAGAGAAAGAGAGAGAAAGAGAGAAGGAGACTTCAACAAAGTCTGATAGAGAGAGACACTTAAACTGAGTCAAAGAGAGAGAGAGACAGAGATGGAGAGAGAGAGAGAGGGAGGGAGACTTCAACAAAGTCAGAGAGAGAGAGAGACACTTGAACAGAGCCAAAGAGAGAGAGAAAGATGAAGACGAGACTTTAACAGTTTAAGAGTCCAAAAGTGAGAGAAAAAGACAATTGTGTACCACAAGAGTGGTAAAGGGTCTTCAGTGGCCCTAAGGGGTATGGTATGGTGGTCCAGGGGCAGTGCCGGACCAAAGATGGGGATGGAGATGGGGGCACCCTGCCTGTGGGACTGAGAGAGGAAGAAGAAGCTCGGATGTGGAGAGGAGAGGACTGCTGCTCGCCCGCCTGCCAGTGCATGCGCAGTCAGAGAGAATGTTCTGGAACAGTGAAGATGCACTTACACAGCCAGAGAGAAAGAGTGCTGAGGTGAACCGATTCAAAATGAAAGACAAACTCTGAGCAATGGAAGCTCAATGCACACTGTGTACACATACCAACTACATTTTTAATATGTCTTTATTTATTAATTTATCTATTTATTGATGTATTTATAAAGGCACACATATCCTCTTTATAAATAGAGGGGGGCATGTGTTTGTACATAGGGAGAGATGTGCAATACTCTGTTTCTAATGTGAAACTAAATAAAATATTTCAATAAAACTGCTCTCTTTCTGTGTTGTGAAGAAAATTAAAACTCAAAACATACCGTACAATTGTCATAAGCAATGCAATGGACAAATCTATAGTATATTGACACCATCTGCGAAAATAAAATTCACACAGTTTACCTGCATGCATTATATACATGCATTTATGCATTGATAAACATACTGGAACACCAGTTACAGAGTTACTCAAACACCCTATTCCAAGCTTCTTATAGAGCTGCATCCATCAACATGAGGGTTACTTCTGCATCCATTCAGTCTGAAATATACAACACTGCACCACACAATAGACTTGCTTACACAGTGGTGATTCAAAGGCTTTTCTTCTTCTGATGCATCCGTCTGCTGCTTTAAGCAAAGCTCTGTCAAGCACATCAAGAGCCTTGGCAGATGGGCTAGGTTTACAAAGTTACCACGGCAACTGCCGGAATTGTCCTTAAAAAGCTCACAGCACACGGTTAGCATTTTTTCTTTCATAAAGACGCTATGGTCTGGCTATGGTGCTTCTATGCTGCTATGTTGTTGCAGCACTGACTGATAGAATGAAGTTTACAGCAAGGATTCTATTGTATACTGTAAGTTCATATCCAGCGTGGGTTAAGTGCTATCCTCAAACTACAGTAAAAATCAGCTTAAATGACCAAGGCTGTGAGATTGATGTACTACACTTGTATCTATGTCTAAAACCTGTATCTATCTGCTACAGCTTAGCTGTAAGGTGGTGAAACACAGTTAAACCAACCACATCAACAGCCAAACAAGTATCTTAAAAGGATGGTCATATTGTACCCCGCAGTAAGAGGTGCATATTGAAATAGCTGTATCAGCAAAGCACTAATGGAAATATTAATCAGTCCATTTGTACTTTTCCATCACTGAGGACTAAGACCTGATCCCTCTCGTGGTTATAGTCCATCGTCCGTAGTAGGTTTTATAATCACTGTTGCCATAATGAGACACACAGCTGCACTAATACAGGTGCATCTCAATTAACTAGAATATTCTGGAAAAGTTCATGTATTTTATTAATTTAATTCAAAAGGTGCAACTCATAAACTACTGTATATTGATCCATAACAAAATAAATAAATTATTTTAAGCCTTTGTTTTTAATTTCAATGATTACAGCTTACAGCTAATATATTGTACAGAATCATATTTTTGTTTTAATTTATTGGGATGCATAGTGGTCAAAACTGCATGAGCCCTTTATGTGGCTGAGTCATGTTATAGCACATGTATCCTAATGACTGACTTGTATAAAGGCAAATATCCTGTGCTCTTGAAACAGGCTGTTTCGGATGTTTTCTTTTAAAGATTAGGGCAGCCCAACCATTTCTATAGAGTCACCATAGGAACAGTATATTGCTATGCCATGCATGAGTGGTCATATACTTCTCTGCTAGGTTTTTGTTGACAGAGATCAAGTTCAATCTGTGCACAGTCCTTGCAAGTCCCGAACAAGCCTATAGATATAAACAAAATGGTGCAAGGTTTTATAATCTGTATCAAATTCCACAACATGCCTAACATAATACAGATGTATGTATTTTGTAAATAGAAATTGGTTATAAAACCTTGCACCATTTTATGTTTAGATGTAATTACCAACTTGAATTTGTTTCAGACATCTAATCTAGCCTATATAATCTTGGCTGAATGTTCATTTTGTTATCACATAAGTAGAAGGTTCAGGGATGTAGAAATTAGCAGTAACAATACATATTCAAGTATTTTTTTAAAAATCGACTTTGGGGATTGTTCTCTTAAAACTACATGACTACTGCTGCCTTGTCCTTTATTAAGTGCTTAAGGATATTTCTGTGATCTGTGATGGGTATGGACAAACAGTCAGAGTTGGGGCTAGGCTGCTAGGCAATCACACGATACAGTGTTCTACCATCATCAGCATCAGCACCAAATACTAACAAACCTCGTTGTGTCATTGTCATGCACTGCCACCTAGTGGTACACTTTTTTACTACCATCATATCCCAAGATTCAAGATTCTATTTAGATTGTTTGAGTAGTGTGCCGTGTTCTTGTTTAACTGTTTTTTAAATGTATGTGTGTGTTGTGTTGTCACGTGTTCTTTTCTTTCTTCAATTTTAATATTTGTACATTTGGGTGTTTTGCTGTAAAAGTGCTTGATACTCAGTCAATTTCCCCAGAATAAACAATGGCTTTGTCACATATATAGGCTACAGTTATACAGGTACAACGTGTAGTAAAATGTCACCCTAAGTGAACCCTGAGTTGTTTTACATCATTGCTGGTTTATAGCACTTTACTTGTCAATTGAATTTTCTTTGGTGCAAATTGATTTGGAGTCATCAGCATCACTCAGACCACTGGGATGTGTGACACTGACACATCACTTAACCAGAGTAGGCCCTAATACATTTGAGATAAGTAGGCCTAATTAGACCTATTTTATCTTTACTATGGTTGAAATATTCTTGTAGATTTCAAATTTGTAAACTATTTTAAGAGAAAATTTGCAATTCTAAACATCAGCCCATAACAGAGAGTGTAAATTAAGTTGGAAAAAAGAAAACAAATAGCTAAAAAGCAGATCATACTTAAATTCAGCGGAGTTTCTACCCTGTATTTTGTATCACTCAATCACATGCACACAGCACACTGCTTGGCCAAGGGCTATCCAGGCCATACCTCTACACTGTCCATGCCAATGTAATGTAATGTAAATCACTAAACCAACTCTCTCTCTCTCTGTCCCTATGCAGAAGTACATATGTCTGTTGTGTCCCTACTCCGGGTCCCTTTACACCTCTGTTTGCTTATGTCCTCCTGTTTTGTAAGTCACTGTAATGTAATGTAATGTCATGAGCACAATGTAGAGAGTGGGTGCGCACATCCAAATAGTTTGTCGGCAGGTGCACGACAAAAGTGTCAGACAGTAGAAAGATGTGGGTCTGCACACTGCCTCGTTTGCTCCAAAAGTTAGATTTTATTATTTAAAATGCAACGTTTCGATCCTTGTGGATCTTCATCAGGCTTATGCTTATGCAGGCTTAGCCTGATGAAGATCCACAAGGATCGAAACGTTGCATTTTAAATAATAAAATCTAACTTTTGGAGCAAACGAGGCAGTGTGCAGACCCACATCTTTCTACATGTCATGAGCACAAGTCATTTCTGTAATCCCTCACGCTAACAGCAGAGGGCGCACTTCTGCCTCTGAGCCCACATACTATTTTTAATCAAGTTAAGACCAGGTGGCAGGTCAGGGTCAGAACTCCATAAGCCTCAGCCTCAGCAGCAGCAGCAGTGCAGCAGCAGTAGTGCAGCAGACTTGGGCTGCTGGGTAATTCGAACAGCCGTTGAACAACGGTGGTTTAATGCTAAGCTCCATCCTTAGAATCAGAGGAGTATAATCAGCCATTATAATATAATGGTGCAGAGGCAGGGGGCTTTTTAAATATTTAAATGGGTGGTCATGCCCTTGGCCTGGCAACAATGGCCCAGCAAAGAGAGCAAAGTGGCAAAATATTTCTTGGGACATGCTATCACTAAGTAAACTTGTATAAGTAAAGTAAAATCTAAGCAAAAACAGACTTACCTTGACCTTCCTGCTTATTTGCTTATAAATAAAAAAAACAAAAACACAAGAAAAAGTAACACATTTACCATTACCATTAATGCTGTTTGTTTGGAGAGGGGTACAGTTAAACTGTTTCTTGCATCAGCAAAGATGGCCCTATTTTCCTTTAGAGAAGAGCTTCCTTCACTACCCATTCCTCCTGGGATACTCCAAAAATACTAAAAGTGTGCTTGCATATGCCAAGGGTCATGATCATCGAAACAAATATCTGGAAGATATGTCTCTATGTCTGAAGATCATTTGTGACAGGTTTCGTGAAAATTGGTCAAAGGATGTGACCTGTGGTAATTTAACTTCACTTTTGATATTTTCCAAAATGGTGGGAAGATTAGGTCACGGAACTTGACGTCATAAAGTTTGTTGAACTTCCAGTGATACCAGGTTTTTGAACTGGATGTATGGTTCAAAAGTTACATGCATAAATGTACCTCTATTTTAGAGGTTCAGGCTCATCATGCAGTAAAAGATTATAAGAGAAATTGCAGCACAGTTCTCTCCATGGATTAATAATAAATACATTTAAATACATTTTTTTAGAATTAATTTTATTAGATTTTAAAATGTAGATACAACATACATAGAATTAAAGAAAAAATGGTAACACAACAACACCCCCCACACACACACACACAGACACACACACCCCACCAACATGGGTATAAAAGTTAAAGACAAAAAGAACAATGTAGCACAGTCTTTAGCAAATATTTAGACCACTTGGTTTTAGGTTGAAACAATGTCTTGAACTCGATACCATCGGTTCAGGTTTGTAACATGTAGGTAGTTGCACCATTGACTTATGCACAAGACAATTCCAGAAAAAAATGGATGGGAGTCCCCCATCACCATATTCTCCTAAGCCACAGTTTGGCCAGCATTGGTGTAGGATCACTTTGTCCTGAGCATTGCCTTCTATTGATGAGTCCTTTACACATCCACAAAAGTGGGTTTCGATATTTCATTCCATGGATAATCATCATCTGTGCAGCTTGATAGAACTATTGGCTCTTCTGCTGGTGCTTGTGCCTCTGTCGCTTTCTGTGTAGTTCTTTCAAGCATTGGTATTCCCTCTGCTTCTGGTACTTGTGTATCTTTAGCTGCCTCTGTTGCCTCAGGTGCTTCTACTGGTGTTTTTTTGCAACATGAAAGGCAAATTGATACGCAACATGATGGTTCTGAGTTTATCTCTCTTGCAGCCTGTTTTGCCCTTTCTGCCTCTGCTTGTCTCTGCCTCTGCCACTTCTTTTCTCTCTGCTTTTTTATTGTTTCCAGGGGTTGTTCACAAATGGCCTTAGCTTCTTCTTTTGCCATATCCACTAAATTTTCTTTTAAATGCACATGTGTCTGCTCTTTTAAATATTTCTTGTATTCTATTTTGTACAAAGGATGTCCACAGGTCTTTGAGGAGGCCAAAGGTGAAAGCAATAACCATAGAACTGAAGCTATGCAGAGGCATAAGCAAGCATAGATCTGAAAATGGAAAAGACAATAATAAAATGATGGATCAATATATATGTTCTCTCTCAACCCCTGCCCCCCTCATACTCTGGTGAGTTAAGGTGTTTTGCCTTTGCATCAGCAGCATATGTGATGAACTGATGAACAAATGGGAGATGGCTGCAGAACATGGGCTTTGTATGTGTACACAGCCATTCTGTTTCAAACAAGCCATATCTTGCAGCTGGACTTGGTTACATGATTGGTTTACAAAATAAGAATTGATTGTGTTTCCAAACATTTTGAGATTGTAGTTGTAGTATTGGTGTAATAGACTCCATAGTTTCACTGTAAATCAAATAATATACAAAGTAGATTGACTTACTTGTTTTACTCACCTGTGATTCACTCTTAAAGCTGTTAAAAACCAAATTTTCGTCTAGTGTGCGTTTTATCTTCTCAATACACGGCATGTTAGTGTAGTTTCCATCCCGCGTCTTGAAACAAATGAACCAGTCCCCATCAAACAGTACAGCTATGATCCACATTAACGCAATGACACATCCTTTGATTAAAGACAAGATGATGCGGTAGTCTTTTTCCTTGCAGCATCTACACGTATAGCAGCAATACCTAAAAGACTTTATAAAGAAGTGATCTTTTAGTACCACTACAAAAATGATTGTGAGGGATGGTAGTAGGATATAACAAATAATGCGAAGAAGTTTAACATCTTGTGGTAGAGAGCAAGGGCAAATGAAGTCGAGTTGCAAAAGGTAGTAGCTTGCGATGATCAACAGCAATAGCAAAGGCGCAGTCTGTGCTGACACTATCTTCTCCAGGATCAGCATCAGTGGGATGTTTGCCCCTTGTTTGATCATGTCGAGCTGATTTGCTTCTTGTATCTGAATAACACAACATGAGTACAATGGACAACATTAAATATATGGCATTCAATTTTAGGGGCAACATAGATGTCATGTAAGTGTCTACTCGATTGACACCACCATCAGTAAAGGAAAGAAAGAAAAACAAAATATATATTAAAAACTAAAGTCATAAACCTGTCTAAAACAAAAACAAATAAATAAATAATGAACCGATGACAACTATACCCATAATCTAAGTCCTGGGTTGCTCTGTGTACCTCACCTTGCTGTAGACTGAACAGCCATGTCAAATTTTGGCATTTCCCAAGGAAGCAACCATTTTCATACTACAGTTGAGAATTTACACTATTATGCAATGATGGTTATACTTGACAACAAAATAATATATACATATCCTATATAAACATTTAAAAAAACATCAATGGAAATCCTTCCTTTTGTGATGATACAGTATGGCCAACACACAGCAGAGGAATGAAAATACACCTGGCTGTCAAAGAGGAGTCTGGTAAGTTTCACTATTGTAATAGTAAACTGCAACTCTCAATTCATACTCATGCTCAACTCATTTACAGTTGGCTACTGTGAGAGGTAGTTTTTGTAATGTGATATTAAACAAGGATAAGTTCTTTTCTAAAATTTGAAGAAAAGCCATCTTACCTCGATGAAGTCCAGAGAAATCTGTCTATAAAGTCGAAGAGCTTAATAGCTTGTTTGTTCCTTTGCCTGCATGTGTGGTGTTGTTGAACTGGGTCTGCCACAGAGCGATAACAGAGGTGGCAGTGTTTGGCACTGTTCAATGAGAGCGATAACAGAGGTGGCAGTGTTTGGCACTGTTCAATGAAGTCCAGAGAAATCTGTATAGAAAGTAATCCAAATTCCAAAGGAGTAAAATCGCCGCACACTGGTATCCTTTGCTTAATAGTTTAATGGTGAACAACGCGTTTCGCCTATGGCTGCTTCATCAGGTTCACTCTGACTTACACAGATCACCCACAGGTGATAAAGGTGATTCCTTGGTCACATGACCTCACCTGTGCTCAACCACTCCACCCCCTTCCAGTGCTACCTCCTATTGCCCATATACATTTCCCATAGAACATCTTACCATTATAATACATATCCACTTTACAAATTTCACAACAACAATACAAATACAAATACACAATACAAATCCTGTTGCAGGTTCATTAGTAACAGTCCTTATTTAACATTAGGTAAGTCCGCATTGTGCATCTCGTTTTACAAGAAAACACTGAGGTCCTGCAGTTCATTTAGACCATGAGGTTCCACTGTGTTCAGTTCATGTATCCAATAGGCCTCTCTCTGTAACAGTTGTTTAATTAAGTTCCCACCTCGCGGGTTTGGTTGTATACGTTCTATGCCAATAAATTTAAGGGAGGAAGTTGAACCATGGTTTTTTTCTTTGTAGTGCCTAGCTATGGCATAATCCATGTTACCATTCCTTATTGCCCCTTTGTGCTCAGCAATTCTTAATTTTAAGTTGCGTTTAGTTTGGCCAACATACATAAGTCCACATGGGCATTTTAAGATGTATACTACATGAGTTGACAGACAATTGATGAACTCCTGTATGTGGTATTTCTTGCCAGAGTGTGGATGACTAAATGTTTTTGTGTCAAATGTATGTGAACAATGTGCACACTTCCCACATCTGTAATTCCCATTAAGCCTTTTAGCCAGCCATGTCGTCTTAGGGGTGTCAGTGTAGGTGGAGTTGACCACCATGTCCCTGATGTTTCTCCCTCTTTTAAAACAAAAGCGAGGTGATAGTGATGACAGATGGTGTAGACTGGGGTCACATTTTAACACTCCCCAGTGTTTCTTGATGATGTATTTCACCTGCTTGGATGCAGTTGAGTATTCAGAAACAAAGGTTACTCTGTTTTCAGTGTGTTTAGGTGTTGGGTTAAGTAGTGATGTTCGGTCTTTCCCTTGGGCTTTTTCAACTGCCTGGTCGATTAATGAGTTGTCGTATCCTCTCGCTCTGAATCGTTGGGCCATTTCATTAGCTTTAATTTTATAATCATTTTCGTCACTGCATATCCTTTTCAATCTCGTGAACTGTCCATAAGGAATGTTTTGTATTATGTGATCAGGATGAAAACTTGACGCGTACAAGATGGTATTCCTATCTGTGGCCTTTCTGTAAATAGATGTATTCAGTTTGTAGTCAGTATTCACAGATATCAGTAAGTCTAAGAAGTGTATTTTCTCTTGACTATATTCCATGGTGAATTTCAAGGAGGGATATGTTCCATTGATGTGGTCATTAAATTTCATCAAGTCATCTTCAGACCCCTCAAATATCACCAGGATGTCATCAATGAATCTCTTAAACAACACAATGTTGTTAACCAAGGGATTGTTATTAAAAATGTGTCTGTCTTCCCACAACCCCATATATAGATTGGCATAATTGGGCGCGAAAGGGGAGCCCATGCTTGTACCTTGAGTTTGTAAATAGAATTTGTTATTAAACATAAAATAGTTAGATTTTAAAATAAACTCTGTTAATGCCATCAACAGTTTGGCAGGGAGGGTGTCTTTCTTCTGCATTAAATAAAAGTCCATAGCCTCTAGTCCGCCTTCATGGGGAATGTTGGTATATAAGCTTTCCACATCAAATGTTACCAAAAAAGACCTCTCTGGTACATAAATGTCTCTTAAAAGTTTCAAAACATCAGTGGTGTCAGCTACATAGGATGGAAGGGTAGTCACAATGTCTTTTATAAAGTGGTCAACAAACTGGCTCAAATGTTCCGAAAGAGAGTCTCTACTTGCCACAATTGGCCTACCTGGGGGGTTTTCCAATCTTTTGTGGATTTTTGGCAACAAATAAAAGACAGGTGTCACAGGATGTTCACTCCTCAGAAATTCAAACTGATTTTTCGTTACCCAGTTGTTTTCAAATGCATTAAGAAGTATGTCGTCTCGTTCCTTCATGTATCTTTCCACAGGATTATGATGTAGCTGCTCATAAAAATTGGGATTAGTCAATTGCCTCATCGCTTCAGCCACATAGTCCTTTGTGTTTTGGATCACAATGCCTCCCCCTTTGTCTGCAGATTTTATAATGATGTTGGTATTCTCTTTGAGTTCACTTAAGGCTTTTCTCTCTAGCATACTGATGTTGTATCTGGTATTTTTATTGGCAACCGAAATGCTTTTGTTAATGTCTTTTTCCACTAGTTTAGTGAAGGTAGCCAAAGTGGCATTGGGGACACCAGGGGGCGTAAAAGTCGACTTCTTCTTGAATTTATCAAAAACATATGGCGCATCATTTCCAGTAGATACACTTGATTTGGTATGGAAGAAGTGTCTTAGGTGTAACTGTCGAAAGAATTTATATGAATCCACCTTTAATCTGAATGCATTAACTTTATTGGTAGGGACAAACGACAGTCCTCTGCTCAGTGCGCTTAATTGTGGGGTCGTCAAAGGGAAATCAGAAATGTTTATCACCGTGTTCAGCTGCGGTTCAGACTCCTGGTGAACCGATTTGGGTCTCGATTTCCTTTTGCCCCTCCTCGTCTTCTTCGGTACGAATGGCCTCCTCGGCGCCCTAAAAAAGAGCCATCGGTTGATGAAGACGCGCTGGTGCCATGGTCGCTTGTCTCTGCCTCGCTGGTGAGGAGCAGCTCCCGGTGTCGCTCCGTCGGCCTCTGTTCTTCGCTGCGTGGGCCTGTTGTATGCGATATCTGATTGCGTTTGGTGTGATCCTTTCTATTCCAGTTGTACACCGATCCTCTTCTGTAGTCCTCGGCGTCTCTTTCGTATTTCCGTATTTTGAAAGTTTTTAGTTCATCTTCGAATTTCGCCAATCCCTCTTTGATCGTGTCTTCTAATGTAGTGAGCTTTGAGGTATCTGGAGTGTTTATTTCGGTTTTTAATTCCTGTAGCTCAGTCATCACTTTTTCAGCATCTTTTTTGGTCTGTTCTATAATCAGCAAAGTCAAGTCGAACGAGCATTTGTTAAGGATTCTCTCCCATTTGTTTATGAACTCCTTATCCTGGTTCCCGAGTGTTGGCTTTTTGTGTATGCGTAATCCCCTCGGAATCTGTTTTTTACGCCAATATTCCGACAGCGCGATGCCATGCCATTTTAGGCGAATGTTCTTCTTCTCTAAATAAATCAGTTTGGTTTTCTGATCTTCATCGTTGTGATGCGTATTGTCTTTTTGGCCTTCTTCAAACAAAGATTGTTGTGAGATTATGTTTTGCGCTTCAGCGTCATCAAAGGAGAAGCAAACAGTTTGGTTCAAGTGCTCGGTCATCTTAAAACGACATGGCTGGCTAAAAGGCTTAATGGGAATTACAGATGTGGGAAGTGTGCACATTGTTCACATACATTTGACACAAAAACATTTAGTCATCCACACTCTGGCAAGAAATACCACATACAGGAGTTCATCAATTGTCTGTCAACTCATGTAGTATACATCTTAAAATGCCCATGTGGACTTATGTATGTTGGCCAAACTAAACGCAACTTAAAATTAAGAATTGCTGAGCACAAAGGGGCAATAAGGAATGGTAACATGGATTATGCCATAGCTAGGCACTACAAAGAAAAAAACCATGGTTCAACTTCCTCCCTTAAATTTATTGGCATAGAACGTATACAACCAAACCCGCGAGGTGGGAACTTAATTAAACAACTGTTACAGAGAGAGGCCTATTGGATACATGAACTGAACACAGTGGAACCTCATGGTCTAAATGAACTGCAGGACCTCAGTGTTTTCTTGTAAAACGAGATGCACAATGCGGACTTACCTAATGTTAAATAAGGACTGTTACTAATGAACCTGCAACAGGATTTGTATTGTGTATTTGTATTTGTATTGTTGTTGTGAAATTTGTAAAGTGGATATGTATTATAATGGTAAGATGTTCTATGGGAAATGTATATGGGCAATAGGAGGTAGCACTGGAAGGGGGTGGAGTGGTTGAGCACAGGTGAGGTCATGTGACCAAGGAATCACCTTTATCACCTGTGGGTGATCTGTGTAAGTCAGAGTGAACCTGATGAAGCAGCCATAGGCGAAACGCGTTGTTCACCATTAAACTATTAAGCAAAGGATACCAGTGTGCGGCGATTTTACTCCTTTGGAATTTGGATTACCTTTACTGCATCGCCAGCACCTGGACACTGGCTGTGCGCAGGGGCCTTGTGCTCTGTATAGAAAGTAGTCGAAGAGCTTAATAGGTTCCAAAGGGGTGGAGTACTCCTTTATTTGTCTGGGCAAGCATTGCCAACATTGTCTTCTTAGTCTTTAGTTTCAATTTGCATGTAATTAACACAGCATACTTTTAAAAACTTACAGTTAACTTAAAAAAAATACACTTGGTGTTTTTATAACAATCATCTTTTTATTCTCTATATTCTTGTTTTGCTCTGAATTATACAATAAAAATCTAAAGGTTAAATGTCTACACAGTTGATTTAGGCACACAACATGTAACCTCTCCACAGGTAACTTCTCCACAGGTGTCACCTTATGTATCATTGTCTCAGAGTTCAGCATAGCAAAGCAACTGAATGTAATATCCCCCAGGCTTTGCCTGTTTGAACTTGACCCTACAGCAGAGTGTGAATTACCTAGGTTCCATGTTTTATGTTTTACATTACTTACATTAATATATCAGTACGCTCCAACCCTAATATTTGTCTTTTTATTATTTGTCACTTTGGTAGGTACTAGGTGTTGATTGGGGGGTACTGTACCCCACAGTAGCCCCTCTGTAATTCCAACTATGGCATAACCTACCATGACTTTATCATTCTCTAGAACATTATTACTATCAGCACCAGTGTGGTAATAAGCATAATTATTAGCAGCATCTTATTCATGCTAGCTTCATCATAATCATCTTTGCCGCGTAAGCCAAATTCTCACTAACTATATCCAATCTGCTTGATATGCATTACAATGGTGGGGCGATAGGAGATGCTTAGGTGGTGGGACGGGCTGACTTCCATTTCATTGCAAGACAGACATCTACTTAGCTAAGCTCACAATCTCCCAGAGTAGGACCCCAAAAGACCACCTGGAGCAGGTGAGGAAGAGGAGAAAGAGAAATAGGAGAATGGAGAAAGAGGGTGAAAGAAACACAATGTCAGAGAGGGTTTGTTTACTGGAACACTGAACACACACTTTCACAGGGTCACAATTTGATCATTTAAAGGCAAACACTGGCATTAATGTATTTTAGGGTGCTATACACACATTTTTAAGCTTTAATTGAATAGTAATTTGGATGCTTCTTGCCAATTGCCCTATGCATGCTTGTTGAAAAGCTTTTGGCTGTAACCTCGAAGGCCAATCAAACTAAATAACAGTTATCTCTGTCAGTTTACTTTTTTCACTTTTGCCAACATTTTCCCTTTATTTTAATCTTAATTTTAATTGCTTTGCCTGCATGTGTGGTGTTGTTGAACTGGGTCTGCCACAGGGTGATAACAGAGCTGGCAGTGTTTGGCACTGTTCAACTTGACACTTGTGGCACCAACTTCCTTTGCTTGTTGAACTCTCTAGCACCCTCAGTTGTCATGGCCATAAAAAAAGACCACTTTGACAGGGAGGCCTGCAGGCCTGTGGCTTAACTATGCCTACTTCTCAAACTTCCTCGCTCACTTTATCAGTTCCTCTGTGCTAATTTATTGGGTTTGACATTGTAGTGGAGTACAGCTTGTTGTTTACTAGGCTATTCTAATGTCACACCATGGGGACTAATGTGGTGCGTAGAAGTGAGTGATCTGGCTTGAGAGAGTAAAAGGCCAAACTACATGTTTGCTCCAACTATTACAACACAGCTGACACAGAAACCCCTCAGGCAGGTGCATGAGCTAATTTTTAAAATCGATTAACTTCTTCAAAGTCTTTCAGTTCTCGCCAGGTGGTTGAATAGGCATCTTCTAGACCTCAGCGATTTAAACAGTCCATTTCCAGGATGAGAGGAGTCCTTCAAAATGTTTTGGGCCCTTAAAAGTATTCTTTTTGAATCTATCTTGCAGAGCAGGGAGCGGAGTTCTGGTGGTCATCTGCAAATTTGATGATGGAGGTGTGATTACTGCTGGCCTTGCAATGATGAGTATAGATGTTGTACAGCAGGGGACTCAAGAAGCAGCCTTGGTGGGAGCTCCAGTGCTAATGGTTAATGTGTCAAATGTCAGACCACCCAGACTAATCATGACTAATGATAAGTGTTACATTCTGATCAGCCAAAAAAAAAACAGTTTTTAAGGTCGATGTTATCCACACAATCCACCAAGAAGTCACAATGCTGCCTATAAACAGAGTTACAGGGAAAGGATTACGCCCATATTTCTCAACAGTTCATTGGGATATGGGAGGTATTTAAAGAGGGTGAATTAGCAAACACACCCAGATAAGTTAACAGAGAGTAAGTAGTAAATCTCGTAATAAAACAGTCTATTGATAGATTTACCACTTCCTCTGAGTTACTGAACTGTGCCTCCCATAACCATGATAGTGACTAATCCTGTTTTCTGGATATCCTTCTGTAAGATTTGGCCACTAGGTGGTGCTATTTGTTCTGTAATGGATTTTTTGAATACACAAGTTCTTACAAGGTCAGTGTTATTATATGCTTGTTTTGCCACTAGGTTACTGTAATCGCCAGAATTTGTGTGCAACAGTGCCTAATGCATTACCGTGTAAACAGGCAGATGATCAGATTTAGCGAGTCAAGAATCGACAAAACATTATTTCTTTTGTGACCTGATCATCAATTACCATTTACTATTCATAAGGTTAACACAATTATATGTGTGTATTTTGGTTCAATGACTAAGAATTTCATTTATAAGGTAAGGACAACCACTGACCTCCCAACTCGCAAATGTGGAAAGAAAAGTATTCTTTTAAAAGTTCTCTCTGTGTTAAAATTAATTGGTTTAATTAAGTAGGGTCATCCCTCACTGTTTTTAAAACCTCTTGAAAACCCTTTTGTTCCACAAACACTTTTTATCCTAACTTAACGAATCTAGCACACTAACCACCAAACCAACACCTATTTGTATTCTCTGCCTGCACTTACCCTGCAATCTCCTTATTTACCTGAGCTTACCTTGACTGTCCTCCCTGATTGGACGTCGTTGTGGATAAAAGCACCTGTTAAGTGTAATGTAGTGTAATGAAACACTGACATAGATGGTGCATTCGGGGCGGGCAGTGCTGCCAGCATTGACAGGGGTACCCTTGAGGACACTAGTAACATTTTTTTAAGAATATTTTTTTTGCCTTTATTGAGATAGGCAGAAATATTCTGAAGAACAGGACAGGAAGGGAGTGGGAGAGAGATGGGTTGGGAAATGACTCGAATTTGAACGTGGGTTTGAAAGGGCACTTGCCCATTCATGGTACGAGTGCTCTATGCACTGTGCCACAGCACCCCCCACTAGTAATATTTTAAAAAGTTTATTCATGTATATTACCAAAAAAAATAAATCTGAAAGATTTTTTAAGAGGGTGCTCTTTTTATTACACTTATTTCCTTATATGTGTTATTTGTTTTTATTTTATGTTTTTATTGTTGTGTTTGTGTAGTCTGTGTGCTCTGTCAATAAAGTCATGATGATGATAATGATGATGTTGACTATAGTCAAGAGTTCCTGTAAGATCTTCTAAAAGTTCAGTGGGTGGTCAAGTGGATTATCCCTCCGAGTACAGCGAAACAGCGTCAGATTCGCAGACTGCTCTTCCCAAACTGCCTCAGATGACCTCAGAGGAGTCTGTGTGTGTGTGTGTGTGTCGGGGGGGGGGGGGGGTGAAGGGGCTCAGACACAGTACAAACTGTTTGAGAAGAGGAGAAGACATTCCCCTCCCGATGTCACCACAAGGCCGATCAGGAGGCAGAACATTCTGGGCTGACCCGGGGACCCAAGGCACAAAACACTATCTCTTCTCCCTGTCACCTTGTGTGTGATGCTGCCAAGAAGATGCATTCCATTATTTTTTTTTTGCTCTTCTTCTTCGTCTTCTTCTGCTTGACTTAATATCTTGACCATATGCACCATGGTATGTTGTGATAACAAGTATTCACAGGTCCCACTGGGGACCCCATGTGCTGGAACTATCAATGGCGGGCCCTGGACAACACGACGCTGCCTCCATCAAAACAGCGACGATCTCAGAGGGGAGAGACTTCTGGTTCTTACACTCGCAGCGTGGGAAAAGCTTGGCGGCCTGTCCCCCTGTGGAAAGGAAAACTGTGCTATCCTGTGACCCTGGCCCACTGGGCTTTCAACTTCCTCCTGTAGATTCACAGTCAACAAACGTCAGCCTCATTTTTTAAAAATGCGTTATGTCATCTTTAGTGAAGATTCTGCCTGTCAGCTGTATATGTATCTGCGTAGGTGGATGCTGTGGATGGGAAGAATCCTTGGCATTTTTTATCAGCACTCTAATTTCAGTCTTGAGCTACTTGTGAAGCTAAATCATCATTGTATATTTTATTAGAAAAAAATAAGAATCGTAAATGTTCCTCTAAGTTCAAGCAATTTGTGGAGGTAGAAAGGTTTAAGTCCTGACATTAACCTTGGTGAAAAGACTCATGGGACTTATGACATCACTTGAGAGTTTTAAAATTCAAATTCAAATGTAAAAAAATGGCAGTTGGTCCAGGTGCAACTGCCACAGTATTTGCTGGCACAGTATTCTCTGGTTTCCTTTTTCTCTCTCTCTCCCTTTCACTTTGTGCCCTGAAATCTCTCCTGTCCTTTTAAAACTTACACATGACTTTGTGCCCTCAAATCTTTTCTTCTCTGTTCTACATCATTTTCAACTTAATGCAGTGGGAAAAAATGGCTTTTCTCTACACGTAGCAGAGCAAGCACACTTCACAAGCAGTTTTGTTCGAGGACCATCAGTATTGATTACCACTGCTCCTATGTCAGATATAAGTGGTATCACAAAACAGACAGAGAGAGAGATCAGAGTAGATAGTGAGTAAAGACTTTGAAGTTACGGGACATACCACAATGATGTGCTTTGGAAGCTTGATTCAGTAAAGTTCTGATACGAAGGAATGTTTGGTATTTTTTTAGAATGTGACTTCATAATAGGGACCATATGCCTCTATAAACGAGAGCCCCAAGATCTTGTGTGCTTTCCCCTAAAAGGCTTCGGAGTACCTGAAAAGCTGTTTTCCATTTCAGCGACACAAACAATGGGATGGATAACATCTCTCTCTTGCAAGAAATGTGTGTGTGTGTGTGTGTGTGTGTGTGTGTGTGTGTGTGTGTGTGTGTGTGTGTGTGTGTGTGTGTGTGTGTGTGTGTGTGTGTGCGTGCATGCACTCATGAGAGAGAGGCCTGTAGTGCTTTTCAGCTTCTGCAGGGCCTCATTTGAACCAAAGACTCCCATCAATGATATCTGTCGCTACTATCTCTTATTTTGATACAGCATACATCAGTTTATTGCCATCGACTGGTTGCAGTATATGAACCAACAGCGGCAGTTTGACTTCACATAGCATTGTCTGTAGTCTATTCTGATCCACGTAATGCCACAATTATAAGCTGTAGTGTTGCCAAACCACACTTTAGTGCTGCCAAGGACTACAGGATGGCAGATATCTAGATTTCCCACTGTAGGGACCACAACATAGGCAACACAGTCTTCCGTTTTTGCTGGACATCTCCAGGATCTGACAAACGATCACCTCATTCGGACGTAATTTTCCGTAATAGCTCAACTTGAGATTTGAGCATTAGGTTTGGCTTGGCACACAGCTATCTCAGTGAAGTCATGAAGTTTAGCTGTGTGTTATTATATCATCCAAAATGGTATCAGGATTAAATGAGAGTGTAATTATATCATCTTAACAAAACTACTTTTTCATTGTTGGGCTGTAGAGGCACTGTCTCAATCTGATATTTCTTTGCTGTGGCCAGATTTATGATTGCAAAAGCCCTGAGAGCCCATTAAACCCTTGAAAAACAATGTAGAGGACACATCAGGACAGGACACATGGTGCATCAACACCAACGTAATACTGCAAAGGTGCACGCTGACCTTGCAACAGAAGAGGTTGAGGAGTTTGACTAGAAATCAAAAGGTTACAGGTTTCATAGGTTTCATGCTTTTTCCATCACATGCCAAAAACCACCATGCTCCACGCTTGTTAAAGGTTTTCTTGACATCTGTAAGGTTATAGTTAAGGGGAGCATTGACATTGAAGATGCTCTGAATGACTAATTACATTACAAAGATTTGCTAAAGATCTGAAAATAATTATCTGCTCCATTGTTATTTCATTGTCTCAGTCCATCTTGCTGTTTTGCAAGAAGTTCCCCCCAATTTTCCTTTGGATTCATTCAGAATGATCTGCACCATGACCTCAGTGGTGTGATTGATGAGACTGATAGCTCTTTCGTTTTGGCATAGCTTCAGGTTGACTTTTTTAGGAAAAGGGATATAACCTGATTCGGACCACTCTGTTTCCCACCACTTTGTCTCCCATATCCTCTTGCACACAACTGTCATCACATTGGGCAATTAAGTCCCTCTGTGCGTCAGTAGTTGTTAGTCACACTATATTGTCTATTCCAGACAATTTTCCCTGGAGTTTTTTTATTGCTTCAGCTCTTCTCTTCTTCTGTCACTGGGGTATCTCCAAGTCGGTCTTTGAATTTCACTGGTGGTTGATATAAACAGTGTGTTCATCTGCTTTTTTTAGAGAGGAGGGTATCCTATTTGTTTTAGGTTTAATCTTTTGGCAATTTAAATGCTCTTTGTTAATCGTACTGATGAGTGTTAGTGGAAAAACAACAGCATGCCCTCACAGGCAGATGGGAGAGGAGTTGTTGCAAGAAGCAAAATACTCATTTACTCCACTGACCATGATGCTGTAGCAAACATCCAGCGGAATAGCCAAGAAGTCATGAAGGTCCACCTTAATCTCAGATAGCCCCTTTAGTATGAAAACTAAGTACAATTAAGCCTTTTTGGCATTATCAGCCATTTCCAAATGATGGCAAGAATGCAAGTTCACTATACAAATTCAGACTGTCTTTGGTGCTGGAGGTGTTAGCTTTTCTTATCTAATGCTGTAAAAATTTTACAGAGTGAAAAACAATTGGTAACACTAAAAAATAATGGTGCATGAATCGATATTATTAATCAATGATTTAAGTAATGTATAAATTGAGGCTGACTTGAAAATGAAAAATTAAGTTATGCAGTCATGTTTGATGCATCAGTTATGAATAAAATATCAGTACTTAGTACACACACACACACCTTTCACAGATATCTTGGTATTCAGGTAGTAGTATTATTACTAAGGGAACAACTGATGTTGTTCTTCTATTTTTCATGGTCAGTTTCATGCGGTTGAGAATGGAAATAGACCACAGTAAATAGGTGTGGAAATGGGCTTCAAAATGTTCTGTTTCTACAAGAGCAGACTACCGTCGCTTTTGTGATTGTTGCCAATCTTTGTTCATGATGCAGCATCTGTCTCATTAGATGGCTTTGTCACTGCAGGAAGTGCAAGGCAATTTTATACGTTTGGCATTTTTGGCCGAAAGGCATGGAGCACCTTTGATTTATCTTGACACACCAATGTTTAGGGAATGAACTCACTGACTTAAGATACATCATATTCCGTTTGTCATGGTCTCCTACGTCAATGTGGTAGAAAAAGGTGACACTTATTGTAAAGGGCATACATGCACGTGTCTCTGCTGTTTCCATTAAGCTACTGTCTTTTTCATGGCTTTCCACTTACATGACTCATGCGTGACTGATGTTAGAATCACTGTGTTTGTGATTTCAGAGACTCACAAGAGAGAAAGGTCTGTCTTCCTCTTTCCTTTCTTCATGGCCCTTATCCTTAATTGTCGTGATTTTTTAGTTTACCTGCTGTATAAATGACAAATATAAGACTTTGCGTCACTTTAGACGGAAAGGAAATGTCACCAAGAGAGTCTATTCTGTAATTTAATCAAGGCTTTGACAGTTTTGAGTCACTGAATGGCAGAAACCTTCCATCCAGAACCTGTAGTAAGGTTTTCACCAGCGTGTCTTTCTTAGCTATTCTGTCTCCACTCACAGACCACTTCACCCCTCGCCAGCTGCACGAAAGAGAATCCATGCAGCTGTATCGCAGCTTGACTTGGGGTTTCGCAAAACCTGGAAGCCCTGCTCACAGCACGTCCTGACTTGGTCCACTTTAAAACAGACTGTCTGAATATGGCCACCTGGTCTCTCAGCTTGTGTGACTAGGGTAGTCCTTTCACAGGTGCTGGACAGGTGCAGAGGACCTGTTGTCTCCAGGCACCTGCCAGTGTTTAAACCTCTCAGAGGAATGTGTTTGTAACCAAGGTTACCCTGTACAGTCCAGCCCCAGACTGGCAGCAACTCTGGGTTTAAAGCTGAAGGTGCTAGCCAGTCAATGGAAAAGCACAGGCTGACGCTCAACTGAATAGCACATCTCTTTGGGGCCGTCGGGAGGGATGTTTACTAACGTTCTACATGCACGGCTAGGCTATGTGGCAGCCATAACATATTCTCAGAATGGACCATCAGGCCCTACCCATATTGTTGACAGTTTCGGGTTCTGTTCGTAAACCTCTGTGTCTGCACAGATTGGGTGCCCACCTGAAGTGGAATGACCATGGTGTAAATTCTAGCCCTGGGGGCACAGTGTGTTCTCCAATGTCATACAAATTGTCAGCTCAGGGGAAACAACAGACCCCAAACTCATCCAGCTGCTCCATACACACCTACAGCCAGCCATGTTATTACAGGGTCTACAGCAAGAATCAGCACAAAACCCAAATGTGCCCATGCCTGCATACAGCCCAATCCATGTTTGCAGAGGTGAGCAGTCCGTGTTGCCAGTCTGTTTTAATAACACTTGTTGTCAGTCTGTTTGGATAACACTTTGACCATAGTCCGTGGCAAAGCAAGTGGATCACTTTAGTATGTTATGTAAAATCATGTGTTCAGGCGAAATCCAACATGGCCCTCCTCAGCTTGTCTCACCCTTTTCTTCTCAGGTCACAACACAGAAATGTGCAATGCTCTGATATCAGTTATAGTACAACATGTAACAGTTAACTGAGACATAACGGGGATCGTTGCCTTTTTATGTCTTGAGCAAAGGAGTGTTGTGTGCCTACCAAAAACAACTGGGGAATATTAAAATAAGTGGCTGGACTTCAACATGGAAAGTGTTCCTCAAGTGACGCCAGTACGTTTACTTTTTAAAGGACGAAACGTATAAAAGGCCTCATTATTTACACTGCTGAGCTCTTTACATAGCTTCATCTGGTGTTATATAATGACTGTCCTCTAGTTCAAAGCAAATAATTATTCCGCACATTCTTTCCTTATTAAAAAGAGAGCCACTCCGGAAAAGCCTCTGCAAATAAACAACTTTATGTAAGCAATTAATAGCGTTGTGGGAAAAAATCTGTTTAATTTCCTCTTGACTGTCCTGTGAAATCTTACAGTGCAGGAATAGACAGGCTGGGCCAACTAGCAACATGATTATACATTTAGAGCACTTGACCCGTTGGACTTCATTCAAGTTTCTCTTTAAGTGGAATTGGATTTTCCAGTGTTTTTAATAGAGCTAGCACGAACATAGTCTCTAATAAGGTAAACTCTTTTTTGCTCTTGTGGCAGTTGCATGAACAATGATGTTTGTGATTCTTTCTCCCAGCACATATTTTACATTTAGATTGCTTAGGTTTGGATTGTGGACTATGTAATTTATGGCCTAAACCAGTTACTTTTTTAATCGAGCCTTCTGCCTTCTTCCTCCTCTGGGCAGGGGCTTGCTGCAAGGATAAACAGTGGTCATTTTAGAACATGTGCTATTAGCACAGAGAGCAGAGAACACTGCAGCACTTTAAAAAGCAGCACTCACAGAAATAGTGGGTGGGGGAGGAAGCCAAGGGCAGTAGCCCGAAAGGCAAATAGGCAAAGACATAAAAATGTATGCAGAGCTGTTGTCATCTGTTGTTTCTTTTTCTTTCCCTCAAGTCCCTCAAGTCATACCTTGCACTCATCACAATAGAGCAGGTTTATCGTAGCGCTACTAGCGTTGACGTTTGGCCGGGAAGGAAGTGGGGTCTTAATAGGTCGGCCCTGAAACCAAAACAAAGACTGGAGCCACAACAAGAAATCTGTGAAAAAGATAATATGTTTGTTGGTTTGTTAGGAGGAGGACCATAGAAAATGCCAGAATGAGATTAAATTGACTTTCCTGTTGTATATCTGGATCTGGCAAAGAAACACATGTCCCACACATGATAATAGATTGTGGGAAAGGCCAGTACTTACTAAACATTTGTGTGATCACGATTACATCACCAGGCACTGACTAGACCCTTCACCAGGACATCACCTCAGGAAACCTGTACATGTATGGTATTCACCTCTTATGTCTCTGTCCATGTAGCATAATAATCTGACACTTACATTTTATGCACTTTATGCCCCCCCCCCCACCCCCCCCTCACACACACACACACACACACACACACACAAACACACACACACACACACACACACACACACACACACACACACACACACACACACACACATACACACACACACACACACACATACTTTTCTACACCCCTTGTACTTCTGCCCTTCATCAGGTAGCATCTCCAAACTACATTCTACACACTTTACTCCCCCCTCCCCATGCACAGTTTTACACAAACAATCACCAATTTCACTGCATGTCCTACTCTACCCAGTATGTCTATGCATGTGACAATAAAACATCCTTGTATCCTTGTATCATTTTATCCTTGTATCCTTACACAATACATGGTAGTTAGCCATGGAGTACTTCTTTCAAGGTGGCGTACTGTATGCAAGGCAGAGTGTAGTTCACCTGTCACTGTTATCAGTCTGTCATCCACAAAAAAAACATACAGTAGCCTGTGCTGGAGCCTTGATGATGAACATTAATGAAACTGCAAATGCATTGAAGGACCGCAGCTGCTTAGATGTCCCCTGCACTTTAACATGACAGTTACCAGTGTTGTTATGACAGCAGTCAGACAAACAAAAGACTTCAAAACAGTCACTTGGGCGTCTTTTTATTGAAAATCCTTGAGATGTGTTGATGCATAACAACACAACAAATCAGATTTTGATTAACTGTCATCAACTGTGAAATGTGAATGTGAAATGTTTTTTTATAAAACACAGGAACACAAAGACACAATGTTGTACCGCATCTATATAGTTGCTGCCTTCCCTTACAAAACCAATTGTTTGTCAGCCACTAATGGCAAACTTACAGCAATGTTCTGGTGACAATGACAAATTACCACTACTGACTAACCTAATTTGCATATGAAAATATGACCTTGCTGCAAACTAGCAGCAACATCGCCAAAGGTTGACCACTACTGTTTGCCATAGAACTAACATTTTTGTAATGGTTATTGTTTCTGTCATTGAGTTCAGTTCAGTTCAGTTCAGTTACTTACTGCAGAATATGCTTAAAGCCTGTGGTTTGTAGAGCAGCTATTGACCACACACCCTCTGGCAACACATTAGTTTAGCCAACTTCTAAATAAGAGACATTTTCAGGAAAAAAGCTGTTCATTGTGTAGATAATGTAAACAATGTATTTATGTACAAGTCATCATTATTGTAAAGGCTTTGCTTTTTGTTCTAGATAAAGCGTTCGTCTTTCAGTGATGAGCCAGATGGTCAATGTCAGTAAATGTAAAAGTGCCCCTTGAGGGTGACTCACTCTATTGGCTGCATCAGAAGCATCTTCTAAACACACCAGGGCAGTGTTTGTTCTATTGTGCTTCTGTAGACAGACAGCGGTAGTCTGCAGATGTTTCCAGTGAAGTGAATAAAGCCAGTCAAATACAAACATGGTGCTCTTTGTCACGTCTCACGATGGCTAAAACAGTGTTATCATGAATCAATGTTATGAACAATATATGAGTCCCTGGTGCTTGTGTTGATATAACTGGTGTGACCCAGTTTAATTTAATACAGAGATGACTTCTGTAGTAGACATGGCATGATGGTATAGTATAGTATATGCGTTGTTTAGTCAGCTGGTCAGTGAGCAGTTAATAAATAAAGTTGGCTCCATTTCAAGGGGTCATCATAATAAACAGACCATCTGTCAGTGACAATGGGGGAATGCAAACAGTGGTGGACCTGGGGTTGATGTGAGGCATATGCCCCCTGTGTGTCTGACAGGTAGTAAAAATTACTTCTGTTGACAGTTGACAGCCATTTTAAAAAGTTGATAATTATTTTAAAATAACTATACATTACTTGTGGATTTCCACACAACAGACCCTTAGAAAATGTGCTCATGAGATGGTGGGTTGTTGGTAGTTCAGCACCAGAAAGCCATTATGTTGGATGAGGAGATGGAGCAACATCAAAAAATGCTTCTAAAATCAGCAGCTTACATTTGACCAGTAGCCTGTTGCTGTTTTGAAGGATGTTTTGCTGCCAAAGCCATCAACTGAATATTTGTTTACATGTTTTTTTGTTCTCATGGGTAATATTTTAATTCCAAGTTTCCAGGACTTTTATTGGGAGTTATCTTCTCCATCTTCTCCATCTTGTTTGTTTTAAATTCTGAAATCAAAGATGGAATGAGAACGTTTAATTAAAAATCACCAAGGATAGAAGAGCCCTGACTATAAACTCTTCCTTGGACTCTTTGAACTCAGTAGGCCTATCTGGAGGAACATTTACAGCAGGTTATGATGCACTTTTAATTGTTTAATTGTTTGTAATTAATGTAATTGTAATTGTTGTTAATTGTACTTTTTAATGACAGGTTGCACAAAATGACTCTTAATTGTAAAGAAATTCTAGAATAATGTAAATATTCCGATATAACATTTTAAATGTTTCCTAAATTCTGGAGTGTGGTAACTGGGCCTTAAGTGGGACAACAGCCTTTGAGACATGCATTTGGATGCTATAAAGTAGCACATCAACCATTTATTTCAGTAGTTTATGCATATAAAATTAGATCATCAATACAAACAGGGCATAACAGTCGATGAGGTGACCAGTTCTCTGCAAATAATAGTGAGAAGGAGGCAAACAACTCTGCAATGTGAAGCGGAGTGGAGTTGCCTCTGCCAAGCCGTATAAAACTGCAGGGTCTCCTGAGAGATCATATCTTTTTGCAGCATGCCAGATGTGGGTTACGAAAAGACCACACTGACCTGACCGTCTTCATTGGTTCAGGCACAGGTGTTAGGAGATAAACAAAAGACCTCTCAGGGGTTAAAGGTCAAGTGGGAACACCAAAGGAAGGCTTTATAAGTCCCCTTAAATAAAACATCTCATCATGTCTGTCCATCCGCCAGAACTGCATCCATCAAGTCCTCCCTCCTGACTGATTGCATTCTCTGCTCATGGCTATCACTCTGGCAATCACACCCCTGCTTGTTTGGAACAGAAACACAAAGGCCGCTCAGATGAAAACAGTCCATTATCACCTGTGCTCAGGGACCCAGAAGCACAGCACAGCCCCTCATATTGTGCCTCCCATCTTTCAATCAGAGAGTCTCCTGGTGTACGTGGGTAGATTTCATCAACTGTCTGCCTCCTGCAACTTTGCCTGACTACTAGAGCATCAGACAAAACCATGTCCTTATTTTTCCACCCTTTGAAGAAAATGATCATGTATATTCACATGGTGCTGTAATGCAGACATGTTGAAATACTACATATGGAATATTATTCTGAAGCCTATACATTGCACAATACTGGAGTCTAAAACATCACTGAATTAATGTGAAATTTCAGGCTAAATGCTTTTACAAGCAAAAGCTACAGTACCTGGTGGATTGATTTTGGTGTGGATTAGGAGGTCTCATTTACCTACAGTATGGTCAAGTGGGGTATAGGTCATTTTACAGACTCACCTTCCTAACTGATGTCATAGGTCCATCACTAAATCATCATTGTAGTCGTTTAGGCATTACATTCAATTGTGGGAATATTGCTCCACTTATCTCTAATAGGTTTTTTAAGTGGAGATAATCCTTTTTGCATTCTGGTCACGCAGGAAGCCCGCAATTAACACTGTGGAATACCACATGTAGGGTAAGATCTCACCTTCAAAGTGTGGCAGTTTTTGTCACAAGGCCCTGAAAAAAAATGTGATAATGCTGTGAAACAGCTGTATGGGTGAATGTGGGTAAAGCAGCTGTATGGGAGAACCCAAACTCAGCAGTCAACATTCTTACTGTGTACCATTTTAAGATATTATTTCAGTCTTTCTACAAACACTTTTCTTTATATGTAGTAAAGAAAGATTGCACAGATGGTAGTATGCTGTTAAACTTTATTCATTATTTTTACTAAACCACTGAACCATCTTGTAGAATCAGCTCAGTCTGTGGTGTTGTGAAGCTACTTGTGATTGGTCCACAGTTTCTGGACTACAGCCAATAGACTGTCTCTATATAAACACAGAGAAGCAGAGCTGCACTAGGAATTCGAAAAGAACGTGGGGAAAGGAACTTATGTTGGCGGATTTGATATCTCACACCAAGACTGAATACAGAAAATGTGCAAAGGATTAGCTGCCCTACCCCAGACATGTCTGGTGAGGTGAGAACTCTGCCTGGTGACTTTTTTTTTCATTTTATACTTTATCTTTATTTTATTTTATTTTTTTCTTTGCTTTTTAAATGTCTTTTTCTCTTTATGCATGCTTGAGGACTGTTACTTACCTTTACCTCCGGCATCAGACCTCTCTACTCAAGAGAGAATGCTGCCTTTGAAGTATAATCTCTGTTCTGAAACAAATTTTACAGTGAAAAGAGAAGGTGAGAATTATTGAATAGATGGAGAGCTTTATTTGCCATTGCTTCTTTTGGACTGTTGAATATTGGGCTTTTGAGACAAGAATATCAGAGCGTGAACAGAAGAAAAAGAAATTAAAAACATATGATTGCAGGACTGGCTGCTTACAGGACACGTTTAATAATCTAACTTTATTATTCTTAATTTTTCTCTGTCTGCTTGTAATGACTGTGCTTGCCTTCTAAAGTAACTCACATATGAGATATCCCATACTGAACCACCTTAGATTACACATCTACTTGTTGTTTATAATGACCACAAAAAAATTAATTTATTTTTAAAGCAACATATTTGTTTGAAGTGGCGTTTGGAATTTATTTGGTTCTCATAAAATAATTGATCTCTTAATACGAGGGGCTTATCCATCCCTTTGAGATGTGAACACATTCAGGCTGATGGCGTGCTACTGTACGTTGCACATCTTTGTTTGGAATGGCGTTCTGTCTATTGTTTAATTCTATATTCTGTAGAATACTAAAGTCATTGCCCTAATGTGTGAGGCTACTTCATCCTTCTGTGATGTCAGCATATAATAGCAGATGAGTTCCTGCTCCGTTGTTATGCACACATGTTATTGTACTGATAAGTCTGATGCATGACGCACTGCCGGGGTTATCAGGCTTTAGGCATTCGCTAATTTTAATCAGCTGTGTTCGCCAGAAGTGGTCACAAAACAGAAGAGCTGGCGCTAGCCTCACCAAGACAAACACTGAGCTTAGGCACATGATGGCTTAAAAGTCGCTCATGTGATTCTGGCAAGTAAATACGGGCCAGGACAACACTGTCAGGACTCATAATACAAATACTTATGAAACGCAACAGATGTTGGGTTTGTTTTTAAATGCTTGAACTGCTTTTATTGTCTCAAAAAGGCTTCCTGTGGTAATGCTTGATAATGATGATTCAACTGCTCGCCTGGGTGCAGGCTGAGAGGAAAGAGGGTTATTGGCAGGTTATTATTGTGTAAAAGCAGGTCCAGTTATGTCAAAATTAGTGATACTGTGTAAAATTCCATGTCTTCCATGTCTTCCATTATTCAAATATCAAGAGTCCTTTGTTGACACTATAAAAAGGTAATAATGTTAAGAGGTAGGGGAATGATGCCGCTCCTCTTGCCACTACCTTTACCTGTCAACCCCTCATCTCTCTCTCCTCATGTGCTTTCAAAGAAAAAAAATGGAATTTTCATACACTCCCTACCTGCAAATGGCGATGCAGATATATGCACAAAATATGGTTGTTTTGTTTTGTTTTGTTTTGGGTTTTTTTATCCAAAGGTAAGAATTACAAAAACATGTATGCAACATGAGGAGTCACTATATGAAAGTTTTAACACACTAGTTTTTAAACACATTACTGTTTACATGAGTTTAGAACATGAGCTGTCTTTTTTCACAAGAATACACTATATGCCGATGTTTGACATAGCGATGTAACACATTTTAAACATCTGCTGTATTTCTTTTCTCACTTGTAGGGCTAAGGAGATCAAGAGTAAATTAGGAACCCTCCTCCAGAAACCAGAGAATGCCATTGACCTGATCATCCCCTACCCAGAGAAGCAGGAGAAGAAGCCGGAGAAGCTTCAGAAGTAAGACAGACGTCCAACTGCACTGCTAAAGTGCTGCTATATTGACACCTAGTTTAAGTTCAAGTTTATTTTTTATATGTACAGTTAGAAAACATGGCTCCCTGCACAATGAAATTCTTTATTTGCTGTCCACTTAAATGTCACACACAATACAACACATAATAAAAGACATTAAGACATAACATGAGTTATTAACATGAGCTATTCTAAGAGGTTTCCTGGGCTAGGTTACCTGACCCTTTAAGGAAGGGTAAGAAAAGGAAGGGTAAGAAAAGCTGAAATATTATCAGATTGTCCATAATACATAATATTCTATATACAGCCTGGCTAATAACAGCTAACAAGAGCTGATAGTTTTGACATGAAACGCCATTAGCCAGAAATGTAAAAGGGAACTTGAACTTTTATTACCGTGAGTAAAAAGGAAAACGGTTGTAATCTCATGAGATTGCCAGTGTGATTTATTTAATGTTATTCCATGCTGTTGCCAAGTCAGTATGTCACTGTCCCCACTAATAGTTGTGTTTGTCATGTTAGTACCCATAAAATCCTATGTACTTTCTGTCTAATATCCCATAATATTCTGTTTCAAAAATAGTCTGCTGAGTTTGCCAGTGAGATGACTGCTTATTTAATAGAATAGAAATTTACACCAATTTTACACCAATATATTTTCATTTGTATTTCAAGATAATTGATGTAACTTTTTAACTCCAAATCAACTTAGGTACAGGCGACATTACAATCTTATATGATTTTATATGGTCGATATGATCAATCCCTAGCCTGGTTCTCCCCCATCCTCCTAAGATTCCTGAGATAAGTTCTGAGTACATTCCACCCAGAGCCATACAGTACGTCACATTCTATGGCTGTCATTCCAGCATATGGTAACAATTGTAACCACGGTAATGCCGACAAGCACATTATTATAGCTGCAGATTAGATGAGCTCATGCTCCCAGGCTATTTAAATGTCTGAAAAGCACGGTGTCCATGTGAAAACAAGGCCGAGACAGAATAGGGGGTGGGTGGAGGTGGGGGTAGGGTGGTGGAGGTGGGGGGGAGGGGTTATTGGGGGCTTTTGGACACAGAGCTTCCAATGAAAAATTGCGAGGGTTGTGTTGACACTGTAAATTGCGTCACAATTAAACAAAAAAGCATTGCTTACTGGCTGATGCTCAATTGACTTACGCAAGAGCTTACATAAGTCTCCCTCAGTCAGACGCATGGTTCTGAAGTACCCCAACTTTAAACGTCAATTAAATCTCAAGATTTAACCCCAGACAGGCACTGGACACAGCTGTCATTTTCTATAACACATAGAGATAAATGAGTAAATATTTTGTGGACAAAAAAAAAAAAGACCAAAGTGGTCGTATCATATCATAACGAAGTAGCTGTGTGTATATGTAGTTTATTTAGGGTTAAAATACCACAAGGGACATTTTAAAATGCTAAAAGACATTTTGATGTAGTAGTTACATTTTTCATTTTTGATATTTTAACCTCCAGGCCCACCCCTGAAGAAGCAACTCAGTGGCGTGAGTCTCTGGATCGCGTCCTGGCCAATGACTGTGAGTAGCATCAGAGAGGCACGCATGGCTTTCTGGCACCCAATTTACCTTCGGTTTTGAGAATATACAAGATACTTGTGCACTTAGGAAGAGTAGTTTTTAGCAGAAGAGATTTAAGCCTTCCTAAGAACTAACCTTACTCTAACCTAGTATTGTTTGGGAGAATGCTTAGGAATTTCAAGATTTATCCTGGCTTTTACTCATAACTTTTTTAAATTGAAGTCTGCTTTTGTTTACCATTAGTATCAACTGTAAGCTATATAAGATAAAAATTCGCCATTTTGTTTGATAATATGGCATCTCACAGTAATTTCAATAAGCCTAAATATTTTTTTGCCAATAATCACCCAGCTGTTTGTCTAATGTATATTTTATTTCAAATTAAAGACAGGATGTGTAATTTCTTGGGACAGTAACATGTTAGCACAATTAAGCAAAAAGAGAACTGAAAAAAAAACTTGTTAGAACAAGGATACTCTGTGGGGATATCCTGTAAAATCTCTCATAAATTCCATAGCTGTAATTGTCATTCTGCCTCATCCCTGCTATATTTAACTTGAGCAACTCAGCTCACCAGATGCACCAGGCCAAATGTGTATATCTGTATCTGTGTTAGAAACCTTGCAAACAGTGATCCAGGTAGACTGATGAGCGTGCACTGGTATGCATAAACAGTTTTGCTCATCGTGGCTGAAGTGCGTGCAAAGGAAGACAGGGGCTTTAGAATCTACTGCCCTGCGTACTTAGCCATTATGTAACATATTGGTAGGTCTTTATGTTAGGACTCTGTCACTCTGAGGTAAGCCTATAGATAGAATATAAAAACATCATCATATTTCACCGTATATTACATCATGGGAAATACATTAAATCCAGAAATTCATGGTTTCCTATGGTCAGTGTGCATTGACCAGTGGGATCTCTTAAATTGTTCCATTAACTGCACAACAACAAGCCATGAATATCACTAATATTAAAGTCTCTGTCATGAAAAAAGTGTTTCTGTAAGCACTGTACCACAGGAAAGTATCACACCAATCTGTTTAAAAAGGAATATTAAATATGGATTCTTTAGGCAACGGGAAACTGTTTTCTTCACTTTATTACATCAGTGTAATTGTCCCATGGTCATTTTGATCCACAATCAGAGATGAAATTGCTGTCATTCTGTGTAAGAAACCAAAGGCCCTGTGGACCTCAATAAGGGTAACTACAATGGATGGTTGTGATTAAAACAGCGAGGCTAGAACAAAATGAAAGAGCTGCTATTTTATTTTTCAGCCCACTTGTTTACCAAATAGGCATGTGGCAGCAGCTATTGTGACAAGCGGAAAAACATGAAGTGAGAAAAACCAAACAAGGGGTCAAGTCATTGTTTTGCCCAAGGCCAGTTTCCACTGATGGGTAATTACTATTCACAAGGCTTTTGCTTTCAAAGCAATCAGCCTTAGCCAAACCAGCCTGGTCTGTTAAATTGACTGTTTGGCCGATGTTCTGCTCACAATATTCAGAAAACAACAAGCTGGAAAAATGAATAATTCATCAGGCTCAAAAGCAATAACATACCTTGCCACAAATTTCTTTGACCGTACTTTGTGGCCTACAGATGGTGTCTCCACATTCAGGAGCTTCCTGAGGTCAGAGTTCAGTGAGGAGAACATTGAGTTCTGGGCTGCCTGTGAAGACTACAAGAAGACCAAGAGCCCCATGAAGATGGCTACCAAGGCCAAAAAGATCTATGAGGACTTCATTCAGACTGGCGGCCCCAAGGAGGTGGGTTGGTGGTCTTGGACATTTCTCAGTTTGATACCTACTGAGAGTCTGCCGTAGCTTCTCTGATAATTTCACTTTTTGTTTTAAGTTTTTGTTTTAACTTTTCCTTTTGTGCTTCCCTCTTGGGATTAACATACTTAAAAAAAAATGGTGGCAAGTTTTAAAATGTTAGCACTCCATTCTCTGTTACATGCTCTCATGTTTAACAGACAAGAATTAACAAGTCTAAGTGCCAAGCAGTTGGAATACACAAAACTAGAACAAGGGTGCTCTGATGACACTAAAAAGAAAAGTGTGCCCACGAAGCACATAAAAATCGACTCAGCACCACTGTAGAACAGCCAAAACACCTCATTTTTTAAATTAAGACCTAGATGATGTTGTTACAGTACATTGCCTGCCACCTCTTTTTCAAATAACATCTTTCTCAAGCCAAGAGAAATGCTAACCATATTTCTTGAAGTGTCATCTGGCCACAGGCCTGTAGCCAATGGCAGTGTGCTGAAAGTTCTGGAAACAACCGCGGCACTTACTGAACAACTCATTTCCTTGACATTTGTTTGTAATTATCTCTGCATGCTGCAGATGATTAAAATAAGTCATTAGTCATGGTTACGAATATGCAAAATATATGTACCAATTTCTTTACAAGCATTATCAAATAGCCCAGGCTATGTTGTCTAATTTATTTCGGGATTGGCAAATGTTTTCTCCTCTCTGTTTTCTCTCTGCCCCTCCTTCAAGGTGAACATTGACCATGTGACCAAAGACGTGACCCTGAGGAACCTGGTTGACCTCTCCCCTACCACCTTTGACCTTGCCCAGAGTCGCATCTTCACGCTGATGGAGAAGGACTCCTTCGGACGCTTCCTGAGGTCCGAGATGTACCAGGAGCTCATTAAGTAAACCTCTGGCCAGGCCTGCAGGGAGACCCAGTCAGGTCACAGTCAGGTTGTCTACCCATCACAGCAGACCCACCCCGACAACTTCAAAAAGGCCCCCCTTTTGATTTTGAAACATGTTTACTCTATTCCTGTCAAAACATGGAGATAAACGTCCGTGAAATGGTCTGCTGTATGATTTTGACTAACAGGTATACGGTACTTTGCAATTGGAAACTGATGCTGGCAGCAGGTATTGCATGCTCCCCAAATTATCCCTCTAAAACAGCTGAAGCTGAATTTAGCACTAAAGTTATTTTTTGTCTCCCTGCAGCCTGAGTAAATTAGCTTGAAACAATCATTGGAAAACAGAAGCAACACCAAATTGCAGAAAATTGGTGTCACCATGTTTCAACAGCTTATCCCAAATCCTATTATGTTTGCCCAATTAAATTGAATATTTAAAATTATCCAGTATAATTACACTAACTTCAACTAATTCACTGTTGTTAACGCAATATTTTATTTTATGTCAGACTTATGTCTTAATTTACCTTTTATTTCCATAAAGGAATACAACCGTTTTTTAAACTCTGCAAACTTATTAGAACTGTCCACTTTTTGTGTATTACACTTTCCTCTGAAAACATTATACATACTTTCACAGACATTTGCATTTGGCCAGGAAGTTACATTTTGATCACAATATCATGGCACCAAGCAGACACCGAGAGCACACACACACACACACACACACACACACACACACACACACACACACACACACACACACTCTCTCTCTCTCTCTCTCTCTCTCCCTCTCTCTCTCTCTCTCTCTCTCTCTCTCTCTCTCTTTCACACACACACACACACATGCACACACTCACACACACACACACAGTTGGTGACATCGGTAAAATGTAACCTTGAAGAAAGCCTCTGGCTTTTGGAGAGTCTCCCTGGGAGGATAGATGATAGATTTGTGTCTAGCGTTAGCTGCACTGCGCTGCACTGCAAGTTGCTGAGATGGGAATATCAAGTGGGGACAGATCTTTGACAGGGCACTGGGTAGATTTTGAGCATGGCAAACATGCTGAGCTGTTGGTCCTCAGAGCACATTCAACCAAATATTCCAGAATAGTCTTTTTTTATCCACCACTATAGTAAAACTGAGACTATGGTTATTATTTTTCACACCCCTGAATCCCCAGTACTTTATTGTAACAGTTATTACTATTGCTATAACTATGTGTTTTGAATAATAATAGATTATTAGATCTTAACCTGAATTCTAAACACATTTTATCAACAAGAATCCGTGTAATTCTGTTGTTGAAGCTGTTTGGTGGCATAAGCAAGCATGATAAAAACTATATTCCTTCCTAAGCAGGCTTTGTTTACCATGAGATATGTGTGTGTCTTCATGCAAAACATTATAGAGTATCTCACATTATATACCTATACACCCATAACACTTAACACCATCATAGGTCCTTATGATTTGCCTGCTTACTTTGGGTCATTTGAACTCTGCCGGCCAGGAGTTTAAAATTATGCAGGATTTAGTATTCACGATTCAAGACTTTTGTTGTCAGTTGCCTATTCAAGAAAATTGGCAGTTCCACTCCATGAAAGTACGTAATACAGATTTTTTTTTTTAGCTTTTGTCAGAGAAGCATAAAACCCATGCACAGACAAAGGACATCCAGTCCAAATGCATTTGAAAGCTTGGAGAATAACTGTGTGAATGTTTACCAAATAGATCGAGCATCAAGGAAAGTGATTTTAATGTGCAAGATTAATTTCAAGTGAAATCATTGAATCAACAGGTTTTTCACATCAATTTCTAGAATTAATAGCACGCAAATGATAAGGACTTAATTTTTGCTGATCACACTATATTTGACATAGCGTATGCATGTATTTTGTGTAGTCAACCATATATATAAAATGCATCAATACATTAAATATCTGAGGATGTATTTATTTTTTTATGTAAATATCTCCGGCATGCTGGTATTTAATTTTTTAAGTTATTCAAGAATGCAACACTGGAACCACTACTGTCTGTGGGTGAATCCATCCCAGGAAAACATGGCAACATCATGTCATTCTTTCACTGTCATAAACAAAAACAATACTATCAATTTGATTTGTGATTTGTTCTGTGTCAAGGATTTTGAGTACCTAAAATTCACTATTTGGGGATATGGTTTTAGACTACTGCATGAGAACACTGAGCCTAATCAGCTTAGATTTAGATAGATAGATAGATAGATAGACAGACAGACAGACAGACAGACAGTGAAGAAGAGAAAAAACCTTATACACTGCACTGTTTGTTTTGTTAGGTGGTGTGGCACTCTTAAGAGTGTGACTCACTAGACCTTGTAAAAGAACACAGGTCCTTATTCTCCATGTTCCCTTTCAGTCTCTGCCTTTCACTTCCCCCCTGTGACCACTTCAGGTGCCTTTCAAAGATGAGTGAGAGACAAGCTCGCTAGCAGGGTGAGAAAAAAAACTGAAAATGAATGCACAAGGATGGGTGAGGATTAGATGGAGGAGGAGGCGGAGGAGGAGGAGTGAGAGCAGAAACAGATGGACGAGGAAGACGTTGCCAACACAAATACTGTCAGAGGCGAACATGCTCACATGCATTAGTCCGCTCCCTCCGAGAAATAGCCCATAAAAAGCCGGCGCAGGGCCACCCGAGGGAGCTAGCAGGGGCCGATGGCGGCGCCCTCGCTTCTCCAGTGAGCGTTTAAAATACTGTATGTTGACATTTTTCCGCATCGAGCATTCATGTGGCCCTGATGTGTACAGAGGGGCTTTGATCACTTATTTAGCCATGTCCAATAATCTACGATGACAATTCAGTCCGGATGGATGCATAGTATGTAAGACATTTACAGCAAGTACCAATAAATAGGTTCTGCTATGTCAACAGATGCTAAGCAAAAATGTTGAATTTAAATACCAAGTTCCCTGACTATAGTTTTACAGCCAGAAAATATGCATTGTAAAACTTAATTTAAACTCCGTAAATTCTGTGTATGTTTTGATTTGTGTTTTGCCTCTTGCCTCTAGAGGAGAAACAAACTTTTACGATAGTCCGGCTTTTTTACGTAACTGCAGTACCAGTTTTTGCAACAATCCTACATACAGTACATAGAGAACCTTAAATGTCAAGCTCATTTTTCTTTTCCCTGTTATGGTCAAATGCTAGCTGGAGAGGAGAAGCTCTGAAGTAGCTCTCTGAAATATGCACTGGTCCCCATATGTTTTCACTTGGACGGCCACTGGGCCGCTGGAGACCGTTCAGCCATGCACTTTGAAGTGAAGTGTGGGCTCTAATACCTGTGTTTAATAACCCAGATAATGGGCTATGCCTCGCTCCATCTTTGCTACGGCTCATGTCTTATTTGCCCCAAACATTTGTCACGCTGGGAAGTTACGCGCTTGAGTAATGCCCTTACCAAACGGACTCAGCCAGCTCTTCAAGATTCCCGATGACCGGTGGATAAAAAAAGAAATGTCTCCCGGTATTTCCCAAGAATACAAACACATCCAAACAGTAGATTGTGAACACACAAACACACACACACACACACACACACACACAGATAAAGAGATGGGAAATAAGTACTTGCATACATGCCTGGTTTATTTGGTCACTGGAGTTGAGAAACCATCCGGGGCACCTACTCATCTCCTCCTTCAGACTCAAGACTACACTTACCGTAATTTACATCATTGGAGACACTGCCACTTGGATTTAGGTTCCTCAGAATCTAAGTATAGATCTCCAGAATGGGTAGTTACAGTAAAAAACGGTATCAATATTTTTGGGTGCTCCTTCCTGAAAGCCTGGGGATGTTGGGCCGTATTTCTTCATAAGGGGGCCAAGGGGGGGTTAATGCACTTGGGCTCTAAGTACTTGTTTGGCTGGCTTTGAAAGATTATATGATGCACTGCATTCGCTCTCACACTGGCTATAGTTCTAAGGTCACGCTTGATTATGCTTGTTTGGAATTTTCTCATGACAGTATAAAAGAGTTCTGAGTTACTTAAAAAAAAAAATGTGCATCACACAGACCACTGCAACCAACATCATCGTCATCATAGAGGTCAACATTTTAAAAAAATCAACATGGTGGGATAATCTTCAAAGAATTGTTAGTATTTTTCATGTAATATACCTAATGTCTTACTGACAATTCCACTTCACACTATACGCGTCATTTTTGTACGCCTGTGTGTTTGTGTGTGTGTGTGAGCGCGCACGTGTGGATAAATACGCCTTGATGTGACAGTGTTGTGTGTGTGTGTACACCAAAGATGCTCACCCTTTTTGAAAAAAAAAGAAAGAAAAAAAAAAATCTCCCGAGCAGGCCGCAGGACAGTATTTAATAAGATCAGGCCTTCTGTGGATGCCTAATGACCCGTCTAGCTCCCCCAGCTAAACACTGATGAGACGAGATGGGGAGGAGCACGGGCACAGATAAAGTGGTTAGCCGACGGCCGCTAGCGAGGAACAGGGTGTTCTGGTGGAGCTACATTTTAACTCTATCTTTCCGATTCAAAGGATTGTTTTTATCTGTCCTTTCCAGGCGGTCATGGACACACATACACCAACCTAATTATTTTGTAGGCTTTTTTTTTCTCCTCGCTCCACAACCTCACACTGGTGAGTGTTTAGAAAACATGTTAAACCCAAAACAGTGTCATGATTTTGGTAAGACAGCTACAACTGACTACCACTACAACTGATATTCACACAAATTTACGTAGATGCATGTTTTTCATTTAGATATCCTTTATGCAGAGTAAAAGCCAAGACATAATAGCACAGTTCTACATGAACAAAAAACATCCATAGCCCGCTGATTACAGCAATTACTCTGCAGCTATTTTAAATAAACCTATTCACAGTATATACCAAGTGAGAAATCTTTGTTTGCTTTCTTCTAAGGTACAAACTATTTTTTTTGCCATTCTGTTATGAAAGTGTTGTAATGTTCTTCCCATTAGTAATTTCTGTTTGACCTGACACTTTACACATTTAATGAGATGTTATTCTGTACCGCTAAGGCTATCATAGATTTTTAACTAAACTTTTAATGAATGTCAAAGCTTTATTTAGATTGATTATCTTTAAAATTGCTTTTGCCATTCAGTTGCTGCAAGCAATATTACAGTGTTATGTCACCTGTGATAAATAGCTTTGTTGTGTTTTTTTAAGCTATTTATGAATGTATGCATTACCTTATTAGAGTATGAGTGGATGTATTCAAATGTTAATGTAATGTTAGTTCGTTCACAAATGATACAAACAATAGAGCAAATTGGAACCTCTCTTCAACCGCCACCTCAGATCTTCCCAGGACCAGAGCGGATGCCCTCCCTTACGCATCACTGAGTGTGCTGAGTGATGCTGAGAGCACCTACCACCTCGACTATTGTAACCCATTCAACAACACCTTACAGATAGCAAGCATATTCCTCCTCCTCATCCATAGTATGGCTTTGGCTTTTGAAAACACCTTTACTGATCAGTTAACGCTCATAATCAGGAACCATTGTCTGCTGTAGTTGTTTAAGGGCATACAAACAGAGGTATAAAAATATTTGAATAAATATATATATATATAAATATTATATATAAATAAATATATATACATGTTATAAAAATATGTGAAACACTAAAAGTAAGACAGCGGATACATATTGCAAAAGGTGCAAAAGTACCTTCAGCCTTCGGCTTCATGCCTGCGGGCAAACGACACCTGTGAGGATATCAACGAACATCCTTACTCCCACTCGTGTTATACTGCTTCAATATGAAGTTATTTGTCCTGTTGATACTGTCAACATGTTGCAAGTGTCTGCTTCCTATTCTTCATTTAATTAAATAATTAAAAAACATTTTGCATGAGGAACTTGGTTGATGGATAGGTTGATAGTTAAGGAAACAAGAAGTTAGAACTTTCGGGGCTCCATAAAACTGTCAACAACACATGCTGCTTTTTGTGTATAAAGACCCATATTCATCATATTAGGACCTGAGAATCATCTAGGGTCTTCTGTCATGCTAAACCCTTTTTTATGATTAGTGATGCAAAATCTACCACATTAGTATTTGTGGATGTGGAATCTGAAGAATATGTATGTTCAGTGAGTCTGTCATTATTATGGAATAGACAGAGTGATGCAGAAGTTGTTGGGGTCTCCAAAAGCAAACTTGACTACTTGCAAAGTAATATGAAAAACATAATTCAGAAGCAAAACGTCAATTTTCTTTGACAACAGTCTGTTATAGCGACTGTTATTCAGAACTATAAGACCTTAGAACGTTGAGATAGCCAATCAATGCAATGGAACCTTCAGCAACAATTTGATGAGCTATGTCACTGCCTATTGTTATTTCAATGTCAGGACTTTAATCAGGTAAGATGAAAGAGTTATCATACTGTATTATACAAGCCTTTACAATGCTGACCAATGATGAATAGGCCACTCCGACATTCAGTGGTCTGATAATTATAATGATATAATAATAGGAATAATGTTGAGCAGGGCAGTCACTATGAAACAGTGTCAAAGTCAGCATCCATCGACGCAGAAACATAAATTACATTTAATTCCCTTCAAAGTGATTCAAGAGCCCTGTACTTCGCACTGGGGTCCTTCATCACTGTTTCTGGGCTTATTCCCTTATAATGGTCACCTTGCTGAACATTACAGTATAACGTGTGTACTACAAATATATTGTGCAATACAATCACAAACTATAGATGCACAATTTTATTACTGCAAAAATACAACAATATAACAGTAAGTAAACATTTCTTGGGTAAACACAGATATAATCATAACACAATAAATACAATGCCACAATAAATTTATTAACTTAAGAAGAAGCCAGGGGGAGACATATGAACGAGACAGCATATAACATTCATTTGTCTAAAGTGATTGAGATCTCAAGCTTGTCCTCAACAAATTCGAAATACAGTAACACCAATATATTCCGATTAGGTGACACAATTGCAATCACTACAGTTCATATTTGTCACACATTAACTGGCATGGCAACAAAATGCACAGACACTAGTAGTGAGATCTCTTTTTTAAACACACGAACACTAACACTGATTGTCAGAGTCCAAGTATTAGCACGTCTTTCTGCTCATAAATCACAACAGCTGCAAAATGATCCCATCAGTATAACACCATGTGTGACAGACTGTTTGTAAAGGTATAAAATCAAGCTTAACAGAAGGCTTACTTTACCATATTGTTTTTAGTGTGATAAAATATTTGGTTTGACTGAATTCTCTGACAATGTCAACAATAAACATCTCTTTTCTTTTTTTTTTTCATGTGAGCCACAATATGTAACAGTACTTTTTGTAAACGCCTACTTTATCCTCAACATTCATTTAAGCTAGTTAGTTGCTAACTTTTTTGCACATCAAGGGAAAATAAACAGTAAATGTTTGGACTGACTTCTAAAATCGATGTGGGTTTCAGGGAATGGAAGCCATCGAGGTAGTTAAAAAGTCAGAGGGTCCTTTGGCCCTATATTTTGTAAAAGGTCGGTAATACTCATAGAATGTGCTGGAAAAGCCTTCATGTCAGTGTCATCATATCCTGTCATGTGACAGAGGCCACAATGAATTTACTCACACAGAAGCTGTACTCAGCATGTTAGCCAACAGATACAGATAACAGCAAGGGTAATTGAGCTTTTACAACTGAATCACTTGCTTAAAGATTATGCCTGTGTTAATCTATACCTGTGCCTTTCCTACTCTGCTGAACACTTTGTTTTACTCTGCTTTTTAGTTTACCTTCTGTTTAGATGAAAGAAATGTGATTTCCACAAATCAACGACTCACTACCTACACACCACGTCAATAGTCGATGCTCAAGGCTGCTTTGCTGTCTAACACAACGACATTGCTAGCTTGTACTGTAAGCCAATTATTTCTCTAACTTAAGCACAGAGAGGCATACGATGGCTGCTGTCTGTCAGGTTTCTCTTCACACCTTTGTCCAGGCCACAGCAGGTGCCTCTAACAGCAGGGCTCTGTGACAGTTCCAGGAACAGTTTTGACTTGAGGAAGCGTCTGTAGGAGTCCTTTTCCATCAGAGTGACAATCTTACTTTGGGCCTCGTCAAAACAGGTCACATCTGGAGCAGACAGGTTTCGTCTGGTCTCCTCTCGAGTGGCTGAGTCCAAATTGACCTGAGGAACAGTTCAGGGCAGAATTAGATATCTTTTCACAGCTATTAATAGCCATTGATTAGTCTGTCTCTCTGTTAAGCAGGTGTTGTTTTAAACAATTAGAATAGGATATGGGAACGACAGGGATGGTCATAAAACACAAATGCATGATGTTACATATTTTCAAAACATCTAATATTCAATAATTTATATAATGACATTTCTAAAATAAAATTAAATCCCATTCTAATCCCATATCTAAAACTGTTCCGAAGGTATTATTATTGTTATTATTATTGTACCTCACTAGGGGAGTCCATGTCCACATACTGGTCAAATATCTGCTTGGCTTTGGCAGCCATCTTGTCTGCAGAGGTCTTCTTGTATTCCTCACAGGCCAACCAGAACTCAATGTTCTCCTGGCTAAACTCAGACTTCAGGAAGGCTGTGAAAGTTGCCTGGCCGGCTGAAAAAGACAAATACTTTCATTCCATTGATATCCTACTGAGATAAATCTGTGTATGAAACTACATGCAGTTTCAATTTAAAGTGTACATTACGTTGGATGTACCAGCAGAATTGTTGCCGCGATTAACCGAAAACTGACATTTTCCTATGGCTGAATTTGTTTGTTTTATTTCTGCCATGGTAACTGAGCTATCTCTACACAGTGAAATTCCTGAGACATCAGTCAAAGCTCACACCACCCACCAACCCACCACCCCCCCTACTCTGACCCCCACCCCAACTGTTCCCCTTCCCTGGGTATGGCCCAGGGTTGGGACCCTGAGGAATTGTTGCATGCAGGCTGTGTGGGGTTGGGCTGAGATTAGAGGAAGCTGTAAAAAAAAAAAAAAAAAAAGAGCAGCCATAGCCACGTCTCTGGGGGGAAATCTCCGAAGGCCATTGCTCTGCAGCTCTGAACCCCTGTTTGGCTCTCTCTTAAGGGGCCACCAGTGTCGATCAAGGGGCCACCCAGGCCAGCCAGACAACACGTAGTGCACGTCCATGAGAACGCAAAGCAGAGTGGGGGGGTTGGGGGGGGGGGGGGGGGGGGGTGTGTCTTCAACCCATAGAGTGAAGCCAGAGTGTGGGGGTGTGGATAGACTAGATTACTACAGACAGTAGAGAGGCACACACTGTCTCCCACACTGTGTGCCAAAGGAGAAGTTTCTGTTCCATCAGGAAGCCAATGACTATTTAGTTTGCAATTTAGATGCCCTTGTGTTAAAGAAAATGCTTCCTTGGTCACCAATTGTTCATTGCCACCTGCTGACAGACTCTTATTGATTATCCCTCTTTCAATCAATAATATGGCATCTGCCATCTCATCGTGGTAGATTGTGTTCTTCACATACCACTCTAAAATAGTGTTTGATCACACACTTTAATCCTTACCTTTGTTATTGATCACATTACTGAAGGATGACTTCCATTTTTCAACATCGACAGGATCAATCCTGAAGAAACAGAATCAATCATAATTATTGAGTAGTCCCTTTTCTGTGCTTCAGTAGTCAGGATCACAAACCACTGTAGTCTGTATGAGAGACTCCTGAAGTTAAGTAAACAGCCATTTTATATCTGACAATATACCAGTACTATTACACTTTTAAATGTGTGCAAATGTATACAAACATGTGCTATTTAAATATGTATATATATTTTTGTCATTTTGGTCTTAGGGCAACTCGCCAGCCTTCCCCTCTCACCTTTGCACCACGGGAGTCTTCTCCTTCACTGCTTTCTGGTCCGGTGGAGGGTCTGGCTTTTGAAGCAGGAACCCAATGCGGTGTTTAATGTCCTTGGCACTGTAGGTAGACAGAGGAAAAACAGTATTAGTATTATGTTTTCAAACTAACTATAAAAAAGGTCTTGTTTAGAGAGGACAGTGTCAGTTTTACATTACATAAACTGGATTATTTTTAACATTAGCATATTAAAATATACAGTAGTGTGTTTTAAAATGTTCCATAGAAAAACAAACCGAACTTTAGGAAGCTTGCGTCCCCTCTACTGTATTACCATGTACATATACACATATTCACGGTGAAAAGATTACTCTAATCTGTTTGCCCAGTGTCAAATGTTCAGTGTACTGAATGTACTGGCCATTCTAACTTCATAAAAATAAATTATAATAATGATAATGAATGATAATGAATAATAATAGTAACAAAATATGTTTTATCAATGCTTATGTTCACATTGTTTTTGATAATTAACATTACTTTCATCTGAAACATGTTGTGACAATCTTTGTTGTCCAGGGGTTAAATTGTTTGACAGTATCTCACACAGAAACTCTCAGCATTACCAAACAACCCTTTGATCTGATCAACAGTCTCATTTTAAAACACACAAGATGGTGTCCCTACCTTTTCAAGCAGGTTGCCGGTAAGGCTGCGAGACCTTTACACATTGTTGCGGTTAGTACAGATCCGATCCAACAGGACAGACAGAGAGATAAAGTGTTCAGGAGCAATGACAGAGAGCAATCCTCACACAGTCAGTGACAGAACTGCCTTCCGCTCTCACCCTGCTTTTATATGACCAGAATTCTGAAAGCAGGAAAACTGGCCAATCACAGCGGAGTAGGGAAATCCAATAGGCTGAGAGCCAAGGAGAATGTGTGGCGAGAGAGGAAACCAAAATAAGGATGAGAAACCCTTATTCAGGTAAAAATAGAGACACTAGGTGAGCAACAGGTAGTCTGATCACTTTCCTGGACACCAACAGAACAGAATCTGTGGGGGTTTCAGATCATTCTTAAAATTGTTTTATTTATATTGAATAAAAGATAACTTAATTTTGCAACCCAGCATGTGTTTTCATTGTCATTGTGCTCACTTTGTAAACTAAATTTCAGTCACATTGTTCTGCATACAATGGGAAATGGATAACATTGTATTACTTACCTACAATTCTGTTTGTTTGGGGTTTTTTTCCAAATATAGCCACACTACACTACTGATATATCTTAGGGCAGCGCCTGCATGCATTTAAAGTAGCCATATAAACACTATGGAATTGGGTCCTCTTACCTATTTACTTTTCAGACTTGTATAATATTACACCATTAAAGAGAGTGATTGTTTAATTTGAATATAGACATGGCTTTAGATATGTGCTTGTGGAAGAGATTGCAATATTTACAGGTCTCCTATCAACCAAAGCATAATGGCTAACCAGCTTTAGCTCTGGTCATGTAAATATGCATAAGCCTGTGGTCTCGCTCCTTAAACATTACTCAACATTTGCTCAGAAATTTGCCCAAGTTATCCAAGTTACACTTGTACTATGGCTAAATAAATGGTCTGAGTCTCAATGCCATATAGTGCTCATTATCAGGCTGCAATTTTAGCTTAAGAATAATAGCAATTCTCCACTAGTGTCCCAATACCAAATGTATACAGAATGAATCCTAGCTTAATTGCTTCCTTGTCTAAAAGGTGTTTTGAAATGTATGTTATGTCATGCTACTGTACAGTATGTGAATGAGATTAAAAGAGAAGAGGAGAGAGAAGAGAAGAGAAGCAGAGCCAGTCAAACGAACACTTAATCTCACTTGCACAGTGTCTTGGAAACATTCCAAGTTTACATTGTAGAGCTCATATGAGCTCCATTTTGTGGGGAATAAGGTCTGTCCGTGTCGTTTTGAAGATGCACTGCACATTTCAAAAAACAGACTTGCATAAAATATGGGTCCTTGAGTGCACATTAGCATGTATGAGTATACTGTGTGAATAAATATGAGGTATAGTCTTTTGAATGGAGAAGCTCCGGAGGTTTTGGCAAGCACGCACGTAGCTGTGACATCAAAATGTTCAATTTGAAAAGAAAAATTATGTAAATGTCAGCAGTAGTTTTTGTATATTTGGATATCGCAAATGGCCCTCCACCAGAGACAGACCTGATGTTATCTGAACATGGCACAAACACTACTCCTGCAAATGTGTGACTTTAGGATGTCTTCGGCTTAGCCTATTTCATGTTATAGATGTCGTTTCTGGATAGCTCCCAAATGGAAAGGAAACAAGACACATATCCTAGCCAGCCACATCCAGGGAAGGAAACAGTTGTAAAGTTTATCAGAGGCTTCAGGGGTAATATTTTACGTACACAGTATTTCCCTCTCATTTCTTGACAGTTGAGAGAGACTGATGGTGTTATATTCCGTGTTGTGCTCATGCCTTTATACATATTAGGCCACTAATCATAACACCTGCTCTGCATTAGGGGACAAGCAGTGGGATCATGGGTAATTTGATCTCTGTGTTGTTTTGGAGACATAAGCACCTTAAGCCACAGTCCTCCAGAAATGAAATGTTTTTTTCATAGCCTGGTTACTAAGCAACTGAGCCTAGAATTGTCTGTATGATTCTTTACACGCAGTGACAGGATATTTTTTTGTTCTTATCACACCCTGGTAAATTAATTTAAAACCCATTTGCTTGTCATCAGCTGTGAGAGATGTTGTGTGAATATGAAATGTAGTTTTTTATTTTGAAAAAGTGTTTTCCTGTTGTGTTTTTAAACGCACATTTGGTTCCATTAAGGTGTTGAAGCTCCTCTATTCCTTCCTCTGTGTGAACTTCCACCTGTAAATCATGAAACCTGCACATTAGAGCAATTCATAGTGTAGGCAATGATGAGACTTTCATAGTCCTGAACCAGCAACAAAAATCGTTAGAAAATGATAGAATCAATAGAAAATGACCAATGCCGTGTGTGACCAAGGCAACACTTACAGACTGCAGAACTTTGAAATGCTATTCAATCAGTACTGAACATCTTTTGTTGAATTGTTTCTTTTATGTCATACGTCTGGACTATAAATTGGTCTTCTGAGAAACAAGGATGAAGAAGACACCCCTCTATAGAACACAGGGGACAAGACCAATGCTATGCATGACCACGGCAACACTTCAGAAAGCAGAACTTTGAGTTGCTGTCAATTCAGACTATGCAACAATGCAGTGGCGGTTCTATAGTTTTTTACGCCCCGGGCGAGACCACCTCTCAGCGCCCCCCTCCCCCGAAACAAATACACCAAACATTCAAGTTAAAAAAATACATTATTTAAAATGGTTAATAAATAAATACCACAACCATTATTAAACAAAGATTTGTGCAATGACTGCAGACGGCTCTACATTCAGAATTAAAAGACAAAATATATAGGAATTCTACTGAAATACAGTTTTAAACTTAGTACAAAAAACTGCATATATAAATTAGGTTTATGTAGGCCTATGTGTAAATCACTGGTACATTTAAAATTCACTCTATTTTACATTTATAAAGGTTTCATATGGGAGAACAAAAACATTGTGTACAGAGTTTGAAATAAATACGAAGAGGGAAATCTACGTAACAGTAAGATTGTTTCTTTTCATATTAGTTTCACCAGCAGATGTTGCCCTTGGCCTATGAACCTGCAAACCGACGAGAACTATGTACTTGTGACTGAGGGCAACCGCAGCATAGCTAGCTAGCAACCTAAGGAAGAAAGTGCTAGTCTTATCCAAACGTTAACTGAAAACAGTCGAGTGACCATGATGAATTGCTTTCAAATATCCATATCCATATTTATATCCACAACCTAAACTAACTAGCCAGCATCAATCATTTACAACTTTAATCATTTGCAACACTTGTTAACACAGTCTGAACATTGCTAGTAGCCTAGCCTGGGAGCTAACGTTACAAAGTTTGTTGACGGTAAGGAGCAAGGGCTACAAAATGAACTTTTTATTATTATGATTTATTTATTTAAAACACTGTCTTATCTGCAAGCGTGAGATTCATCTCGCTTTCTATTCTTTTTTCCGCTCCCGACTTTAGATATCTTTTCAAGGCCCTGTCCAAACATTTGTCTGCCAAACTTAAACTAAGACTGAGCAATAATCGACCAGACCACTGAAAGGTGGGGGAGGGGGGCACCAGGAGGAGAATGGAGAAGGAGAGGAGCAAATTGACCTGTGTTGCTTTTGTATTGCTTAAAATCAATATTAACATGCTTTGCACATTTTTAAAATATCCTTACTAGCACGTACCTAGCCTCTTGTGATGATTTTTTCACGAGCCAATTTTTTTGGTGGTGCCCCCACAAGCACTTATTGGTGCCCTACGCACTCTGCGTTATGTGCGTGTGCGGAGCTACGGCACTGCCCCCGAGACAGAGAGACACGCTGCCATCTCAGCAAGCAAGGGCGCCTGCAGTTCGCCATTGTGCCGATTGCAGCATTACAGGGGGCGCCAATGTGCCGATTGCAGCGATATGACAAACGGAGCTTTTTATTTTATTTTTTTCCCCAAGCGCTCTTGGCGCCCCCCACGAAATGGCGCCCCGGGCGGCTGCCCGGTTCGCCCGTGCCTAAAACCGCTACTGCAACAATGTCTGCACTATTTATTCATCTTCAAAACCCTAACATGAAATTTTGATATTTTGTCTCTTTTACATCATATTTTGTAAAATGACTTGTCATTTGGCCTATAAATTAGCCTTTAAAAGCTGAGAACCTAGGATTCATCATTTCTGGGGCAGGCATTCCTGTATTACCTAATGGCCTATATGGAACACTAATGGACACAGATGTATGCTGTGACTGGTTCTGCTAATCTCATTCAAAATGTAAATGGGTCAAGTGAAAATCGTGACTATACATTAAATCATATTGTGTATCGTTAACAGTGTTGTCTGTTGAAAGTATCAGTCTGCAAATGATACCAATAACCTGGTTCTGACAGGTTTGGACTGATTGACCTCTGTTCCTATACCCTTGGATAATAGATACACCTGACATCATGAACTGTCATGATTTATAGACAGTTGGGGGGTGCTGTGGTGCAGCGAGCGCGTAGAGCGTAGAGTGCCTGTACCATAAATGGGCAAGTGCCCATGGGGACCCAGGTTCAAATCCAGCCTGGGTCATTTCCCAACCCTACCCCACCTCTCTCTGCCACTCATTTCCTGTCACCATCTTCACTGTACTATCACAATAAAGGTAGAAAAAGCCCAAAAATATAAAAATAGAAAAATATACTAAGTCATACAAGCTGGGAGTAGTGGACGGTGCACTCCGCCTTAAACAGCTCCACACGAAGCGTTATTTGGTCAACAATAGTTAGAAACAAAGTAAGGGGCTGAGGGTAGCTACCAAACGCTAGACTATGTGGGCAGTACCAAGAATGCCTCACCCTACAAGGTGTGAGGACATGTTATGACAACAAAAGATGAGCTTCCAACTCTTCATGACCTAGAGGGGTTTCAGGTGGATGTCTATCTCCATTGATGTTTTCATTAAGCCCACAGCTCCCCACACCCATTCACTTCACAACCACTTTTGTTTCGGATATACGGTGACAGCTAGAATGTAATCACTTCACCCACAATCTTAGTTTTATATGTAACGTTATTGGCAGTGTAAAGGTGCAGATATACAGGACATTGTAACAGCACTAGTTTCAGTTTCATATAATATTGTGTTTCATAATTTCAAAAATCTCAACAATTGCTATATAATAACAATTACTACATCAGATAATTAACAAGCCTGTCCCCCACCACACATTCACTCTTACCCTCTCGTAATTTCCAACACAAATCATCGATATAAATTAAGTAGAACAGGAGACAACATTCCACCTTATGTGACCTCATTGGTAAAAAGGAAAGAACTAGATAATGTGTTGCACCATCCACTGTTGTTTGGTGTGATTACATTGCATTTAGCTGAGGCTCTTACCCAGAGTGATTTACAGTGAATTAGATATAGGGATGCAGTACTGGAACAACATGGGGTTAGATGCCTTACCCAAGAGCACTTCAACTCAACCACAGATTAGGGTGCAGTATAGTGCTGGTTATTCACTCCCCCACTCACATTTTTCTTACTGGTACAGGATTCAAACCTGAGACCATCCAACTCCCTTCCATCCTCTCCCATCCAACTCCCTAACCATTAGTCCACTGCCTTCATGATGGGAATAGCAATGATGCAAGATCCATAATAAATTGACACTGCGGCTTAAATGGCAGCATTTGAGCTTCAGCACGTCCTATTTGTATTATATACAAGCCTTATTGTACTTTTTCCTATGTTTATATTATGTTTTGTCATCATGTTTTATTTTCTTCTTTATAGGACGTTTAATATTTACTGTGGGCCTAGGTAGCGCTGCAATTTCAAATTCTGTGTGTGCAACCTGTGCATATGTTTTTTGACAATAAAGCTGACTTTGACTTTGACTTTGACTTTGATAAATATCGGGGAATCCTTGGTCAGAAGCTTTGGATGCATGTAGAAAATACATAACCACTGTTTTCCCTGACAATCATTAGTCATCATCAATTTATTTCACCTTACTAAAATGGATATTGACTATGTTGCCTACTCTATTCAACCATGACAAACTCAATGGATATTTCAACTTGCATTTAATGGCGGCACTTAAATAAAGTATGGCTTTCAGCAACTGACGTTTGACCCTTGTGAGGCAATAATGACAGCTCTATCAGACACTTCCCAAGGCTACTGTGTAGGCCTACAGTATAGTGTTTAGCAAAGAAGGTTACAAAATCTCTTTAACTGCATTGCAATATTGTTAAAAAATGTTGTGCAATAATAATGGCATAATAAAATAAGTATTACATTGGTATTGTATACTGTATATTATAACCACATAGCCTTGGTCTGTTGTTCATAAAATAAATTGTGCAGTGTTTTAACCTATGTTTTACTGTGTTTTGATATAAATATATTGCCATCAAATGCCATCTTATTTACACTAGATTGATTGTGCAAAGTGTACACCTCTATTGAAAGAGTGTCTCTTTCAGTGACTCACTGAACCCTGGGCAGTGTAATATAGACTGACATGTCATCATAAGCCAGCCCTACCCATAACCACCAGTGACAATGAACTCAAATGTCCTTCTTCACCTCGTCTGTGAAACCTGTCCCCCCCCTATCATAAACATGTCAAAAACGGCAAGTGCTAATTTGACAATCCATTCTTCCACTCACGCCTCTAAAATTCTCTCTCTCTCTGCCTTCCTATGCCCTAATTGCAGATTGTGCTGGGTGGGCAGTAGCCATAAAGGTTGTAATGAATCAGTAGCCTGCTTGCCCGTCTCTCTCTAGCACCGCAGCCTTGCCCAGCAGGAGGTAAGGGGCCCAGCAGGGAGGCCCTGGACTGCTCTAAGTGCATGATAATTGGTTAAAGTTTCGAAAGGAGGATGTGACATCGTCTGTGCAACTTTGCCGGCACTGTTTTTCTCTCCATTTGTTTTCTTTTTGGAAGTAGTAAGACTTTTAATGTAATGAGTAAAGTTTTTGTTTGAATATTTGCACTTACCCTTAACCATGTCATGAGCTTATTACATGTTTATTTTGACTCATCTGCGCAACCTTGCTGGGTTACACTTTAGTTTACAGTCCTGTTATTGTGTGTCTTTGCCATAAAGTGCATTGTAACAAACTCTGTATCAACACGTAACTTGTGTATTTACACTGTACCTTAGGGTTAGGGTAAGGGTTAGGATTAGGGTTAGTGTCAGGTATGTACAGTGTAAATACATAATGTTTCATGTAAATACAATGTAAAGGGGACCATAAAATAAAGTGTTAACTGTTTGCTGGTACTGATTTTCTTTCCAGGTGTTTGTTGTCATGTTTTTGATGAAAGTAATAAGGCTTGTAATGCAATAAGTGAAGTATTTATTTGAATATTTGCATTTATGTACAGTATGTGATGGTCTTTGCTTATGAACAATCATTAGTCATATACATCTAGCATGATGTCTGTTATTTGCCATTTTAAAAAATACCCTCTTTCAAAATGGTACAAGGCGCCCCATCTCTCACCAGTTTTCCTACATGTGAGTAGTAGCTCTCTAAGCTCATATAAAATCTTTTGCCAAGCTGGTTTCATCAGATATCACACACACACACACACACACACACACACACACACACACACACACACACACACACACACACACACACACAGTCTCTAGTGCAGACATGCTGGGACCACAGACAGCTATATGAAGCCAAAATCACCCCTTATCAATGCTCAATACCAAACATTTTTGATGGGTGAAGTAGTGAAGTGCAGTTTAAAAGTAATTACACTGCCTGAAAGCTTTTTAGTTAGTTACGTGCTGTTTATCTATTCAGGACCACATACATCACAGGCAAGTAAGTGAGGTATTTAGGTTTGTTTTTTTTTTTTCAGTTACATAACGCACTTGAAGAGATGGATTGCATAAACTGTTTATTTGTTCCTATTTTTCCCCCAAAATCACCTCATTGTGATCTCTAACGATTTTTTTCCAAACTTTGTCAACTGCATGGGAAAATCTGGACCATCTCCATCGCCTTTGTTTCACGTGAAGGGTAATCAACCCGGCGCACATACCTTTCTGTGCATTTTTAGCCTACACGTGTACCCACTTAGGCCTTGGACTGCACCCTATATGCACTAACTGCCTCCTGTTGTAAGGGCTGTTCAGAACTGTGGCCAATTTCGAAAATTGCCAGCTGATATCATCCATCACGTCTCTCTCGACTCGGCGGGAGAAAATGCACGCTCTCGCGGAAGTGAAGTGGGCTGAGGTAACGGCAACGGGGAGAGAGAGAAGGGCTTGACTGCGAAAGCACCACCATTTGAAGGTTGAACACACTGTGACAGCATGAGTACCTTAAAGTGCATTCATCTCCCAAGACATCCAGGTGCGGAAAGAAAGAGGGAGTTGGTTGTGATTGAGAGAAAGGGAGAAAGAAGGGAGAGAGAAAGAGAAGAGCAAAGAGGGAGAGAAAAGGGAAGGAGAGAGAAAAAAATGAGAAAGTAGAGATAGAAAGAGAGTTACTCAGTGAGAGAGAGGGGGGGGTAGAAGGGAAGATGTGAGAGCAAGTGAGAAAAAGAAAGAGAAAAGGAGTGAGTGAGAGAGAGAAGGATAGAGGGAGAGAGATTGTGTGCTTGTGTGATGAAAAGGGTGAAAGAGAGAATGAGAGAGAAAGAGAACGACAGAGAGAGAAAAAGAGGGAGAGAGTGAGAGAGAGAAGGATAGAAGGAGAGAGATTGTCTGCTTGTGTGATGAAAAGGGTGAAAGAGAATGAGAGCGAGAAAGAGAGTGACAGAGAGAAAGAGGGAGAAAATGAGAGAGAGTAAGAAAGAGAGCGACAGAGAGAGAGAACGAGGGAGAGAGTGAGAGAGAGAAGGATAGAAGGAGAGAGATTGTGTGCTTGTGTGATGAAAAGGGTGAAAGAGGTAAAGACAGAGAAAGAGAGCGACAGAGAGAGAGAGAAAGAGGGAGAGAGTGAGAGAGAGAAGTCTGAGAGAGAAGGGTAGAGGGAGAGAGATTGTCTGCTTGTGTGATGAAAAGGGTGAAAGCGGGAAAGAGAGAGAAAGAGCCACAGAGAGAGAAAGAGGGAGCTAGGGAGATGGAGAGAGAGAGAAAAAGGGAGAGAGTGAGAGAGAGAGTGAGAGTGGAGGAAATGGCCGTGAGAGAGCAAACAAACGAACTGTGGCGGAGTCACCTGTCATTAAATCCTGAGGCAGGGCGCAGGGCATGAGAGCAGATGTGTAGTGCTTTTATGTGGGGCGCAAAAGGAGCTAGTCCAAACACACACAACACATGACCCGGCAGACCCTTGCAGGGGATTACAGCCTAATTGATCCAGGCCAGGTGAAACGATCAAAGCCTGGAGCAGGCCAGATGGAGGGTGAGGTCACAGCCTTCTGGCAAGCATTACACATTTAACGTCAGTCCATCCCCTTTATTAGGACTAGGGAGCATCCCACATATAGCAAGGCCATGTTAGGGTTGAGAGATTGTTTTTTATTATTTACTAAACTCATACTGTATGTCAGTGCTGTGTGTCAGATTCGCACAAGTAGTAGAACTTGTACTTGTACTTTCTTTACAAGTTTAAGTTCGGGAGTGAAAATTAATGTATGACAAAAGTCGACGTGCTCCACAGCACAACCAGCCAACTTCATGTACATACATATTTAACCACACTTGTAAACACAGTAGATATGATGTGATTGTTCAGCACCATTGTTTGACAGGGTCACTAGTACAATCTCTGTTACAGAAGGTAGAGATTTCTGATGTTTGTTTTGTCTGGTCCCATGACTCGTATGAGAAGTGCCCAAAATCTTTATACCCTTTCTTCTGATATATTTATACATGGCTTAAAACATGTTGTACCGTCATCCCAATTGACCCATGCTATGATCTGATGATCCTGTCTTACAGTAAAAGGACTCACACACAAACACTCAAAGGATGACTTTACTGATGACTATTTTAGAGCACATAACCAAAGGCCATATCTGTGTAGTCATTATCATCATTGTGAATTGTCGGTGAAGCCTCTCTTCTTTTCTCTCCCTGTACCTTGTCTGTCAGTACTCCTATTCAGTATAACCAATTGAATCGCCTTTGCAGGCAGCTGCGTGGTGTGACTGGAAAACAGGTGCTATCCAGCTATCCAGTGTCTGTATTTTTATCAGCTGTAGATAGGACAGCGTCTCCTGTCTGACAGACAGAAAGAAACACCGTGTTCAACAATCAGCCAGTCAGTCACCACCATGCAGTAGGAGTGGGACTGCCTGTTCAGGTGGGGACCTTGGTCAGTTCTTCAGATGCCGCTACTTTGGTGATGAGAATTGCAATCTTTATAGCTCACACATGACATGCTATCAACCCAAGATGGTTGTTTTTTCTTTCTCAATCAGTGTAGTGCTCACATGCTCCTGGAAGAGCTGGGTTATACAAGATATAAGATATGTTAAATTTGTATTAAAATAGGATGAGAAATGAAATAAGATAGATTCTAGCCGTTGAAATTGATTAGTTACCTGAAACATTAAGAGATACAAAAATGGTTTAATAGTCACTTGCATATAGGAGTGTTTTGTGTGTTTATTTTTAAGGCAGCTACCTCAGCTGATGTCATCAGATTAAGAATATTACAGCAACACTCTTGTGTTTTCTCTTCAAGCACACAAGATATTCAGACTGGCAACATTATTATGACTTCACTGCAGGGCCATTTCCTTTCCTACTCATGCAGTCATAAAGAAAATATTGATTCATGAAATTTGAACCCTAGCGGCATGACAAAGCAGAAAGGTGAAACCTATCTAAGGCTTTGGAAAGTTTGAGAAATCCCGCGTCTAGGCTTACATGAGAAGTTCAAAGTTCAGCAGCACAGGATGTCTCACAAAAGGTTATGATGGTTCAACTCATACAATCATTTAGATAAGAGAGCAGTTAAAAAGATCAGGTGACACAGGAGAGAGAGGTAAACTGCAGCTCCCCCCTGTAATGCATCATGTAATGGTTAAACACTTCTGATATTTATTACGCTTTACTTCCCATAGTTTTCAAGTGCCCTATATATAAGTCTACCATTATACTGGGGAAAGTACTTTTTTCCCAAACCCTGTGTTGGTTTCGCTTTCCAGGAAAGCAAACGCAATGGCAACTGTAAATCACTGTTATGTACAACTACTGCATCAGGTTTAAGTGTAATGTAAAGTTTTCCAGGGATGTGGGGCCACTCTTTACGAAGAAGACTATAAATAAAGACTAGCGACTCAAATTGTAGCTGTCAAATATTCAAATAGTATAAGACAGAGAATTGTGTGGAGTATAGTGGATAGGTAAGGGATAATAATCATTGCATTTAAGTAGAAAAATGTGATGCAAGTCAGTGGTAGTAATGCTGCCACAATTTGGAATTACGCGTAAACATTTCAGACGCATGAAACCTGTTGCTGACCTGTGTATCTGCATTGGCCCATCATCTCGCAAACCTGTAAGAGCAACAGCTCATTTCAACTTCATAAGCTTGGCAAAGTGGCAGTCACCAACTGCTGACTACTCTTTTGCTTGCAAATCCATGCTATAAACAGCAGTCTGAATTAGTTTGTCTTAGCATCGATCAGCTAGCACTGAAGGCGAACGGGGGGACAGAGAGCTACGTGCAGGTCAGCACAGTGCGCAAGATAGCCATCAAACCAGATGGTGGTAAGTGGCCAGACTTCCCTCTCCCTGTCAGCCTTTCATGTGAATGGTTGACAGTATAGACACGGATGTGATTGTGATTGAGACGACAAACTACCCATGACGAGGACATACATCCAACACCGTGCTTGATTTAAACTGGAAAATGATTGTGTGTGTGTGTATGTGTGTGTGTGTGAGAGAGAGAGAGAGAAAGAGAGAGAGGGAGGGAGAGAGAGAAAATCTGTTCAGGCTGAGTTTCACTTATAAATGATTGACTCAGATGTAGCCTAATCTGTCTTTTGTGTTGTATGCCACACTGACCAATTCAGTCAACTGGAAAGTAAACCCATTCCAGATTTATCTGGTTGTCTGAAAAACCATCAATAT
>CM059276.1:25988935-26078935 GCA_030347295.1 Setipinna tenuifilis
AGCAGTACAAGCTTTTTAACTTTGGGATATGAGAGTACCTTGGAGTTTGTCTTGGTGTTTTGACAATTCTATGTAGCTGGGGAAGCTTTTAAAACCCTCCCTTTGCTCTCGAATAAAATATATCATACATATCTTAGAAGATGGGATACGTTAAGAAGAGGAGGTTATTGGTATCATAGGTCAAATATACACAGTACACAGCCAATAACTATACACAGTCAATAAACTAGAGGGACTACCTACAGTCAGTGAAGCAATTAGTCAACACAGCAGGACAAACCTGGTCATCTGCAGTGAATGCAGACTTTGTGTGTGTCAGATAGACAAAGGTGTTGACTGTGAAGAGGGAGGAGGTGAGGGCAAATCTTGAAGATGCAAATGTGCCATGGAGAGGTAGCTGATAACCAATATGGAAATATAAACAAATGGAGGTCAGAGTTTGTTTATCCAATTAAATACCCACAGTTTTCCTGCTTTCATGTTGTTTAGATTACTGCTTTAAACACTGCGGGAGGCAGGGTTGGAAACTGTATGCAAAAGCTAGTGTTTCAGTTTGATGCTATTATTAGTGTGTATCATTCAGGCCATGTACTTGTAGAGTGAGGCGGTAAAGAAAAACTGAAAACATGAAAGACTTACACTTGGGGGAGTGTTTTTGGTTTTAGTGTGCTATTTTATATTGTTGAAAATCACTTTGGGGAAAAGCGTCTGCTAAATAAGTAAGGCCTTTATTGTCACTATAGTCACAAGTACCAGCGAAATTAGCCATCAACCCATCCAACATACATGATGTGACAAGGGTGTAGACAGGATGGGAAGACAGGGATGTAAAAGAAATACAGCATCACATGAGGAAAGGGGATGAAAAAAAAACACCAACCCTCAGACTATGCTCCTATGGAAAGCATATAGTGAGAAGGAAAAAAAAACACCTCAGCGACACAAGCACATATCAGCACACTTTACAACATGTAAGACAGGGTAAGGAAGTCTCTGGGGTTAAAACCAGCGGAGGTGCACACTGCACAGCCATCCGGTCCTGCATCATAATAACTCGAGCTGTATTTGAAGTAAGTGGTGGACAGAAACCAGGGCTTCTTACAACACAAATGTCGACAAACAAACAGAAAGAATCAAAATGATCCCAACGCATGAAAAGTTGCCAGTGGCCTATACACCTTTTTTTCTCCACAAATCTTACCTGCCTTGCATTGATAAGTGTGCACGCTGTGCTTTCATCAACATGACACGATAACAATATCGATCCTCTAGTGCCTGACAACAGCCCTTTTCAGACAGGACCTTTGTAGATGTGTAATTGCAACTGGATTTCATTCAGACCTGAGAGTTCACATATGGTGCTTGCAAATGGAGGTAATCCGATGGTAGGTCCTTATACTGCAGGATAAATACTCTGCTGGTTTAAGTGAGGGGTGGGGTCAGGGGTGAACCTGCAGGCAGTGGGACATGACGTACATATGCAGGTACTGGGCAGCATCTGGTGTGTGTCTTTACCTTACCTTTAATTCATTATTTTACCTTTTTATGCACATTTTACATTTTGTTCTTTGTTTTTCTCTAATATTTATTTAATTACCTAATACTTATTTTACACTTATTTTGTCTTGTATGCTTTTATATTGTTCTTTGTCCCTCCATACACCTTTGTGTATGAAATGCACTATACAAATAAACTTGAGTTGACTTGACTTGTCGTCCACTACATGTCTATGGTTACATTTTGTTCTTCGCATTTCTCTAATATGTCTTTTATTTACCTAATACATATTTTACACTTTTTTTTACTTTGACTTGACTTGTCGCTCCGTACATGGCCATTAGAGGGAGACAGAAGCTCTGTTACTGCATGCCATCCATCATCCCTCTCTGACGTTTCCTCCTTTCTCTGAGTTATGATGTTTTTATGATGCGCTTATATAAAAATATTACAAATTCAAACATGCCAGGCTGAAACTAATATGCTTTTAAGTACTTGTTATTTTTCCCCATTTCAGAGCACTTTCTAATGTGACAAAACAAGAATTTTTGAATATATGATGAGGATTGCACTTCAAACACAACCGTGATTATGGCTCTGGCTGTAATATCTGGACTTCCTCTTTATCCTGCTAGTTAGACTTCAAAGCTAGCTGCACCAGAGCATCTGCACTTTATCAGCACTAAACTGAGAACAAAGTGCCTGTAATATAAACAGCCTCATATTCCCAGATTCGTTTTGGGCTTTATTTTAATGTGACACAGATGGAGTACAGCACAATCTGTTTTTTAGGGCTGAAAATGCATGCTGTGGAACTTAAGTAAATCCACTTACTACTCCCAGCTCAGAGCAGACCGTTGAAAGGGGTTGTTTTTATTCATTCCCTTAACATTGGTTCAACTGCTGGGTTTCCAACCGAGAAAACGATGTAATGGAAACTCTACACTCATTAATATGGGTTCCAATACTCCCTTATGGCAAATCTGCACACAGCAGTGCCATCACTGTGTGTGTGTGTGTGTGTGTGTGTGTGTGTGTGTGTGTATATGGGTATGTGTGTGGGAGGGGGGGACACATGTGTGTGTGTGTGTGTGTCTGTGTGTATGCGTGCATGTGTCTGTGTCTGTGTGCGTGCATGCGTGCGGCATGCATGCATATTTTTTCTCGGTCCCAGGGGAGAAGAGCATCGCGCCTCTGCAGCGCTGTGTGCGTGCCCCACATTCATTGGGCAACTTCATGACTTATTGAGATGAAGCCAGCTGTCTGCTGTAAGACGGCTTATTATGGGGCTTTTAAGGATGTGGCCCTCAGAGTGCAAAATGCCAGTGGGGACCACCAGGGCAGTCTGGCTCCTGTACTGACCCACTGCCCTCCATTTACACTCCCCTACTTTACTGCACGCATGTCTGGTTTTAACCTTCCTTTTTGATATTATTATAATTCCATTATTCATCCTGCACATTGCATTGTACTTTATCCTTGCCCAAAATCACATTGCAGATGTACGTATTGGTTTATATCGCCCTATGTGACGTGCAAATTGTTGTCCCTTTTGTACAGTAAGTCTTACAGACACACATGTGCCCGCACATACACACACACACACACACACACACACACACACACACACACACACACACAATTCTTATACACCATATTTGTCTATTGAATTACTACACATCTATAATATTGTTATTGTATATTATATTGTTGTATAAATACTATATGTCGATATCTCTATATGTTGAATGTCTATATGTTGAATATATGTGTAGAGTCAACACCTGCCTGCTGGGTCAAATCCCTTTGTGTATGTAAGTATTCTTGGCCAATAAATCTGATACTGATTCTGATATCATTTGCAGTGAGTGACATACCGTATACGAAAAGTGATGTTTTTTATTATTATTTTACCAGCAGGCCTACTGAAATGACATGTGAATACTGTGACTTGAAATTGAGGATATGAAAAATGGGAAACAATGCTTTTTACTTTAATAATTAATCATCACCTTGAGCAAAAGAATGTGTGGTGTCCATCCTTGTCTAATCATCGCTACGGAGACCAGCACTTTGCCAAGCTCATGCGGTGTGTGTCAGCCTCCTTCCACAAAAATATGAGCACTTAATCATTAGATACAGCACTTACCACCCTTACCAGATGAGATATACCATTTTTAGCATAATAATTAAATGAAAACAACTGCACATGCTGAGCAGTACTATGAACATTCATTGAAAGTGCCATACAATCTACTCACCTGTCATTACACATACATTACACATATACGTGTGCTGAAAAATAAAAAAATAGCTGCTTCAGTCCTCTGCTCTGCTGACCCACTGGGCTCCATTTAAACCCTGCTACTACACTGCACCATTGCCAGTATCGTGCGTTTTGTCTTCTGGTTTCATTTAGAGTGACAAACAACCATTTCTGTAATCTTTTATGCTCAAGTGATGGCTTTGTTGAAAGTAGAAGGGAATGACACAGCCAACAATTAGGCTGGATGGTTAGATCTATGCACCAAGGGTATATGGCATAACAGCCATTTGTCTGCAGAATTAAATCCACACACTTCTTATGAGGTCAGGTACCATATACTCTAAAATTGTGCTTAAAATATCTCTAACGAAGCTTGTCCTAAAACGAACTAACAGACTAAAACAAAACAGGCTATCTACCTTAAACATATGCCAAATTCTTGCAGAGCTCAGTCACATCACAGCCGACACTGATAAAAGCTTGCTAACATATTACCTGATGTCTTGTGCAAAGCAATTCTGTAAAAAAAAATTTTCTAGATGCAACAGTCTATCACGAAAACAGACCATCAGAGGTACTCAATTCCAGTGCAGTATTTCATGGTGTGAAAGACAAGATCTTCCATTAAAATCAGGTGCTCCCACCTTCAAATTCCCTACTGTGTAGGTTTTGTAGAAATTGCTTGTTCAAGGTGCATAAAACAACACTAGAGATCAAATTCAGAATTGAATAAAAGGCAAACACATTATGAGACCCGGGCCAACAGGGATTCATTATATCTGATAACACATAAGCATAACACTGTGTAGTAACTGTGCGGAATATTACAGTCAGTCTATGAATGTTGGTTGTTTGGAGGGAGAAACAGTTTGCACTGTCTCGGCCTGCAAGAAATATGTTAAATAATAGATACAATAGCTTCGCCAGTGATGTAAAGATTGCCAACATGAATATTTAAAGTATGGCAAGTGAATATTGCTTTTCCATCGATTAACAGCTGAATATTAATTAAAAAAAAAAAAACATAAAATAACACAGAAAAGCTGACGCAATAAAACAAAAAGGCATACAGTACATGCAGCAGAAATACACCAGACATAGGATATAAAAAATGGGAAATTCATAAAGAATACATGCATTCGTCCACGCGCTTCTACAAGCACAAGCTGTCCAGTGAGACTTCTGTTGCCGTTGTTTACACTCTTCAAAGGAATGTAGTCGCACAGTCCACTTTACTGTTCTTCCTTTATTGCAGACGCCTCAGTCCCATGGCCTTTGCCAAGCCTCACTTTATTGGTCACAGTAGCTGAGGGTGTTAGGCACATCTATATCACACCCCAGGTACTGTACCCGCCTCACTGTAGTCAACTTTCGACAACACGATAATACAGTGCTCCAATAACAGATGGATACTTTTTCCCCCCCTGTTTGTTTATTTCTTCATAAGCATGACAAATTAGCATGTCTTTATGACACACATGTGAATACACGTGATTGTATTTGCACAAATTGTGTGTATGTATATGTTATTTATATGTAAATGTAAATGTAATCAAATATATTTAAGCTCATCATAGGCAAACACTTACTTGCACAACATAAGTAAAGGTTTCAAGGCAGAACCTATTATACAGAATGTACCTTGTGCACAGGAGCATTCCACAAGATGGGAGCAGATATATCACGAAGCATGGAAACTGGAACTGGAAACCTTTTGCAAACGGGAATAAAGGAATAATAGTATTGATGTTTTTTTTTTTTTTGCATCATCAGTCAGCAACATTATGCCATTGTGGTGAGTGGTGTTTGTGGCTTGTGTTCATCTTGAAAGCATGCAAAGGGCAGATGGCACATCACAGGGACAGTCAGGCCTATTGTTTTAAAGAGCTGAGCTGGCAATGGCTATGCCATGCCATGCATGTGATATTTGATATGTCTGATATAACTCAACCATGTCAGGCGTGTAAGAGTTTGCATTTACAGTAGTTTTAGACTTAAACAAAGCCAAAGCCTGTTTATGGTGCGATTGTGTTTGAATTCAGTTATGGACATAGTTTTAGGAATGTTCACAAGCACATGATTGGCCACTAGTTGGTGACATTGGGCTTTCATTTTCTTGTAAGCTATCTGACTGTAGGGAATGACTGAGAAGTAGCTTTGAACCATTTTAATTATATTATTCTTCAAGAATTGAATTATTATTATTCTTTCTGTCTTGATTTGTGGAAACCAATTACATTCTAGAACAGACGACTTTATGTTATTACACTGAACTGCAATTTAATATCTAAAGTGGGCAAAGTTACCTTAGTTACATAATCAGTTGGTAAGGAGGTCCATTTCTGTCCAAATAGCCGTCATTCAAAATCAGTTGCCCAAAGTAAATATACTAGGATTCGTCATGGATTCGTCAGGGATAGGCTACTGTTAAACTGGGGGACACCTGCCACTAGGCGATATTGTGCTGCCTTGAGAATTTAAGGTTCAAAAGTGGAATGAATCGTTTCTTCCCTCCTACAAACCAGTGATGTCGCTGTGTTCCAATGAAAACAGGTGGAATTCCCAGATTCGACCAATGACGCTCTCTTCCTACCAGTCCGTGCACAGGAGTACGCTACTCTACCCAGTCATGGCGCTGCTGTGAAGTTCGACACGAACGAAACAAAAAATTCCTCTCCTGAAGTGATTTCACTGGAGACATTCGAAATCCAGACCGGTGAACACGAGTGTATCTCCACCAGATAGTTCGGACTGCTTTTATGTTGGATATTGTAACGGGATACAAGGCACGGCCGTGGCTACTTTCGAAAGGAAACGCTACAAAGTTGCTTTTTCAAGCTCCATGCAGGATGTTACAATTGTGACCTTACGAGCAAGCAGCGGGATGGACAACGGGAGTTAGAGCGAGTACTTGGGGATTGTTTTCGGTTTTGTCCTCTGTAACTTGTTTTTGTCTTTGCCTGTAGTCTTTGAACGCTTTTTAAACAGACATCATGCCAGCGAAGACAAAGTACAATTTGGTTGATGATGGCCATGATTTGCGGATTCCTTTGCACAACGAAGAGGCTTTTCAACATGGAATCAATTTTGAAGCAAAGGTAAATAGGGTAGAAACGGCAGGGTGGTGGTCAACGTGACAGTGGATTTCAGAACAGATAAAGTGTTATTGTATTCCCGATAACATGTAGTGCAACTTTCATTTTGCGTTAAATCTACTCTTCGTTGTTTACAAACAGTTTAAGGTTAATCAACACTGGCTTTGTTGCTTATATGTAGGCTATAGCCTACACTGAAGTCGGCAAGGCGTTGTTTGAAAATACATCGATCAAAACAGCTTTACTGTCAATGATATAGCCTAATTATCGCTCTGCTTTCCCTTTTCATTAGTATATCGGTAGTCTGGATGTGGCGCGACCGAACAGCAGAGTGGAGATAGTCGCTGCAATGAGGAGAATACGGGTGAGTATTGTGATTGTGATTGTGGCACATTCTCTTCTCTGCTTGCTGCTTATCCTTCTTCCTACCGCACGCTGTAGGCTAGTGCTTCTGTGTCAACACGGACCTAATTCTAAAGTCAGAAGTGGTGTGAAGATCTCTGTGTGGGTGGTCCTGCCCCTGAGGTGGTGCGGGTTGATCTGTGAAACACTGGAGGATTGCTTTGAAATAGAGAAATTGCTCCGCCTGAGTGGGATATTTGTTTCCAAAATGCTTTTGTTTGGCCTAAACGACTATTAAACGCAGTAATTGAAATGACATATTATTATAGAACTGAAACTTAGGGCGGTTGGGTAATAAATGACTGTATTGTCTACAAATAGGTGACAGTTTCTAAATGCACGTTGACATAAATGTAGAGTTCAGTTTGACAGGGGTCTTTTTTTGTCACGAGGTTGGCTTCTTCTGTAATTACTAAACCGCACTTTTCCCAGTTCCAGTTTTCTTTAATGTTGGATTGTTAATTGGTTAGTATTGAGACTCCAGTGTGCCTTACGAGATTTTTCTCATGTTTCCATTATTCTTTAAGGACCACGTGATAACATGCAGCCGGGAAAATCAGTAATCTAAACCATATGCTCAGAGTAGTGTGTCTCGGTTTTGCAGACCCTTGCATTGCTATCGCAGCGTTAAACGCTAGGTGCAAATGATCCTATTAACCTTTTTGCTGGAACCCCTGCCAGGACATGGCAGCTGTTGTTTGTGGCGAAGGGACAACCATTTTGTCATGTTGCAGAATGCAGTGGTGGGCTACTAGGTAATAGATGGGTTATTCACATAAAGTCAGAAAAAGGCAGTGTGAAAAGGTGGTGAAAACAGAGGACACATTTTCTGTAATGCTTAAATTTTGTTGTTGATATTTTGCGTCATTTAAATTAGTGACTTATTCATGACCAGCCAAAATAGGTTCATTTGGGTGCCAATGTCCAATGCACATAAGTTAACATACTACAATGACATGGTATTAATTAAATAATTAGTTTATTTATTTATTCATATCAGTAGTTTCCATGACAGTGTCCACTCTTGGCTGTTTCTTGTCTTCCATCATTAGACAGCCTTCACCATCCCACACATGACCCACAGGAGCTCAGCAGGACCTGGGTTTGTGTTTCTGTAACAGCAGCCCCAATATCCTGTGGAACCTTCCTTTGTTCACTGACAGCTACATCTCTCTTTCTATTCCTCTCCCTCTCCCTTTCTTCCGCTGTCATCTGTCTCTTTTTCTCTCTCTCTGTCTTTCTCTCTCTCTCCTATGTGCTATTTCTGTCTCTCTCTCTCTCTCTCTCTCTCTCTCTCTCTCTCTCGGAATTGGAAGGCAGGAATTGGGCTTTCCCTTTCTTTTGCCTACTGCTGTGAAGAGGCCGGTCAGCACACAACACAGCACACACACCCCCAGTTGCCTCTCTCTTGCAAACATGACTTCCAGTCTGACCTCTTAGTTAGAACCTAGAACCGCTGTCCAGCTCCTCGTTTGCAGCGAGTTCTTAATGAGCAGAAGGAGGAGAAGTGAGTGAGTCCTTCAAAAACAGCGTCTTGGGTCTAGCGGGAGCAACTGCTGTCAACAACATTGATGTTTTTTTGAAACGGCGCTGGCATCTCATCTCAGAGGCTCTGCTGTGATTTGAGACAGCAGCAAGCCCGAGTATGCAGTTTGACACTGGATAACCTCGCTGGATGTCTGGGGTGTGTTTGTACATGGATCAAAAGTTGTAGACTGGATTCGGGGCCCGTGTCGTCGCTTGGCCTTGTTCTCCTCCCCTCTCTCTGATGGTTTTATAGCGCTTCCATCATGACAGGGTCTTACCAAGACGCCTCTGGGCAGCACGGATAGCCTCCTCTGGAGTACCTCTCCCACGATCACTGGCCACTTTTTTTCACACCTTAAATTTTAGTGCCAGATAGATTTTACAGGCCGAAGGCGGATTTCTGACTAAGGTTGGCGTGGGAGTCGTAACAGAACTATAATAAGGGAATACAATGTCTAGTGCGCTCTGTGGACTGCTTGTAGAGAATGTCTGCACAGTTTGTGCCAGGCTCAACCTCCACATAGTCAGCTCTGTGTTGTTACTGTGTTGTTACAAATTATAGATATGGTACTGTTGAACCAGTGTTGCACAACCTGGATTTAGAAGCTATAATCCAGTGTCAAGTATTCTAAGCCAAATAGTTTTACCTGTGCAGTTTTGCCAGGTGATTTTACTCCTTATGTCTTGTACTTGGCTGAAGTGGTGTGCCAGTTAGAATGAGGTGCTTTAGTTTATGGCAGGAGCAAAAGCATGGTGTTGCAGTCATTGTTTGAAACAGGGTATTTGTTAGTCGAGGTGGTGGTTGTCCAGGGAGCTGTGGGTTTATGGTTGAGAAATAAACCACTACAAAACTATTCATATGTCTTTATAGTCTTTTCCATCATGTTTGTTTTAACTGTTCCAGCTCTTATGAATAAAAGGCAACCGATGAAGTATCTGTTGTCATACATACTCCTAAAATTTCATAACCTAATTTAAACCGAATGCTAACTTTTGTGTTCTATTGGGACATCTAAGTGAAGGTGAGAGGGGTGTGTTGTTAAGGTGGCCACCTTAATCCTAAAGCATTTTGGGAAAAGCTGGTGTTGGACTGTTGCTTCTGAGACATGGTTGCTCATCGCTGTGCTGAACTCTGTCCACCTCTGACCTGCTTCATCTACCACCAGTCCTAGCAAAACTAAGCCATAGGGATCTTATTTTAAGATGTTTGCCACTTATTTAAAGTTGTGAGTTGTAAGTGATTAAACCCACTTTCTGAAATACCCCTCTTGTTGCCCATCTGTCAGTGTGGTAACTTGCAAGCAAATAATGTGATTTCAGTCTTGACTATTCGCCTTACTCCGATTAGATTAATTGCCATGTAACTTTGAGAAATCCAATTGAAATCAGATTCCTGTGTTCACTTGGCATGCAAACGAAATTATTTTAGGATTCTCCAATACTCCAATTAATGCTTCAGTCAGATTTCTCTGAGCATATTAGCTGTGTTTACCTCAGTCCACCTTAAACCTGCTTTATCATTGCTCTGGGCTCTGGGGCCCTTTTTTAAGTTGCTCAGTCTGGCTGCCGTTCCTCAGTTCATAACGTCCAATCAGTGTTTTTCATTACCTCTAATGATGTATCATTGAACTTAAACCTCATCACTGCTTATGCATGACAGGGGAAATATCCTGCTCCCTTTATTGGTGCGATTGACTGCCATCTCATATCTGCATTGGAGTTAAATTCAGTGTTAATAATGCATCTCAAAAAGGTCTAGGTAGAGAGTGAAAAATAAGTAATAATTATAAATGTCCTGTTTTAATTTAGAAATTGCATTTTAACAAAGTCACAAACACTTGAATTGTGTCTAAAGGAAAGGATGACAATAAATACCTGGAAGAGAGAGTGCCAAGGAAAGCATGCTCAGAATAGACGGCACAGGGTAAAACAAGTGTCCTTATGTACCAGTGTGTTTACGGCTGAGTTAAAGTAAAACGTGCATGGACAACCTTGAGATAATATTGGTTGCAGTGACGTGCAGGTGTAAGAGGACCTCCTCGTGTTAAACATTACTCACACAGTGCGCCTAACCGTACCAGACTACTTGGCACCTACACTGGACACACACCCCTTCCCCGTCCCCCGTCCTGTGGCGTTTTGAATGTGCTGGCTTCAGCTTCTGTTTTCCCTTCAGGATTTTCCAGTTTGCCCTTTTGTAATCCTTTTGTGGCAAATTTAACGGTGGTGCATTAATTCAGGCGGCATTTCAGGCCTTTGCTTTAGGAGTCCATGTCGGCTGGCTTGTTTGGGTTGGTTGTGATGCATGGCTTCAATTTATTTGATCACTGAAGTCCAATTAAAAGCCAGGTTGTTTATGCCCACCACCACCAGCAGCCCCCATTGACATGTACAAGGTGCAGCTCTGGACACGGGCCAAGCAGAGGTAGTCCATACATCACACTTGTCTCCAAGAAGGATTATGTTGCCCAGGCCACATCCATGGGATGACACTAGACTCTTGGAAGAATATCCTGTAAGGGCCTCCACACACTGGTATGGCTTTGACACTATTGTGAAGCACTTTCCAGTTTCACAATTTTTGTTTGCTCTTGCACAGTAAGCTGTGCAGCAAAAACCATGGTATTCCATCTACAGCTGTTGGAGTTCAAACAATGGAGTTCAATGAGTAGGGATGACAAAAATAGACTTGAATTGTAATTGGCATGCCATTGGCAGTAGAGTTGGACGCTGGTGTGTGCTGGGTTGTATTGCAAACAATGGAGTCTCCACTAATCAAATGTCGTAATGTCGAATGCAAAACTACTGTGTGCTTCGTGGTGAAATTAGATGATTATTAAATATCACACCAATAATTTGGATTATTATAGTATTTAACCATACTTAAGTTGTACAAAAGAATACCACCTACCCTAGAAGAAAACCCAAGTATGGGGTGCAGGCATCACTGGCTAGAATATACAATCTCCAGTATTTCAGTAGTAGCAGAGCTTGATAATTGTCTTCAGCCAGGCTATGATTAAATAGGGGTGTTTCAGTTTGGTTTGAACATTTATCTTGGGGGATCATGTAATTACATTTTTATTTATTTCAGCATCAGTCACTGCCCAGTGCCCAGACTCTACAGCTTTTGCTAATAACCCCTGTTGGATCCAACTCCTAATCTGCCTCAAATTCATTAGCAGTGGTAGTGAAACCAGCCTGTCAATGGCCAGAGGTTAAAGATAACAGAGAATCAAAAAATGTTTTTACCTTGTTCTTGTTAAAGAACAATAATCTACCCACATTCAAGTAAACATGAGGAGTGGTAGATGTTTTGAACATCTCCATTTCAAAGAAATTCCTCTTTTAGAAATGTCTGCCAGAAAATGTGCCAATCTGAACAATGAACACATATGATGTAAAATGTATCTCACTGCCTCCCCCACTGTTATTCCATCCCTTTTAAAATATATTCCCGACCCCTAAGGAAAGTAATTTATTTATCGCAGTGTTCATGAAGTTCAAAGCAAAATTGCAAGTGCATTCTTCCAGGCTGTGCAAGCGGTGTGCAAACCTTTCATTACCTCCTCACCCTTATCCACCTCTGTGTTGGCAAGAGAAAACCTACCCTTCAGCTAAAGATGTCATGGCATTTGTGTGCTTCCTACTTGGCATGCATAAATCCCAGCAACAATTTCAGAGTTCATTTTCCAGTGTTCAGCAAAAGTGTTAAAATTGGAGTTAAAAATTACACTGCAAAAAGTTGATTTAACTGTAAAGGAGTCAAACATGTAAGGTAGGAGTGTTAAATTAACACTACAAAGATTGGAACAAAATAAACACTGGCATAGTGTTAAACCTGACTCTCTCTCTCTCAGAGTTGATTTAACACTATAGAATTGGCTGTGTAAAGGGCAGCAGAATAGTGTGTGCCACACTGTAATTGGGTGAAGTTTTCTAGACCAGTCTTTCCCTGTTTGTGCCGTAAGACAACACAAAGGGAGGCTTCCTCTTGCTTGGGGGCTTCTACACTGTAAGGCAGTCTCCTGCATGGATCCTTTTATGTTGGTTTAACTTGAACTATTTTTTGCACTTCTTCAAGTATCATTAACATATGTTACTTTAAAAAGGCAAGTAAAGCCAATGTAAAAAAAGACCCATGCTTGAGTTGGCTCTAAGCAGCACATTTTACGGTGTATGGAGACTAAAATGAGTGTGAATATGACCTCTTTGTGGCGCCATCAAAGCAGAGTGTAAAAAGTGACATATACAACCAGCTTAAGTATTATGAACATTCATGACATTGTTAAGTGAAGCCAACGTAAAAAGATCCATCCCCTCTCCTCTCCTCTCCTCTCTACTCTTCTCCCCTCTCCTCTCCTCTCCTCCCCTCTCCTCTCCTCTCCTCTCCTCTCCTCTTCTCCCCTCTCCTCCCCTCTCCTCTCCTCTCCTCTTCTCCCCTCTCCTCTCCTCTCCTCTCCTCCCCTCTCCTCTCCTCTCCTCTCCTCTCCTCTCCTCTTCTCCCCTCTCCTCCCTCCCCTCATCTCCTCTCCTCCTGGGTGTCATATTGACAACAGTCCACTCATAACCCCAGGGCTACCCCCCCACCCCTCTTCCTCTTCCCTGGGGTCTCTTTGCTCTCCTCTCTGGTAACGCAAGTCATTTCCCACTCAATGGGGCCGATCCAGCTGCGGTTGATTCATGGATTTTACTTCTCAGAAAAACATCCCTTTTGACAGGCCGAGCTGTAAGTAATGGAGACGCTGCCCTAATTTGATTCGCCTTTTTAATTAACGTCTGCTCGACGTGGAAATATAACTCATTCACTGCCCCCCCCCTTCTGCCCCCCCCCCACCCCTTTTCCCTGCTGGGGGCTGAGGCAAAAGAACCCAGAGATAAATACCCCCTGAGTCAGGGCCCCGGGGCTAATTCAGTTTTATGTAAGAAGAAGAGAGGGTTATAATGCCTTTCTTGCCAAGATTTCACTTAATAAATAAAAAGGAGGGCTACAAATGCTATCTTAAAGCATGGTAAAGGAGATCTATGGCCGCTTAATTAGGGCACATTCCACTTCCTCTGAAATCTTCTAAAAGTGCAGCAGTGCTGGCAAAAACTCTGTTCTCACATGAAAGTCGACATTTTTTAGTTTTTTGGTGGTCTGCTAGTATATATGTTTACATCAGTATTTCCCAGAGATAAGAAGTCCAGTTTGTGGTGGGTGTGGGCTTTGTGGTGAATGTACTGTATAATGGAAGGTCTGGGGCTGCTGGTACGACAGAAAAATAACCAGTTTTAATCAAATGTGGTTTACAGTACAGTATATGGCCTTTATTTCTATTAAAATGTACATTTCTACTGAATCTGCTTTGCAGGCTGTTTAAATCTGGGCTCAGACTCTCCCATTGCCTCCACAACTTTAATCTTGATTACAGCTTCCTGCACAGCCTACTTCTTACAAAGTTTCCAACTCTGATTTGATCGGGAAGACTGATTTTTGCATGGCTTTTTGAAAAAGAATTCTAATGCCTTGTTAGTCATGTCTCTCTGCAAACTAAAGTGCTCTTCTATTCATTATGTTTACATTGCACAGCAATATATTTAGCAAAAGCTTTAATCCAAAGTGTCTTGCAGTTGAGGAAAACAATCATGCAACAGTATTTTCTTATACTATAGCAACCTTTAAAAACATAACATCCTCAGGTCAGTTAAATCAATTCTGAGAGAGAGAGAGTCAGGTTTAACACTATGCCAGTGTTTATTTTGTCCCATTCTTTGTAGTGTTAATTTAACACTCCTACCTTACACATTTGACTCCTTTACAGTTGAGTAAACCAGTTTTAACACTTTCCAACACCAGTTTTAACACTTTGCTGAACACTGAAAAATTAATGCTGAACATTTTTGCTGTGCACGTATTCTACCCTAACCTGCATTGTAATGTTAGCCTTCTTTGACCTTCCTACCATGTTTGCTAATAACAAATGTAAAGGGAGTGCTGTCTGCTATCGACAGTACTGTGTGTACTAGCATTATTTAAATGAACTACTTCAGTTCAACAGTTCTGTGAAAATATATGCAGGTGGTTGAAACTATTCATGATGATTCATTTGGTCAACTGTCTCCTTTTGAATGAGTGAGACAGAGAGTGGGACAGAGAGTGAGACAGAGAGTGAGACAGAGAGTGAGAGCAAGCTAACAAGACAAGGAAGGCAAGATCATGTCAATGTACTGTGTTGTTAAATTGCTAAAATTAAATTCATAAGTAATGTATTAAAAAATCAATGTGTGGCAGTCAGTATTGATTGTGGCAGGCAGTCACAAATAAATCAATGTATGTAAAACACTGCACATTTCAGTGCTCCAAAAACTCAGTCTTACAGTCATAGTCTACATTGTGACATTGGGCAGCAAGCCTGCACTGTTCTGATTTGGTCGTGAGTGATCGTGTCCTCCTGCTTCACGACTTAAAAACAAAGGCGCAGACTGACTATAATATAAGACTAAATTAGTCTTTAGGCAGACAGAAATTGAGTATGGTTTACCACAGTGGTCTATTTTGTGTTGTTTTGTAATGATGTTTTTACGCTTTATGAGAATTGTGGTTTCTTCTAGTTCTAGAAGAAACACTTTTTTTGAAGGTGCCTACATGAACTCTTTATAAACATTACATGGTGCATAATAAACATTAATGGCACTTTATCCATGTTTATGACTTTTGTCATTAAGTGTCATTTGGTTTTTGCATTCTCTGCATCCCCAAAACTAACATCACAAAAACCAAGTGACACTTAATGGCAAGTGTCATTCATGTTTATGATATGTGTCATGTCATGTTTATAACATGCTCATGTCACTCTAATGTAGACACCTTCAAAAGGATACAAATGTCACTCTATTGTAGACACCGAAAAAGGATACAAAAATGGTTGGAATTGCAATGACACGTTTCTTAAAAATATATATTTGAATATTGTATTTTTTCCACACCGTAAGATAATTTTAGTCCAAGGAGACATCCCTGAGTGCTGGGAGAAGAAAATGACAAAAATGGTTGGAATTGCAGTGACCCATTTATTAACAAATGACAGAGAGGTGGAAGGACCTTCTGGATGTCCATGTGTCCTTGTGTTTTTGTAACCTCACATACCATTTAGGAATACAGAAGCCTCATAACATGCAATCACTTAAACCCAGAGTATGACATTCGGTTTTGTTCTTGTTCCTTTTTAAGAATTAGTAAGTCACTTTGTGTGCCCAGCGATATAGGCTAGTAAAAATAGATGTCACGGCTGAAAAACACTTCTTTATCTACATTTGGTGAAAGTGTCTGCAAATTCCAGATACACAGTGTCTGAAAATATAATCGCTCTGTTTGAGACAAGGACCTCTTGACTGCATTACATTAAGGCAATGCTTTTGTTTGTTTCTAAGATGTTTCTTCTTCCTTTTTATGATTCGTCCATCTGATGTCTTGCAGAATGGCAGAAATATCAGTTACTCTGATGGGTCTTGTCAGTTTGTTTGACAGTCATTCATGGTGCTTCTAAACTAACACTGTTTTTCCATCATCCTGACATCTCCTGCTGCTATTTAGAATATGTTTAGCAGTTTATTCAAGTCTGCCATACCATGGAGAAATCTTTTTTTTTTTGCCTTTTTGCAATCTTCTAAAACACGTCAAGACATGAAGATAACTGTTGACGATAAACATCCAATCTTGAGCAGGAGCTGACAAATCTGGGTTTCCCTGAGGAGCGCGCTGGTTGCCTTATCCAAGGAAACCATACCCTTAGTGAAAACTGAAATCTTATCGAGACGGCAGCTCAGCAGCTCAGAGTAAGGCTGACAGCTGGCATTGCCCAAGCTGGTGCGATGGCGATGGCACGCACTACATGGGGGTAGCATAGCTACGGTGAATGGAGCAATCCCATGGGCATGCATAACTGGCAGGTCTCGAGTGGGAGGATGAGGAAAGTAATAAAATAGCGTGAAGAGGAAAACGAGCCAGAACCTGTAATATTAATCATCTTTCTTGCGGGTTATGTAAGCAGTGTTTTATTATTATTATAATTTTTTTTAATCTTTCATCCACATTTGTCTTTTAATTTGTTGGCACGATTATGATTATCTTGATTTTTTGATGCCTTTGGTGAGGCTTAGCTGTGTTTTCACACACCCACCATGGCCCGATACAGCTTCTTACCTAGTGCAAACATCAAGGCAGCTTTCAGCTTTCAGTCACGCGAAATTGTCTCTCCTCTCAAGAGCTTGAAGGTACAAGAACTCATCACTTTGAAGTAATGAAGGCAATTAAAAGTACTTCAAGAAGGCATCACGATCTTACCGCAAGGGTGCCCATCACCTTAAAACAAACTGTGCCCTTGGCTTTTCCAAAAAAAAAAAAAAGAAAAAGCTTCATGACTTTCTGTGGCTTAGTCACTCTGTGCACCCAGTGCTTTCCTCCCTCAGTGAGAAATGTGAGCTGAACTTGGCTTTCCTTACGTTTAGTTTTGAGCCTGTGTGGAATCTCAACACAGGGATTGTAAACCGGCCGTGTCTCTCTTACGCTGAGTGATGAAGAAGATGTTGCCTTTCCTCAGCGGGCTTCACTCTCTTCTTTCTGTTATGGTATTGGAGTATCGATCCCCCCTCCATAAGTCATGGCAGATTGTTATTTATGAGTGTCACCTTGGGTGGTTATTCAGGAGGACGTCTCACCACCCGGCTCACAGCTCAGTGGATGTGAAGGAATGTGATTTTCACAGGTCTTTGTAAAAAGCAGCTCAGTGGTTATGTGGTATCTGATATAGCGTTTGATACAGCTCCATCATAAGAAATGAAAACGAATGTCGACAAAGAAACTAAGGGTGGAGGTGGAAACAAGTTGGCATAATAAGGTCGATCACATTTGAACCACAGGGGTCATGTGTTGTGCCTGTAGGCATGACTGCCGCTTGTGACTCACCCCCCCCCCCCCCCCCTCTCTTTGATGGACACCCAGTCATTGAAAACTGTACTTCTGTGACATAAAGACCTGACTTACAGAGAGATGGGGCACACAATAGTAGAGCAGGATTAAGTCTCCGTTCAGCAAGGGCCTTGTCATCAGAGAGAGGCCCAGGCGCTGACAGGGTTGACATCAAAGCCGTGCAGGTGCTGCTAACCGGTTTGCTCAGTCTCTCCCTCCCTCCCTCCCTCCCTTCCTCCCTCCCGACTACCCCTGCCCTGTACCCCCCCCTACTGATGACACATTGGTGACACCCTCCAACCCCATCACTGTCTCCTCTGCCCCCACAGTCAGAGACCTGTACTTTTATATGTCGCTCTGATCCAAGAAAGAAAAGTACATGTATATCTAAGGATATCTTGCAGAATGTTGCCAATGCTTAAGCATGGACACTTACAACACACACCCACACGTTTTGTTAAGGCCGAGGAGTTTTCTCGGAAACCTAACCTCCGGTATGCCTGTTCAATCACAGCGTTACCTCATGCCAACTAATCAAGCCCTCTAGGCATGAAAAAAAACCTTGTCTCGACAACCTCTGGCCTCCTCCTGTGCTTGACACACCTAGCAAATGCGTTTAACACCAGGTGCCTAATGTATCTCTCTCTCTCTCATTACAAGCCCTACTCCTGAATGCCTTTCAGTCAGGGTGAATGGCACATTTTTAAAGTTAATCCAAGCGGGAGCTCCTGTCTCAATCAACTGCTCCAGTCTCCAGTCCTCTCCTGGGCCTGGGAGGGACCTCCCTCCCTGTGTCGGAGCAAGCCCGAGGCCCAAGTGATTAATGGCTTTCCCTTTGCTTTCTGCTTTTCATGATAGGGAGAGGAGAGAGCCTTTAATTTGTAATAGTTCAAGGCAGGCATATTAGTGTGATGTCCATTCATCATGCACACTAATGCATCTTTTCCCCCTTCACCCCTCCGCCCGCCCCCACCCCCCAGAATGAGAGCTCTAGTAGGCTGGTAGGTGTTTTTGGAATGAGTGACTCCTTAAGTGGAGGCAATCTAGCTGTAAATCTTAAGTATTTATTTTCAGGGGGGTTTTCAATATTGCCCTGGCGTGTTTCAGCTTGCATTCACTCTCAACTTGAAACTTGAAACTGAGCCGCGAAGAAATGATTGGACATCAGCTTGGCACCCCACTTCCTGTTTTTAATTATGTTGCATTGCGTTCAGCTTCACTCACTTTTTAAGCACTTATATCATTTGCTTAGTTGCAGTTAGTGCACCTGCCCAAGTACAGTACCATGCCCCCCCCCCCCCCCCCCCAACCCCCAAAGAAAATGATCTGCCTGATCATGATCTATGGTTCTCACTGACTGCACACAAATTGCTGCGAATTATTTAATTTGATATAATGCCCTCTCACATCCAATTACACTGCATTGCTCTGTTCTACAACCACAGCTGATTCAAAAGTTTGTCAGTGATTATTGGAGTACATTAAACGCCTTTAATCATTCGTGAGCAATGTAGCGTAGTGTTTTTTTTTTTTTTTACTCGTGAAAAATATTTCTCATATATTTGCAAGTTGTGGTTTAGGTTAAGGGTATGAAGCTTTGAAAACCGTGTCAAGTAGACATACTTTCTCAAGAACACTCAGGTCTAGACCTGTGCAAAGGGTAATGCCAAATGTCCAGGAGGTGCAGACAAATATTCTGCAGCCTCGGCCCTGTTAATAGTTAGAAGTAAGGCAGAGCTTTGGACTTTGGACTTTGGGTCTGATATTAATCAGACTTTTCAGAACCGTCTTATGGGAGCATGAAGAATGAGGGGCTTTGAATAATGCATTGAGACACCCTGACTAGACCTTTTAATCATGCATGGTTTTCAGTCCTGTTGTCATTGTGGCTGTGTCTGTTCATACATCCATCAACGTATATTGCTGCAGTCATCCCCTAAAGGGGCCAAGCTGCACTAAGTATGTCCGGGAAGTACTGTACCAAATGACTAAAGTTTCCTTTAATTTCACAAACTACAAGGAAAGAACTTTTTTCTTTTTTTTTAGATTTTTAGCCACTCTGTGACTTGCTTGCTCATTAAGTCTGTACAATTAAGAAAAGTTTCCACACTAGACCCCACTTCCAAGTTCATAAGCTCAAGAGGATAATGGTTTGTTGCTGTGTAAGAGACATATCTGCATAAATTATATAAAAAGCATAGAGTAGAGGTTGGATTTAAAACAGAGACCTGTGTTCCCACCAATATCCCCATTCCATACACTCTTAACACCATCCCCCACACAGGCCCATCTGCTAGTGCTGGATTCTGTGAGGGTGCTTTTTTCTTCTCCTCTGAACATAGAGGGGGGGATAACTTGCAGGAAGGGTTTGCTGTGAGAGGAAGTGGGAGAACAATGCTGGAAGCCAGTTACCAGGGTGAAGGCACACACACCCAGATAAACACACATACACACATACACACTCATTCACTCACACACACACACACACACACACACACACACACACACACACACACACACACACCCAGGGAAACACAAACACACACACACTCATTCACTCACTCACACACACACACACACACACACACACACACACACACACACACACACACAGGGAAACACAAATACACACACACATGCACACACACACATACACACACACACACAGATAAACACCCACTCACACACACACTCACTCACAGAGGCTTGGTGCTTTGGATTTGTTGTCAGAACATCAAATTGTCTGGCCTGCCCAGGAAGGAAAGGGGATAAAGGACCCTTGCTCCAAAATTAGTGCACGGTTTGAAACTAGGCCTCTGATTGAGATCACACGTCTGCGTTAGTGGGCTGCATTGTGAATACTTACCTATTTCCTGTAAAAAATAAATAAATAAAAACACAGTTTGCTGAGTTCTGTACCATTTTTTAGGGGCTTGTAGATTGCCCCAACAAACTTCAAGAAACTTTTAACAAGCAACAGCAGTTGAGTCAGTGTGTTTGTTCTTTGTTAGATGCTAGGCCTATGTAGCTAGAAAAAGTCACCTCTGTCAGTTGGTGTTTGTGTGGAAGCAGCTTTGAGAACATTAAGTTGGCAAACTATAGCGTTCCTTGTCTTGCATCAGAAGGGCTTTGTAGGACCCAAACACCAAGAAACTTTAACAAGCCAAAGCAGTTGGGTCAGTGTGTTTGGCCTGTGTAGCTGAAAAAGTCATCTTTGTCAGTTGGTGTTTGTGTGGAAGCAGCTTTGAGAACATTAAGTTGGCAAGCTATAGCGTTCCTTTGTCTTGCCTCAGAGGGGCTTTGTAGGGCTTGTGTGATGACCAATAACATGGTCATGGCCTAGTGTCTGTCTGTCTGTGAGATCAAGGTGATTAGTCCCCTCTAAAGGAAGTCATTATTGGCCATTAGTCAGCATGAGGGATTATTTTAATACCAGTAGATATTGTGTCTGATCTGAACCCACTGGCCACCTGCTGTTGCCTCCCATGATCCCTCTCTGCATAAGTCAGCAAAAGCCAATCCCATCACTGACAGCACTAAAGCTTACACTATGAGACAAAAAAAGGCAGTTAGATATTAGACTTGTGAATGAATGAGGTCAGCAGCTGGTTCAAGATCTATATGAACATTTACGTAAGTCCATTAAATATTTACCATTGCAAAATCCCATTTTTTAAGTTACTCCCCTTATTTAGCCTGGCTGTCGCACCAAGTTCGTACAGAGTTTGGTCTGGCAAACCTCCCATAAACAGGAAGTTCTCAGAGGTTTTCAAAAGCCTTTGTGTACTACTGGACAGAACTAAGACCAATCAGATGACTGATTCTGAGGACGAACGCATAGCATTCGTTTTTCATTGGTGCCCGATTTCTCGAGCAAAGGAACAGCCCAGAATATGCAGGTTGGCCAGACTGACTTCAGTCTGAAATGTAATGCAGCGTCACAGGCAGTAATGGGCAGGCCCAGGCTACTCTCTATTGGTAGTTGCATTGAAAACCCAGCTTCTTCAAAAGCAATCCTGTGAATAAACGAGCATAGTTTCGAGCTAGAATCACTTTGAAATACCATTTACTTTTAAAATCAAATAAGAAATCAAACATATAAATTATATTTTCTCAGTTCCTGCATGTTGTGACTATGCCCGTTTTTCCCATGTACACTCCCCATACAGTATGTGCTCCCTTTACATATCTCTCATTTAGAATCATCTCTTCTGCACCCTTTTTGACCTAATACATTTAAATAATTAGATTCAGAAAATATATATAATATATATCCCCTTCTAAAAGGCTTCTTGAATTTAAATAATTAGAAAAATATAGAATTATATTAATTAAAAAAAACATGCCTCAGAGGATTCAGATTCACCATGAAACTCCTAGTCCTTCACTCAGGTCTCAGGCCCAGGCACAGCTGGTGCAGAGCTGAAGGCATGAGCGTGTCATTATGAGCTAATATTGGACGGGGAGGCGGATGGTGTCCATAGCTCACACGTGTTGTGTTGTGTGGTGGTGATGAGACTGGCATGCATGCCGAGGGGAAGTGGCGGTGTGGGGTTGTGACTTCTGTTTACTTCTGCTGGGGGTGGGTCTCCTGCACGCGACCCACACTCAGCTAATGTCCCCATGCTTGGTGACAAACGGGGTTTGTGTTTTAGGATTTCTACACAACTGTGTTTTGTGTTTTACCCTGTAAAATGTGAAGCATATGAAGCAAGTGAAGCATCAACTTTGAAAGACTGATCTTTTTACACTGGTTAAACATGCTCTATTTTTCAAGTATTATTAGCACATGGCATTGTTCAGTCAAGTCAAGGTAAAAAATGATCCATGCAGCATGTTGGCCTATTTTTTCTTTTTTTTTTGCTGTTTCTATGCTTCACTTTTTTCAGTGTAGATGTTTCACAGACCCCAGAGGTTGTTTGTTGTCAATAACTCGATGAAGAAAAAAAAAACTGTTTCCGTCTGCTTTGAGCCGCCACTGACCCAACCCTGCCGCAGTCTTGCTAAAAGAGACACTACTTAGCGAGCCAGGGATCTCACAGTCAGAGGTGTGTGTAGCAGAGTGTAAACTCACGTAAACTTAATTTACGCAGCCTCTTTAAATTACAGAACACCGACGCCACACTGCTGAGAGCCTGGCAGAGACACTGTCAAGCGAGGGATCTCATGGCGAATTGCTGACAACTTCATGTAATGTCACAGGCGAGACACTGATCCCTGTTGCACACGCCTTTGAAGTTTCCTTTTCAGTTGATTAGGACGGTTAATTACTTATTCGCTGGCAGCCTAAGAAAGGCGGGTCATTTTTCAGCTTGTCATCATTTATGACGGTTACCATCTGTGCTTCTTTCAGTTTTTCTATTTTCTATTTTCAACCTGACAGTGCAACAATTACACAACACACCTCACGGTGTACTAGTTTGGATTTTGAAAGAAAACTGTTTTGACATACAGCCTACATGGCTAATCGGTTCTTTTGGCAGCAATACATAAGACAAAAGAAGACATAATACATAAGAAGAAACCTGTGATTACCTTAGTCTGTGTTCATGACTTCATATGTGAAAGCTTTGTATTGCAGATACTGAATCACCCTGAAAACATTAAGTTGGCAGGCCTATGTAGCAGAAAAAAGACATGTCTGTCAGTTAGTGCTTGTGTGGTGTGTTGGTGCTTGAGAACATTAAGTTGGCAAACTATAGCGTTCCTTGTCTTGCCTCAGAAGGGCTTTGTAGGGCTTGTGTGATGACCAATAACATGGTCATGGATAGCATCTGTCTGTGAGATCAAGGTGATTAGTCCCCTCTAAAGGAAGTCATTACTGGCCATTAGTCAGCGTGAGGGATTATTTTAATACCACTAGATATTGTGTCTGATCTGGACACACTGGCCTCCAATACATAAGAAGAAACCTGTGATTACTGTACCTCTGTAGTCTGCCTTCATGAGTTCATATGTGAGAGTGTTGTGTTGCAGATACTGCATTGCTTTAGTTTAGGATGGTAGCACTTGAGTAATGTTTAGAGCAAAAGTCTGAAACTCCACTAGGCAGTATCTTTTGTGATGCAATTTGGCATCCTTCATCACTACAGCATGCATAGCTGACAAATTTCGATACGTGTTAAATCTTTGATGGTAAAATATTGGTCCTTAACTTGGTCTTCTGTCAGTTTTCAAATAATTGTAGCAGTCGTTCACATTTGTCAATGTCAGTATGTAGACTTTATTCTATGTTGGGACTGTATTTGTGATTTATTCATGCCTTTATTTAAAAACCCTGAATTTTTCAAAACTAGACAAGAATGCCAAGTAAAGTTACCCTATCAAGCTCACATAGTAGACATGCCAATGCCCAAATGCAGCTCAGATTGTTTATGATAAAGTCATAGTTATTCTCATATTTACAGGTCACAAGACCACATAACAAAATCCACAAAAAATATTTTACACACCATTGTCAGTCTGCAGGTGCTGTACTGTATGCACAGGCAATATCCCCTGAAATGTTCAGACTGACAAATATAAAAACTTGATGGAGTATTATTGCTAGAAATACAGCCTAGTCTTTTCTAGAAACACAGCCTTGTCTCTTCTTGGAACTGAAAAATATCTTACTTACTTAATTCTCGCTCATTCTCTTGCAGCAGTCATGTTAAGAGGTGCTATGACGTATGTCTTGTTTGCTGTGGTAATCGTTTTACCCTGATAGTCACCATGTGGTGAACGCCACTTCAACATCAAACACTGCTGATTGGCAGTTTGAATCATGATCAGATTAAAGCAAGCGTGTAATATCCTTTAAATAATATCATATGTTGATCGCCGGTTTTCTAAGTTCTGGAATAGCTGTCAAAGTTTTAATGGTTTTGTAAAGACATATAAAATCTATTGGTGTCACTAATGTGCATTTTGTCACCCGCTGTTTTGTGGCTTAGTGTCATCATACCCTTGCTTCATCTGGTGTAAAGCTGTCGTGCCAGGATGGGTTTTAATCCTCCTACCCTAGCCGTGCAGACATCAAAATGGGTGTGTGTGTGTGGGTGCGTGTGGGTGTACGTGTGTACGTGTCCATGTCTGGGGTGAAGAGGTTGTGTGTGTGTGTGTGTGTGTGTGTGTGTGTGTGTGTGTGTGTGTGTGTGTGTCAGGGGTGGAAATGAACTTTATAAAATGTGAAAATTTACCAGCCACTGAGAAATAATTGGCAAATGTCACCAGCCAGTCAAAATCATTATTTTGTGTCTGGCATCTACCAGCCATTTTTATATTTTTCCAGCATTTGGCTGATGGCTTGTGCCAATTTCCATCCCTTGTGTGTGTGTGTGTGTGTGTGTGTGTGTGTGTGTGTGTGTGTGTATGTGTGCGTGTGTGGGGTGAAGAGGTTGTGTGAGTATGTGTGTGTGAGTGTGTGTGTGAGTGTGTAGCGCACAGTGTGCGCGTGGAGAATTGATTAGCAGAGTTGGATTTACTCCACTCATTTAGTGCCCTCTTCACTTTGGCACTTAATGCCCAGGAGAGACGCATGCAGCCACCCAGACTGGGTCGGTGGGTGGGGGGTGGGAGATTATCGGGAGCGAGAGCACCGTGAAGCTTCTTAGTCAGTACAGCAGCTGCAGCTCCCCCTCTTGTAATTGCACCCTGAACAGAGACAATAGATTTCAAATTGAGTGAGGGAGTCTGTTTGGTGACTGTTTAATAGTTGAACTGGCGTCTCTTTTGTATGTATGCTGTTTATCTGGATGGCGCTGCAAAACCAAACACTGAGCTGTACTTATTTAAGCCATTATGTCATTGTCAAAGCATTTGCAAACACTGCAATATTAATGTGTTATTCACGGCCTGGAACATGTCCACGGCTGTCCTCCATGATCAGTGGCTCACATTAAAGACAGGGTGCTAGGGGTGGATGGCATAGACCTTATAAACAATATGCAATATAAATTTGGCCAGGCGTACAGATTGTGATTATACCAGCCTATCGCGGCAGGCTATAGTGTCATCAGCCTGTGACAAATGCGCGAAAACACTCCAAAGTTTATATCGTAATATACAGTATACCGTCCATTCATCTGTGGTTCAAATTATACCACAATGTGAAGTTCTGGCAATATCGCCCAGCCCACAGTGCTGTTTAGCGATGGAGGCCCATGGCCCAGGGTAATTGTATTTCATGCTCTCTCACTGTTTTCGTCTGAATGGTGCGCACAGTAAGTGCTGTATCAGTCGTTGACCCTGGCTGTGATTAGTCAGCGCGGGCCACAAGTCCTCTACCTCGCGTCGATATACCTCCATATTGTTTGTTTAATTACCTGAACTGATGGTGCTGCGTCTCCTACTGAAATGGAACAATATACTGTATGTGTGAAGCTAATGGAGCCAAAGTCAATATGGGTCCAAGCACACAGTTTTTCTAAACCCTTAAGCAGGGTTAGTATTTTATCTGGGGGACATGAAGGCTGAGTTTTATGGCTAGCACACTTTTGTGCATCTAAGTGTACAGAGCACAGGACTGTTCATGTCCAGGTCAAGAATGCAATTCCCAAGCTGCAAGTCACATGTTTTTATGTGTGATTAAGTTAGGGTTCCATGAGTAGTTTTTATTTTCAGCAGTATGTTTTGGCCTTGTATGCCTTTATTTGATAGACAGTGAAAATGAAGAGAGAGAGAAAGTGATTTGGAGAGAGAGAGAGAGAGAGAAAGAAAGAGAGAGACAGACAGAGAGACAGACAGAGAGAGAGAGACAGAGAGAGAGAGACAGAGAGAGAGAGATGGAGTAGGGTTGGCAAATTACCCAGGCTGGATTTGAACCTGGGTCCCCATGGACACTTGCTACTTTTTTAGTTTATGAAGTTTATGCTCCGGAGTTTCACATTAATGGTTGTCATTATAGGAGGACTTTTTGGAGCCAAATTATTTTCGATGAGGAGGAGGAAGTGGGGTGAGTTCTGCAGCCCCATAACTTCTGCTGCATTGCACATTGCGTCGCCTGAAAGAAGGATGGAGCCAGCTTCCTACCCTTAACTTGTTAGTACAGAGTTGCTCAATAACTGTCAGTTGAAGGGGAATTATGAAGATTTCATAGCTTAATGCAAATGATGGGCCAGATGAGCAGAAACAAACCTAAGGGAGAGGAGGAAAGGAATAAATTATCCTTCAGTGATTCCATCACACAGACTTCCTGAGTAACTGGCACTGCTTTTATCGGGATCTAGAGGAAGTCTTATTTAGAGGACTTTGAACCTTTTCCTGTGAATTAGTGCTATGAGATCATTTGGTACCTTTTAAACCTCTGATCTGAGGGTACAAAATGATCTGAAGTGAATAGCGAATTTGTTAATTGAATAATAGCTTCATGCGCTAAACACATAACATTAAACCAGACACATGGTACGGTTAGACACACTGCACGTATTTTCCTCTTTACGGCGTCCAAGGTCGAGTTATAGTGGTAAGAAAAAGTAATCAAATGCTCAAGTGATGTTTAAAATTCCTAATCCATACTTATTGTTAATAGCTTCAATGTTGGCGCACCAAAGGGCTAATTGAAAAGCCATGCAGAACTGATATGTACGGATTAAACTGAGCAAATGGATTTCGGTGTGTTTTCTCTCGTGAATGCTTAAGGCCAAATAGATGCAAATACATGCGCACACACATGCACAGGCACATGCACGCACACACACACACACACACACACACACACACACACACACACATACACATACCACATACACACAAAGAGAGAGAGAGAGAGGGAGGGAGAGAGAGAGAGAGAGAGAGAGAGAGAGGGAGAGAAAGAGAGAGATCTACATGTATCTAAGTCACCTTTCACACACAGAGACATATCTCACACCTGTTTGATAAGCACCTTCTCCTTTCCTGGTAGCGTATGCAAATACAAGAATCCATGTGGAATTATCTGATGTACCGATAACAATGGGAATGTGAAGAGCAAGCAGTAAATATCTATGGGGATGTGCTTACAGTTATAGGTGAAGGCAGGAAAACAGTGCTTTCTCTTTTGTGGTGCTGGTGTGTGTAGTGTATATCCTGGTCTTTTGATATGAGAAGCCAGGGGGTGGGGGGGTGGGGGGGCAGCTTTCGATATGACAGAGACAGGGTTCTACCTACTTTTGGAAATGACGGAAATTCCGAGTGCACTCAGCCTATGCACAGTTCTCATAAACAGAAAGTCTGTATTTAAAAGACTCTTCCGGTAAAAAAGACCTCATTAAAAAGAGAGGTGCATCACCAAAAAATGTTTGAATGAAGAATATTTACCAATTATATTTGCTCATGTTCTGTTGCATCCATAACATGGGGAAAAAAAACTTGGTACTGTAGGTGTGTGGGGGGGGGGGGGGTGTACATGTTTGTGGGTGTGCATATGTCCAAGCGTCTGTGCTATACAGTAGTATTGTATGTCTAGTTGGAGGGCCTCTTGTCTCTTGTCAGTGCAGCTAGAGACTCTCTAAAAGGGGGGGGCTCCCATTTTTGCAGTCTTCTCCTGCCAGAAGTCGTCAGCCTTTAAATCACCAGAGTACTGAGTCACGGAGCCTCCAGTGCGGTGAAGGTACCAGGCAACGAAGCCGAAGCCTGGCCCTGACACCGACCGACTCCAGCTGAAATAAATGGCCAAGCTTGTGAGAACTGCAGCAGCACTAACAAAGCTGTTAGGAGTCTTCTCCAAAAGAAAGTCAGAGTATTTTCAAAGGCAAGAAGTTGAAAGTTTGACAGGCTGAATTTTTATATCTGAGTCTGTAGGCTTCACAGCACCACTCTGCCTTCAGAGTCATACACAGCTCTTAAACTACACATGTACATGCGGTTATCTGTGACTTGTGTACTTGTTGTGCACGTCAGTTTATGCTAATCTAAAGTAGGACTCTCTCTCTCTGTATCTTACAGTTTAAGTTGAAGCTAAAATGATGTCTAGTAACTGGGAGTCTGATGCGCTTCCAACCTCGATAGGTGCTCACGGTCCAGGACACAATATACAGTATGTAAAAAGGAGCAAGACCGGAGCACTCCGTAGACAAAGGTTTTAATGGTGCAGAAACAACTAACGTTTTGACTCTGAAGAAGACGCAGTCGCGTCGAAACGTTAGTTGTTTCTGCACCATTAAAACCTTTGTCTACGGAGTGCTCCGGTCTTGCTCCTTTTCACATACTAAAATGATGTCTGTTGCCCATGTATAAAACAGGCACCATATAACATTACACATTGCCATAATAAGACATGAGGCAAAAGTGCAGATTGGCGAACACGGTTCTTTAATCTGTCAATCTGACAAATGCGAGGCTCTGGAGAAACTGTGGCCATCAAACGAGAGAAAAGAAACAGCGAGGGAGATTTACAGACCTGTTCTCCCTATTTAGTTCGGCAACTGGTGGAGCCAGGTTTACATAAGCCACACTGATCTGACAACACGCAGACATCTCACTGTGCTCTCTGCTTTGCACAACCCAGCTTCTTGTTTTGTGTTTTCTATTTTCTATTTTTTTCCGGTTTATTTGTTTACATTCTGATTTCAGAGTTTCCAGGCTGTTGATTCATTTGAAAGTGATTGAACTAGACAGATAGGATCAAAGCAGAGTCTTCCGACTCTCAAGTTTTTGAAGCTCTCTGTCTCTGTACATCGAAAGTCTAAATAAGTACTGGAAGGATTGTACTTTCTTCTCTTTTGTGTTATCTAGTGTGTACCTGAAGCCTGCACTTTATAGAAGCATTGAAACGTGGCTGTGGAAGTGGGAAGGAAAGGAGGGAGGGAGGCGGGGAAGGAGGTTCAGTTACCTCAAAGGCTTTAGACAGAGATAACAGGGTATTGCATTACATATTTAGAAACATCAGATCTTCGTGGAAAGTTAAAACCTTAACTACATTTCTATGGAGCTTTATTGGGGCCAGCTAATCTGGTTATCCCTCTTTTGAGAAGGGTAACATAATGCCTCTATTTAATTGAGTCCAGTTTAAGCAGATCACTTTAAATGGAAATGTTTTGTAAGATGACTAATTCAAGCAGTGATTGAGCTAAGCCATTTTCTTTAGATGACCCGAATTTTAACAACATAGATAACAGAATAATCTTATTTGCAGTAAGGGTTTTAGTGACGTGGTGAATTCTTAGTATTAATTATAGTTTCATTAATCTCCTCATTTTTTTTTTCAGCTTTATCTGCCATTGCACTGGAACTGCCGCTGCGAGTCTTTGTCACTTTAATTGATCGGAAATAACTCTGGATAAAACTCCAGAGACAATGTGAGCAGGCCTGCCTTCTGCTTCTGTTGCTGTAGCAGCTCCCTTCGCTAAGAGTCCTGAATTGCCCCAGATCCGAACTAAGGTTCAGTCACTGCTCTGCCGTGCTGACATACATACACTTCTGTCTCAGAGTTGAGGTGGAAGTTTGTTTGAAAGAAAAAAGACATTGAGGTGTAAAGGGCCTGTCAGTCACGGCACACACACCCACTAATAACAACAATAAACTTAAGAGCTCTTAAGTGTCTAAGTAGTAGTTTTATTCCACTCTAATGGGAAGCTCTCCAACAAAATGGCTCTAAACAGAAGTGCACCTTGAACCAAAAACATAGTATTCTCAGTACTTCTGGTAAGAAGATTTCATAAGAGTAGTTTACATTTAGTTACTTTTCATTAGGAGATTAGGGGAAGATACACACTGAAGTCAGGGACTGGTGTCACAGTGGCTTGTTAAAAATAATGATGATGTGGAAATATTTGATAGGCACAATGCATGAATGGCACATTCCTGTTATGGTTAGCTATCATTCAGTAAAATGCATAAAGTGTGTTTGTGTAAGGTATAATGAGTCTATCTAATGAGAGTTGTACTGACATGCTTTTCCAGTAGGCGTTTGTTTTGAGTAGGACACACATCTAGTCTGTGTTAAATCCCGATGTCACTAACAAGCAAAAATATTAATAGCCTCATGGTAACCCTTTAACCAAAGATCCTGGATTACTGACTAAACATTACTGATTACCATGTCACCAGTACGACAGTACACCTTTAACATTTAAATGTGTGATGGTTTTGCCTCCAATGAAAGCCAATCAGCTGGCATTTTGTCACATGTAAAATGCTATTTATATATTACAACTATTTATTGGCAGAATGTGGCTTTCCCCTGACAATATGGTGAAAAGCTCGAGCCCATGTGATACTTTGGCAGCAAGTGTTTTCTCCATGTATGGGCAGCAGTCCGTACCATCACCACCACCACACACACAGACACACACAGACACACACAGACACACACACACAGACACACAGACACACACACACACACACACACACCACCCCCGACTGTGCAGACTTTGGCCGCAGAGCAGAGAGAGTACAACCCAGAGCAATTTTGGTTTTCGTGCTTCGAGGCTTTCCCCGCCTAAATCCAGAGCCAGTCCGTGATGAAAAGGGCTCTCTTTAATCAGTTTCATGGGGAGGTAGGTATGGTATGGGCTCCCTCGCCCCTGCAGACCTGCTCAGAGATTTACTGTTCGCTCACTGATCCTCAGCTTCTGTTGTCAGTGCAACGAGCCAGACAGCAGGCTTCTGGAATGTTGTCTTTTCCATGCACACAGCCACTGCCGCCACCACCACCACCACCACCACCACCACCACCCCCAGGACCCCCACCCCCACCCCCACGACCACCACCATCAGCAGCAGCAGCATTCACATCCCACCCCAAAGAGATAAGACCAGGAAGAAGGCAGGGTGCGCTGCAGCACACAGGTCCTTTTCCTGAATAACATTCGCAGCTCTGTGACACCACTCTGGTGATAAAAGACGGGGCTGTGGGTTTTCCACAGGGGCTGGGAATCCCTTGGGGGTGGGCGGTCGGTGGTGGGGGGTGGGGGGGTGCAGGCAGGGAGGGGGGTGGTGAGTGGGCTGGTGGGAGGATCTCTCTAGGTGTCATGCTGTGCTTATCCCAGCAGCTTACATCCTCCCGAGCACCGCCCCCTTCCTGCCTGGACCAGCGTTTTTTTTTTTTGTGTGTCAAAGACGATATCACGTCACACCACACACACACAAGGGGCAAGCCCAGTTTGGCCGGCCAAGATAGTAAAAAAACCCATTTCCATGATTCCACTGGGGAGGACCAGGAATGCTGTGGTCATCATTTTAGGGTCCCCACATTAGTTGTCCCACCCCACCCCACCCCACCCCACCCCAGTGGGCTGCTCTTTAGTGGTGTTTTTTCATTAGAGCAGGGAAATGTGCATATCACTATTTTCCAGCTGGCTTGGCGAGAGAGCTGTGTGAGGACTTTTTTTTTTTTCGTAGCAGCTCTTCAGGCTCCATGCCGCTAATGAGTGCCCTGAAATACGGGCTTTGTGGCAGAGGAGGAATGATCCCCCCCATACACACACACACACACACACACACACACACACACACGCACATACACACACACACATGCTCACGCTCATACACATACACACACACACATGCTCATGCTCACACACATTCACATTCACAAGCTCTTTACCTCACTCATGCACACGTGCAAACAGGCACACACACACAGACACACACACAGATACACATACACAGACACACACGCACACACTTACACACATACACATTCACAACCTCTTTATCCCACACATGCACACACGCAGACACGCAGACACGCACACACACACACCCACACAGACACACACATGCTCACACACATACACATTCACAACCTCTTTACTCACCACATGCACACATGCAGACACGCACACACACACACACACACACACACACACACATGCACATACACACACACACACATGCACATACACACACACATGCACACACATACACACACATAGACACACACACACACACACACACACACACCTCCCAACCTTTTCACTCTACCTCTTCTCTAGAGCTTAGAGAGCCTCTCAAGGAGCCCGCATTAACTGGGGAGCACCGGGGGGTATTGAGCAGGGGGGGCTCTGCATATCGTCATTGTCTGCCCCTGTAAAGCAGCTCACTGTCAGTGTGTTCTCTGCCCCCTTCGTTCACTCTGTATCTCTGCAGCAGTGAGGAGTGAGGGAGAGGGACGGACATTGTCCCTGTAAACCCAGCCACTGGTATAAAGATCCCTATGCCAGCCGAGGTTACCGTTCGAGCGACTGTGACATTGATCATTACTGTAGTTTCATGTCCTGAGTAGACAGCCTTTTACCGTGTGACATTTTAATCCGGCAGGTCTGGGTGTCCGACAGGTGATTCTGTGTGTCTGCAATCACCTGAATGGAAAAATAGGCGAACGATTAAAAGTGTTCCTTTAATCCCGGTCAGGTGATAAATCTGAACAAACTGCTCTACAGAGAGAGAGAGAGAGAGAGAGAGAAAGAGAGAGACAGAGACACACACACAGAGCACCTGAGATTGAAGTGGTATTATTGTGCAGGGAGGAGGCAATCTTGGACAGCCATTTCTGGTGACAAACCAGCATCCCTAGATTTAATCAACAAAATAGCTGAAGGAAGGCCCCATCTCCCAAATATCATTTCATCTGCTTGAGAGTGCAGGGAAGAGAAATTGAAGCAGGTTGCCATTTGAAGTTTTTAAGGATGAAGACTCTCTTCAGATGATGGGGCAATCAATAAGCAGGAAAGAAGGCTATTGAATTGTGTCCTCCTTGCATTTCTGCAGTGTGCAAGATACTTGTGTGTGTCTCTTCTTGACTCGTGACAAAGAACCTGAACGAGCTGTGGATTGTATACTGGAAAATAGGTTATTTTTAACTGCATACAAGGTCTCCGTAGTAATGGGCACTTTAAGGATGACAAGCACACAGGTCTGGCTGCTAGCAGTACCAGGAGTTTGACCACAATGTAAGTGAAGCTTCTTGTCTTTCCAAAATGCTGTTAAAATTTTACCACACTCAGGTCAGTTTGTTCCCCCTGTTTTGAACACCAAACCTTACAATAACACTAACAGCATTCAAACAATGCTGAAACAAAATACTGTGGGGACAGTCATATTAAGATGAGATCCAGTAGTCTAAAAAAAAATCTCACCGAAAAGTTTTTGCAGAATGGAATATTATGGAGGTAATGGTTTGATTGTGAAAGTTTACTTTAATCACGTAATATAATTAGCAATCAGATGGGACGAATAGAAGAATCAAGATTATGCAAATCAAAATGAATGTTTTGTGGATAGACCACTTTGCATTTGTTATCATGGCAAACTAAATAGAAATAAAATTAGATTATTAGATTATCTAGCTGGATTAGATTAGAAAGGCTAGATTAGCTCAGTTTTTCGTAATTGTGTTTCTGGTTGTATTGTTTCATACTTTTTAGGAGTGTGAAGCAATTCATCAGAGTTTGTATTCCATTAAGGACGACAACCTTTATTAAATGTGAAGAGCCAATCATACACTGCTCATCAGCATTTGACACAATTAGAGAATGACTGACCAAGAGGAGAAGATGGGGCCTGTGATGAAAGCAAAACAACAGGGCAGAAGGAAGGAAGAAAGAGAGCGCAAGAGACAGAAATTGAAACGGGGGTCCTTTACTCTGAAATAGAACCAGTAGCTCAGGTGCTGTAAACCTGGCCTGAAATTGCCCTTCTCTTTGTAGATGTATTTTGAGGAGTAGTCATTTAGTAGTAGAATGGGTTGGAGCTATGACACTGATGTTTTTTCATGATCCATGATAAAATGAAATCTGAGTGTAGGCTACTGCGAGCTACTGGTACGGTTCATGGGAGTTGGGCAACACAACCTGAGCCAGTGAATTGGGACTGGCCTTTTAAAGGAGGAAATCATCTCAGCCAATACTTTGTCAGTTATTGTGGTGGATATGTTATGATATGGAAGCTGGTTGTAAAGAATTGCTATGAAGGAGCCAAAGCCATGGAAATTCCTATTACCATGAGGATATTGTCCATTTTAGAAAACAGTTCTGGAGAACTTGGATAATAAATGGGCAGGCACGCAGTTCAAAGTAGGTGATAATATTTGTGTGTGTGTGTGTGTGTGTGTGTGTGTGTGTGTGTGTGTGTGTGTGTGTGTGTGAGAGAGAGAGAGAGAGAGTGAGTGTGTGGGTGTGTCTGTGTGTGGGCGGCATGAAGGAGGTGCCTATATAAATAAGGTTATTAGAGAGTCAGATTGAAGAAAGCATACCACCCACACTTACTCTGTGCTACAATGCACGTCATCCACCATTTTGTATGTAAATATAACTTTATTGGACTATTAAAAAATCGCAATACTTTAATCAAAATCTTGGACAACTGTTATGTGTGAGGAAACGGAATGTGAAAAAATCTTCTTGAAATCAGGACGCAGCATTCTTAATGCTGTCAGATTTAAAAAAAAAAAAAAAAAAAAACCATCTCAACATCAAACTCGGCTCCATGACTCATGCCAAAGATGCAGAGAAAATTAAAGCATGGAGATGAATTATAAGTCATTAGCACTAGTACCAACCGCAATTTGGACTGAATGAATCATTTAATTCATTTGCTGTCAGCAGAGCACTGATTTGATTTCCAACAAAGGTCCAACTCTAAGCCGAAACAAAATATGTGTCTGCAGCATATCCTGGTAATATTTAAGACATGGGAAGTGCTAAGTAGGTTAGGTCATCCGAAATGACTATATTGCTGTCAGCAATTAGCCTACCGTGTAGATATGAATCACCACTTAACTTTAAAAAAAAAAAAAAACAGTTAGAAAGAGATCTTAGCTGCTGCACTATTTGTCTATGTGATTGATGCCTAAAGCTTTATAAAGTATCAAAAACTTGTACAAGACCCAGATGACTCATCAAAAAAGGCTGATGGGCAATAGGCTGATTTTTTTTGCAAAAGATTATAGTGCCAGCAGGCTTTTTGCTTCTTGTTTCTTCTAATTGGATTTTAGATGGGCGGCTCAACAAAACGAACTATGGACAACTGCCTTTTAAGATTTCAAGTTTTGTAAGTTTGTAGCTTGGGCCTTTTGTAACTTTAAAGCTTTTGGTTTTTGGTCATCCAAAAGGACTATACTGCTATCAGCCATTACCCTACTCTGTAGATAGGAATCACTACTTAGCATTCAGCTAATAAAAAAATCTCTTTTCAAGTGATCGATGCTGAAAAGCATTATGAAACATCAAAAACTTGTAGAACACCCAGATGACTCATCAAAAAAGTAAACTAGAAAAGCACTCAGGGAAAGCACCTTTTTTGTTTGAATGGGATTTCCCATGTTAGTTTCCAAAAAATTTTGTGAGGTAACCAATAAACCGATTTTCACCAAAAAAAGAATCACCTTGAGGCAGTGACAATACCAACATACTGTCAAAAATTCAGAATGATGCGTTAGTGAGTTTTTGAGTTATTTTGCTAACAGACAAACGCGGGCAAAAACATAACCTCTTCTGCTCCCGCTACTACTCCATCCATTGTATCTGAGTGTCAAGGTTTGCTGAAGCAAGTGTTGGTGCAGGACTGAGAAAATAATAAAAGGAATTGTAACCATCCCTTGGCTACAGCCCACTCCTCTTCTCTGCCTCACAATCTCTCATGTGTGATGTGCAGTCAGGGTGTCACGCAATAGGCTGATCCTTTTTTTCTTTTTTCTTTTTTTTTTTTAAAAGATTACATCGCCAGCAGGCTTTTTGCTTCTAATTGGATTTTAGATGAGAGGGACAGTGGACAACTGCCTTTTAAGATTTCACTGAAAGTTGGTAGCTTGTGCCTTTTTGTAACTTAAAAGCTTTTGGTTTTTGTTAAGATATGAAGATATTTTCACTTATTAATTTTCAACTGCTCTGGAGGGTAGACTTTTGAAATGACATCTAGTCATCTCCTTATCAGCAAAAAAAACAAAAAAACAGAAGGATTTTTTTTTGTTTATCACTTTAAGTTTAGCAGTGTCAATGCTGGCCATGTCATATGTGTTATACATATCCATGTTTGTGAAATATTAAAAAGGAAATTACATTTTACTTGAACATAATATGGCACAACATCTTGGGGACGTATCTTCAGGTCGCTATGGAAACACTTTCATTACAGTGCCTTCAGTATCCATGGATACAGCTCTGTGTTGAATAGCAGGTTGCAGATCTTGGAGCTATGGTCTAACATCTAATCAATCTGAAAAAACTCCCGCCCCCAAATTCGATCTGAGGGTTGTCTCTTACTCAGAATCTTTTTTTGGAAACCAGATGAGGTCATGCACACTTTTGTTGTTCCATCATGTCTGCATCCTGGAAGTGGATGTTTGGAAGTGTATAGTATGTTTCCAAATACTCTTACAGCGGGTGAGGGTGAATCAGGTAGAATTACAATGGCTGTTGAGACTTGCATTCCAGTTCACCCAACCCGTGTCTTCCTCGTGCCAGCATTGAAGTCAGTAATGTGTGGCAAAGTACTACTCACAGACGTGCAGAGTGATTATAAAAATGAATCAAAAGTCTGACCATAAATTAAAACCACCAGCAACTTTCACTGAACAACCCCCGTGCCAGACAAGGTGGGATGGTGTGTAGGACATGCTCAGCCAGCCATTTTTCTTTGTTTCATTTCCTGGCTCCTTTCTTACACAAATGGGAGACAGTTGATCATAGTTCTTGACAACTTCTGGGGAGCTAAACTAATGGAATTGCCCATAAAGCCATTTATCTGACATGCTGAGGAGATTTCTTGAGAGATGCTTGAAGAAATGTGTTTCTTGTGCCGTAAGGTCTTTCCAGTTGTCAGCAGTATAAAGTAAAGCATTACCCTTCCACTGCACATGGATTCAGGTGAATGCTGGCTCATGCTCGTAATTTCAAACTTGGTAAATGAATTTGAACTTTCCTTCATGCCCTAAGGTGGTGTTGTTTGAACTACATTTCACGAGTGGATGTCAGCTAGTAGCCTAGGCTATAAAAGCCATGCTAGCATAATATTACGCTCCCAGCTAATTTATGGCTTCAAAACTAAGCTTATATTTCTATTTTCAATATGCCTCAGATCAATAACGTTAATATATGTACATACAAATTCCCTTCTCCCGTGTGTTGTTCATATACCTTTGAGGTATTTTTTTTTCATTTTATTTTATGACAGTGACTCTTAACACCACTGCCACTGTAGTTGAGGCCTTGAGAAATGTTTTGTAGAGACCCTGTCACTGCAGGTGACATGTAGAGCCCATAGAGGTAAACAACAGACTGTGTTTTTCTCAATCTGTCAGGAGTGTTTAGGTGTGAACACATTATTAAACGCTGCACCCATTGATCACCTCCACACACACTCCTCTCATTTTTTACCCCCACTCACTCCATTTCTAAATCAGTTCTATATTTGGAATGATTTATCTCAACGTTGATTCAATCATTTTGGATCTATGACATAAACTGGACTTGAATTGAATAAAGTGTCCATTATGATCCTTTGACCAGTGCTGCAGTGTAATTATGTGGTCACTCTGTAGCCTTGTTAGATAGAAGTGAAGAAAGTTGTGTAGGAAGTATGTGTGTCTGTGCAGCGACATCCTTCTCAACCTTTAAAAAGCTTGTAAAACCCTTCTCTTCCAAGATTGCTTCCCTTTCTATTAAAACTAGCAAAACTAACAACCACTAAACCAACCCTTTCCCTAGGTGCTTCATGCTTGTATAATTCTCCTGTGTAGGAAGTATTTGTGCCTGTAGTGTGCCTGCTCTTGGAAACTTATGCATCTCCTTGTATGTATGAAGGTAGTCTGCTTACTCTGTGTTCCTCTACACCTCTGTTAGCTTATGTCCTCCTTTTTGTAAGTCGCTTTTGGTAAAAGCGTCTGCTAAATGTAATGCAATGTAACAGTGAGATGGTCAGATATGTCTATGCATGCATATGATAATCTAAGTAATCTCTGAGGTGCTTCCACACTGCCCCAACAAACAAACTGCCCCAAATGGTCAGTGTGGACTATATGTTTGTGTTTGTTTGTTCTTGTTGGATGGTAGCTTACTGAAAAAGTCACCTTTGCCAGTTACTGTCTGGACAGTGTGGAACTGGCAGTTGGTTTATTGAACAGTATAAAGACTGCCACCTGCCAGGTGCCAGCAACTACCAACTTTAGGATGTTGGTGTTGGGGCCGTGGGGAAACCATGAATTACATATTCATAGAGCAGGAAGTGTGATTTGCTTTGCCCTGCCCATTTGAAAATTAAGGGGGTTGATGGGGGGGTACTCTGTTGCTGTAATAAAATGAATGGCCTGCGATTTTATTTGAAACCCTCGTAGTGTAAGAGGTAATTGCATTCGGTTTATTTAGCAATTTTATATGGTGTTGAACATCCAATTAGAAAAGGCGCAAATTGGAATTACGGGTGAACATCCGCAAATATACTTTTATTTATCATACAGAGATCAAATAATTCCTCCAATTGAGTGACTCATTATGTTAGGTGATGTGTGGAATAAGTTGGAATGTTTGAGATGTTTTACACCATCGGTCAGCAGCGTTTTTGACATGTAAAATGGTCTTGTTCGTTTGCGTTTGTTTTTAACTATGCATAATTATGGTGCCACATTTCCAACATGAAAATATGTTGAATCCATTTTGGCATATGCAAAGCAGCATATGCCAAAATGGAGGAACATGTTGATCTCATTAAAACCAAAATCAAAAATAAAGGAATCATTCCAAATGAATCCTTCTAAATTTCATACATCAAAATGCATGCTACAGGCATACCGAAAAGCGCAATGAATCATTTTGGGGTTGTGCAAATATCTGTAACTCACTGCACTTTAATTTTGCTTCTCTCATATCTAACAGTTAGGAATTATGTGTACTGCCCTGTAGTAGGCTTACCTTTCTCTGTCCTTAAAAAATGCAAGCAGAAAACCTTTAACAGGCAACCTACATTTTAAAAGTTCCTAGCAAAATATAAATCTTTTGGTTTGTTTTTGTGAAGTAAACTGGTTAAGAATTGAATTCTGAACACTCACATTTGATTTTGTGTTCTGTCTCAAAATGACGATAGATGTTGGATATACAAGCAAAACTAAATACAACAAGCAGACAGCATGTCTAAACATAATATCCAAGAGGGATGTGCCCGAATGTCCGAACTGTTGGGTCAACGTTTTGTCACCGGTAACTGCTGCACAACCTCCTGAACAATCTGTTTGCTGCAACTGCTGTGCTGAGACTCATCTCATGGAGATGTTTTAAGCCAGTAGGGTGTATTACTATCTGTCCCATGACAGGAGACACAGCAGACACGATGGCTAAACTATTTCTAATGTATAGAAATAAGGGCAGGTCATGATGTTATAACAGTTGCATAACTACCACAGGGTCTGTCATGATTTCCTATGTAACTAAGTAGTAGTGATTGTGAACATGTGTCCATGTGTACCCATTGTGATGACTTTAAGTTTTAGATATTGATTTTCGGTATAATGTTTTCAGCAACATGGAGGTTTAGTGCACATAAATATGACAACCAGTCAGTGAAAAACCTTAACTCATTAGCACTGGCCCTGTTTGCCTGTGCTGGGGAGACTGTGCTGTAGCTTGGGTTTGGGTTTACCCATTGTGATGACTAAGTTTTAGAGATTGATTTTTTTTTTCTTCAATATAATGTTCTTTGCAATGTGCTTGTGCTAGAGAAACTGTGATGTAGTTTGGGTTTGGTCCCTAACAGGCTATGTTTGGGCAGAGATATGTTTTTTGCAATGTGCCTGTGCTGGGGAGACTGTGCTGTAGTTTGGGTTTGGGTTTACCCGTTGTGATGACTAAGTTTTAGAGATTGATTTTTTTTTCTTCAATATAATGTTCTTTGCAATGTGCCTGTGCTAGAGAAACTGTGCTGTAGTTTGGGTCTGGTCCCTAACAGGCTATGTTTGGGCAGAGATATAATGTTTTTTGCAATGTGCCTGTGCTGGGGAAACTGTGCTGTAGTTTGGGTTTGGGTTTATCCGTTGTGATGACTAAGTTTTAGAGATTGATTTATTTTTTGGTATAATGTTTTTTTCCAATGTGCCTGTGCTGGGGAAACTGTGCTGTAGTTTGGGTTTGGTCCTTAGCTGGCTGTGTTTGGACAGAGATGCTAGTGTAACAGAATTCCCAGAATTCCCGGCATTATTTAGCTCAGTGGTGGAAAAAAGAAAGCTATCATGGCTGAAGCCAAGCACCGTGCAAACAGCCCTCTTTTATTTATGTGTCAGGGCATGCTGTGTATTGTACGCTAGACATTTGGCATTTTAAATCATAACATCCCCCACAGCAACTCAACACAGACCCACTAAAATGTTATGTTGGCAGAGACTTGCTGCTCAAGACTTTGAAATCTGGCACATCCACTTACCGGCCCATATGTAGTAACTTCTAGTAGATTGAGGACATCAGCACTTAATTCTCTCAGACTGTAAATATGGGGCACTCTTGACAGGGTCGTTTAAAACTTGTCACCATTTCCCATTTTTAAGGATTAAAACAAAATGTGTATATTTACTGCATTACATGTAAGCGCATGTTCTTAACTGGCACTGATTTAATTCACATAGTCATACATACGTAACTATTGTGTAATTAAGGTTAAGAAAGCATCAGGTTTGTGCAATATGCTTCTGTTGCTAAGCTCTTAGCGTTCAAGCTATGATGCGGACCACAGAGAAGCCAGGGTTTGCTAACGCTTGCTTGCATGAGGTGAACCATGAAGCTTTCAGAAGGCTGTAATTTAGGGCCTTATGCGGTGGAAACAGCTTAGTCTGCCGCGGTAGGTTGTTCTGAACTCCAGTGATAATTCAAATGTTTGCACCACCACGGGACACTATGGAACTTGGATCAAGCCGGGGCAACATCTGCTTCTTTGACAAAGAACACACGTGCCAATCGCAAACATCACTGCAGTCTAATTAGATTATTTGAAGGAAAAAACAAGTCAGTGTTTTTGGGACTATGAAAAATATCATATATTGTCTTGTCTAATTAACTTACATTTTTTAAGTGAAAAATAAGTCAACGTTATAGAGACTATGGGAAATATAATATATTGTTCTGCAGGGGCGATTTTAGCATCTGGTCTTTAGGGGTGCCCGGCCCCCAGTGCTTAGACACGCAATACTTCTCACTAAATGAGGCGAACTAGTACATTTATAAATGTTGGAGTTGTATTCACTTTGCCAGGGGGTGCCGAGCAGTTTCACGGGGGTGCCTTGGCACCCCTAAAAATAGCCTAGATTCGCCCCTGTTGTTCTGCCAATTAATTGAACATGTTACAGGTTACAAGTTGTTGCAGTTATGTTTTTCAGTGTTGACATGAATTCATAAAGGATAAAATGAAACGCATTAATAAAATGTGTTTTTCAAGGTTAAATTCCTTGAAAAGCTGGAGCTTGGAAGAGGTAGTCTGATTTGGCTGACTCGAATTAGACATTCAGATATGAATATTTAAAGATATGATTTCACAAAAGTTTTTTGTTGTTATTGTTTAATGAACATATTGTTCTCCAATTAGACCAAGGCAGAGGATGAGGCTCTGCAGTATATCAGTCAATTTTCCACAAACGCATCCAAAGAAAGATGTCATAGATAGATGTAGTCTAGATGTTTAATTCATCAACATAAACACAGCGCAGATTAATTAACTGCGTAGCGCCTCAGATAGTCTGCCATGCAGAAGAAGACTGGCTCCCTTCCCCTCACGATATTGAGCTAAACAACAGGGCCCTTTTAATGAAGGCATCTCAGGCCCCATATCCCGTATCTGAACACTCTGCATTGAGAGATGCTGTGTGCTTGCGCCAGATATAGAGTGGCATAGACCGTTGTCGCAGCCTTTTTTCACAGCTGTTTCAGCCTGTAAAGTAATTACTTGGTCATGAATCACGTTCAACATGGTTCTTGGCTTCAGCGTGAACCCCCAGCAGCGTCTCCCGTCTCCTGCTGCGACTGGCCATGTTGATCACTGGTGGCCCGAAGCAATTTAATTATGTCCCGAGTTAAACAGGAAGTCAGCAGTTAATGGATGCCTTTGAAGGGATGTTAGTCAACAGTGGTAAACAAATTACCTCACCAACTCTTTGGTCCTAAAATACCATAGACTGTAGGCTTTTTTTTTTCTCTTCTCACTTTTGACTTTTTTGTTCAGTGGCCCTCGATATCATTTGCATGCATCACCTCCTTTCATAGCATAGTCAAAAGAGCAGTGAGTTCACACCACAGGTGATGCAAGTAATTGCATTCAAAGTCATTCAGCACCAAACAGTAAGTCAGACTGTGAAATATGCTTTGAATAAAACTCACAGTGAATGTGCGCACAGGTGACAGTTTTTCCTAGACCTGTCAGTAGAAATGACGCACAAGCTCCCAAGCTTGTTAAATTACCCTCCCCACCTTTTGCCTGCATGTGGAGGTGATATTTTTGACCACACATTTCCCACCTAATGTGCACTGACAGTATGCGGTGGACCCATGCAGTTGTCTACAATGGTGATGTTCTGTTTAGCAGACATACTTTATAATACTGAGCCTTGGAAACCATACTGCTCTTTTCTGACTACATACAAACACTGTAGTGAACATCTACCTTGCTGTGTATCATGGAAGAATATGTCAGTGAAAGAAGTGTATTTTCATGCATGTGGATGGTTCAGCTTTTATATTTCTTTAATGTGAATCCTCGAGGGCTTACTCTTTGTTGTTTTTCGATCTGTTTGACCGACCTTAAGCTTTATGAGATCTTTGTCATTCATTGGAGAACTTTTTGTTTGTGTGTTAGAGTGGTGTTTTTTTAACATTCTTGTCACTATTTTTAATTGCATTGAATTAACTCTGACACTAGAGAAATAATTGGATTGTAGGGGGTTCATGGTTGCTGACTGACAGGCATTCTTCTCATGTTTTCTCTCCACAGTATGAATTCAAAGTGAAGAACATCAAGAAAAAGAAAGTCAACATCATGGTCTCTGTAGATGGGGTGAAGATTGTACTACGGAAAAAGAAAAAGGTGAGCTATTCCCGTATATATATTTTTAAATAACGGGGTACTGCTGTTTTGAATTTGAATCAAACAAACAGCTTCCAGCAAAATGTCACCAATCATTTCTTGTTTTTATTTCTAATTCAAATGTATTAATTTGTATCGTGATGTTACCTGAAATCTATTTCCCATGTCCTATGTTGTATTGAAAACAATGGAATCTAAACTAATACAATGTTGTATATGCAGTGTACTGCACTTTGTTGAAGCTGGCATTCATAGCCTATAAGGCAAACATGCAAACATAATTGGCCATACATACAGCACATATTAAGGATATTCATGACTGAGACTCATATTAGCAGAGAAATTGGTTAGTGCTTTTGGTTAAAGCCTGAATTGCATGTGTGATGTGTAGTGAAACTAAAGGCGGCATTGTGGGAGATTTTTCTTGTGTGTGCGGGAAAATAGGCTAGCCTAATTGGAGGAGATTGTTGTCTGTCAGGAATAGAGGGCAATCGATACAGCTTGATGAAACAGGAAGGAGAGCTAATGTACTCAATCTATGCAGAATCTTGACATGAAATCTTTCAATTTGCTGCGACACTACTGACAATTCAAAGGAGTCCCCAGGTTTTTGTTTTGTTTTGCGCGAACCAGGAGGCCCTGTTGTCATTTGTGTGGTTCGGTTCCTCAGACACTAATTCAGTTTGAACATGTCTTTCAAGTTTTATTCAATTAGGGGTTAGACAACTTAAGGGTGCCTAATCGAGTCCTCAATCCTTCCACCTCTTGTCAGGAAGTCATATGGCTGCGGGGTACCTGTTTTCATGTGGGCAGACATCAAGCCCTAATGGGCTGACTCATCCCATCCCATCTCATCTCACTTTTTGTTTTCCTGGGAGAAAGGGCTTTCACTAAGCACACACACACACACACACACACACACACACACACACACACACACACACACACACACACACACACACACACACAGACGACTGCCTCAGGGTTTCCATCTAATACCCACAATCAGTCAGAGGGTTTTTTTCTTTGTGCCTCTTGCTCCACACGTGGGCGTAATAACTCACTCACCCTTTGCAAACATACCTGGGGGCAGTGCTACAAAGGTGGGTAAGAGACAAACCTGGTTTATTTAACCCAGAGGTAGTCGTAAGCCTCATGGAAGGAAGAAGAACCTGTTGCCAGTTGTTTAGTAAAGAGGATAAAGCCCTGAGCTCTTTTACTAACAGGTTTATAACCATAAGCGAGTGCGGACCTGATGAAGCGCTTAGCGAAATGTGTTGTTTGCTCTTAATAACAAAAAATCAGTTTAAGAGTTATCACTGTGTGGTGCTCTTGATTTTTCAGTCTTGTGAGGTTTACAGGTACCTCTGGGTTAACTAAACCAGGTTTATTACCTAAACACCTCTGTAGTACAACCCCTGATGTTTTTTGGATTGTGTATTCTGGTGTGATACAGTATACTGAGAGGTGACACCATTGCGATGGAGTTTCAGATTTGTCCATTTCATTTGACCCTGCACACCGGCTTCACAGCAAACATTATTGTCATTTTCAAGAATTTGATGTAAGGTCATTATTACTTTAAAAAGCATTTTTTTTCTGAGCAGCCTCAATGAAATTATACCTGACTTGTAATCGGCATGATGTGAGCATAAGAGTACAAACACTGATGTGTGGGGTTGTATTAAAAACAATGCCATCTAACCTAATAAAGTTTCACAAGCACCACAATGTGCGCCACACCTTAAATAAACATATGTGTAATTACGCCTCATCTGTGGGCTGAATGTTGTTATTATGCAGCTCATATAGGCCTGCAGTAAAGGGGGAATAATCACTGAATGGAGTATAATCAATCATCAAGTCTTCTTCCAGGGATTTGCCCTCCATGTCCTCAAGCATCATCTAACCGCCTTTGTTTCTCATGCAGATAGGCTGGTGCGTGCGGTGTAATTAAGAACAGAGTACGTGTCAGTTTCTGAGGCCTTGTGGCATGTTTAGGTTGATGTTGGGCTGAGGTGTACACCACAGAAACAACTGCAGTCAGTAGCTAAGCTGCTGTTAACTTTTGCAACGCTGAGGTTTTTTCTTGCTGCGAGGGTGGCACGGTCATGCTTCACCACCTCACCAATCCTCTTTCTCTTTAGGCAAGCTAAGTCGAGTTTATCTTCATTATCTTGTAGACAAAGAACAGGGAGACTGAAGATACCAGATGTTGTTTATAAGAGATACACAGTATGTGCAGTTGCTGTTGTATATGTGCTGCTGGTGGCATGCAAATTAAGTGCAGAGTGTTTTGTCATTTTATATGTTTAAGTTGTTTCACTCTTGCTCCGTTACAGAAAAAAGAATGGACTTGGGATGAAAGCAAGATGATGGTGATGCAAGACCCCATTTACAGGTAAGACTTTAAGATCACAGAGATGTGGCTAGCCTGGCCACACACACACCTCTCCAGTTCCTGTGGTGGTGATGGTGTTGTTATCCTGACTGAGGCTTGTGGTTTGGTTGTTATGTCTTCACTGAACCACAGCACTGGTGGGTTAACATGTCAGCACGTTGCTTAAAGTGATGCTAATGGAATGTGGCGAAGAGTAAGAACTTAATCATTGCTCGTGGCGAAATCCAAATGTGGTCTTTTGTCACATGATCTCATTCTGTGCAGCAGCATCATTTTTTTTTTGGTCTCGACTGTGCCAGCACTTCAATTTCACAAACAATTTAGTACATTTGTTTTTTTGTTTTTTGTTATTTTGCTAGTGGTCTACTCTAGATGCTGACAATATACAGGCTGTTGTTGATTTCAGTGATGCAATAAACACAAAGCCACTGACCAGAACAATTTAATGAACAGACTGATATTGAATAGAGCCTTCATTCCTTGCAGCGTGGCACATTGAAAATTTTGGTGGTCTCCTCAAACTAGACCCATAAATGTCATATCAACACAATGGGATTGGAGAAAATGTCCCCAATTTTTCCCTGTAAAAAACAGACGTGAGTTGGGCTTTTAGTGTTGTGCCATTTGAACATCTGTGTGTGGACCTGACACACACATACACACACACTCATACACACACACACACACACACGCACGCACACACACACACACACACACACACACACACACACACACACACACACACATACACACACACACACACAGAGTACACACAGGTGTGTAGGATGACATGCCCCCTTTTCAGTGGCCCTTGGTGAAAATTGGAAGGTTTGGAGGCTGGCGGCTGGAGCCTTGGCGAGTGGCGGGCTTAGGAGAGTGCTGTGTGTTATTTGGCCGGCGTGTCTGTCAGGGCGCAGATAATGAGAGGCTGCGGGGGGAGTCCAAATTGCAGGATTAGGGCCTCAGGATGGGCCGCTTGGCCCTTTAGTGCTCAGGTGGCTTTTTCTTGACCACTCAGGATGGCAGCCGTTGCCAGGTAGCAGTCTTTCATTAGCCCCCCCACCCCCACCCCCATTCCCGTTCCCATTCCCCCGCACACATACGCACACACACACACACATACAGACACATAACAGACAGACAGACACACACACACACACAAACACATGCACACAAAATGCACACAGATGCACACACACACGTACCCACATAACAAACACACACACACACACTCACACATAGGCATGCACACAACACATAACACATAAGACATGCGTACACACATACACACACACACACACACACACACACACACACACACACACACACACACACACACACACTGTTGTACACAGGGTTTGAGAGATCTCAAAGCTGCTCAGACGAATTTGATGAAAAATAGAAGTACAGAGCTCATCCTGCAGCCTTAATCAGTCTGTACACACACACACACACACACACCAGTACATGCACTCACAGACTTAGAAGGAAGAAAAGTCCCACAAGTTCTGAGCAGAAGTGAGCACGGCACAATTATATCACTGTGAATCTGTCGGCGGGCGTAGTGTGAGGCCGCTTCCCTGAGAGCGCTGTGAGAAGCCGGCAGATGACAGGCCTTACAGCAGACAACCCAGCGTGCTGATAGCCCAGCCCTGGGCCGCCAACACCCAGCACAGGACACATCACAAACTTCTTTCTCTCTTTCTTTCTCTTTCTTTCTTTCCTTCTTCCTTTCTTTTTCTGTTTCATTCTTAAATTTGTTTTCTTTCTGTGTGTTTTTCTTTGTTTCTTTCTCTGTTTCTTTCTCTCTCTCTCTCTCTCTCTCTGTCTTTCTTTCTTGCTTGCTTTTTCTTTCTTTCCTTCCTGCTCTCTTTCTTTCAGCCAGCTGGGAGTACTAACAGTGCTAATATTGCTTTTTGCTCAATTGTTCAGTGTGATTGTGGAGTATTAAGCAAACAGCAGCAGAGCTCTGTGAAATTATGTTATCTGTAAAAACGACACATTTGCGCTTGCTTTAAGCTCCAAGGACACAAATGATGTCTGTGGACTATTCCCCAAGTCATATTTAGAATTTTAATCAAACATGATGGTACTGTTTTATGGCAGGTATATATCTGTGAAATTGCCAGTGTTTGCTATGTAGTTTTTAGTGGTAGTTTTTTACCACTACTAGGCTATGTAGTTTTCCGGGTTGGTAGTTCTCTACCACAACTAGGCTAAGTAGTTTTCAGGGTTGGTAGTTTTCTACCACTACTAGGCTAAGTAGTTTTTGCTGTTGGTAGTTTTTTACCACCACTAGGCTAAGTAGTTTTCAGGGTTGGTAGTTTTCTACCACTCCTAGGCTATGTAGTTTGTATGCCAGGCTAAGGCCATCTCAGAGCTAGCTGGTGCTAACAACCCAGGACCACTAGCCTCTATCTGTGGCTGCGCTCTGTCCGGCTGGACTTCAGTGCTGGATTAGGTCCAAGACGTCAAGACAAATTTCTATCTCAGCACTTAGAAACACCAGCCAAAATGCTCTCACCTTAAAGGTCCAATTAAACTTTAAGGTGAGAGCATTAAAATGAGCACACTGCTCAGGTGTGTGTGTGTGGGTGGGTTGTGAGTCTGTGTGAGTGTGTGTGTGTGAGAGAGAGAGAGAGACAGAGAGAGAGAGAAAGAGAAAGAAAGAGAGAGAGAGAGAGAGAGAGAGATGGTGTGTGTGTGTGTGTGTGTGTGTGTGTGTGTGTGTGTGTGTGTGTGTGTGTGTGTGTGAGAGAGAGAGAGAGAGAGAGAGAGAGAGAGAGAGAGAGATGGTGTGTGTATGTGTGTGTGAGAAAGAGAGATGGTGTGCATGTGTGTTTCTTATGATGAGAGCAGTACTCTCCCATCAACGTGATGTTTTATGAGTATGGCCCATTAGTGGCTATATGTGCGTTACATGTGCGCCATGATGAGTCATTAGGTTAGAGACGGGCTGGCTGAGGGGGTGGGGAGTACGGGGGGGATAGCCTGGGAGAGCTGAGGGGGTGGGGAGTACGGGGGATAGCCTGGGAGAGCCATCATTCATCACACACCATCAGCATGGCACGGCTGACCAGCCAGTTACACACCACTTCTCCACACACTCCCTTAACATCCAGCTTAAGGATAGAGTGTGTGTGTGTGTGTGTGTGTGTGTGTGTGTGTGTGTGTGTGTGTGTGTGCGTGTGTGTGTGTGTGTACCTGTGCGTGTGTGGCTGCGGGTATGTGTATGTGTGTGTGCGCGCGTGTGTGTGTGCATGTGTGAGTAAGACTTAGAGTGTGTGTGTGTGTGTGTGTGTGTGTGTGTGTGTGTGTTTGTGTGTGTGTATCAGTCATGTAGCGGTAATAACCCCCTGCTGTCGTGCTGTAGTGTACTGCGTTTATCATCAGAGGGGGACTCCACTGTAAAAAGCACAGTAGGGGGGTGGGGCGGTAGTGTGGTCGCAGGAGAACATTACTGCACGCACCTGTTCACTCAGTGGCTCCACTGGTAGCCCACTGACGAATTAGACGTCTACCTCTTGCCCAGAGGCCTTGATCAATGATGGCTCAGAGATGATTGTCTGACTGTACTTACACACACACATACACAGCATCTTTCTCTCTCTCCCTGTCACACACACACCATCTCTCTCTCTCTCTCTCTCTCTCTCTCTCTCTCTGTCACACACACACACACACACACACACACACACACACACACACACCATCTCTCTCTCTCTCTCTCTCTCTCTCTCTTTCACACACACACACACACACACACACGCACACACACGCACACACACACACACACACACACCCACCCCGCCCCTCTCTCTATCACCCTCTTATGTCTCTGTGTCTTTGTCAACAAGTTACAATTGGACCTGCTATGCTTTTCTGTTTGTTTTGTGCCCACTTCTTGAGAGTGTTGTGTGTGTATGTCTGTGTAAACAGCTCATGGTTTTTACCAATGTCACTGAAGTTTGAGCTCTTTTACTAACTTTTTCTTTGGTACAAGGCTATGTCACATTGTATTATAGTCAGTCTTTTACAGTATGATGGCATGTTTTCAAAATTAATTAATAATTAATAAATAAATAAATTAAATTAATAATTATGTATTTTTTTAAAAAAAAAGAAAAGTTAACCTAATCTATGTCAGCTCTCAGTCCGGTCAGTCTGAACATTTACTGTAGATGTAATCTTGTAGGTAGACATGTCTGTTGTTATGACCAGATTATAACAAAATAGGTGTGTGCTGACCAGTGATAATGCCTTCAGGAAGAGCTTTAGGAAGCTGAATAGAGATGTACAATACGGCAAAAACAGCAAGTTTTGGATCACGCCAAAGCGTGGTGGTGAATAAATGAAGAATTATGAGCCGTGAATGCAAGCAGCCCAAAATACTCCTTTTGCCAGCACATATCGACAAGAGATTGTTTCAGTCTTAAGCTGTGGCATTACCAAACCAGCTTTTCACAGCTTCTCTGAGTTCTTCAGAGGGGCAATCAAAGTGCTGAACCTGACACTGGAGCACATAATGTCCTGATGAGGAACGGTGTCTGTCGCCATGGAAGTTGTGTACTGTAATTCTTGTTTATTGGGGCTTTACATCAAAAACAATGCTAATATCTATCAGGTTGACATTCATGAATTAAACACATTAAACATTCTACTGCTTCTGTTGCTCTACTCAACTGCTTGTCAGTCAGATAAGAAATGCCAAATGAATTTGTACTTGCTGTCAGGAAGCGGGAAAAAAAACGTCAATAAAAATGGCCTTATTATATCTGGAGGTTTGCTGTGGCTGTGGGTTAGGCTCCGTTCTCTCCCGTAAATAACACTTGCCACTGACGATCGTGAAAGATTTGAAAGACAGCACTCAAAAAGATGGATAGATGAATCACTAAAATTAATTGGCTGGGCCAAAAACACCCACTTGAAAATGCTCAGCAAAATTGTGGCATGTCAAGCTTCTTGCTGTTATGGATGCCAGATCTCATTATATTGGCTTGCTATTTTATTACATTTCTGCTACAAAGCTTTAAATACCTTCCTCTTGCCTGTGAATAAATAAAGAAGAACTTTTTTATCAGCAACCCTCGCTAATTTTTTTGCTTCTCTGTATCCAGTAATAGGCCTACCCCCACCACTTTTCTATAAGAAAGACAGCCAGCTCTACTTACAAAGACCTGAAGCTGAAGTGAAGACCACCAGGCACGCATGTAAAGCTTACCCCCTTTTTTTGGCTTCCTATCACCCATGTTAATGTCCACTAAAGAAATAGCCAAAAGCCTCAGTGAGAATGCCAGCACATGCACACGCATTGCTAACTCCTAACTCCGGCTCTAATTAATCGCTGTGATGCGCGGTGGTGCTGCTGGAATAGTAATGACAAATCAATTTCAATTTGGGAGCCACCTCAGGTGATTTACGCCACTAGCTTTGCAAATTTGTCTCTGATTAAAAACTTTGCCTGGTTTGTCTCTGAAGATTTTCGCTCATCCAGGTCATGGTCGTCAAAACAGCTAACTTGTATGCAAATCGAAGTCTTCCAAAAGCTCTTTTGACTTTGCCTGGTTTGCTGTCTTCCCATGTTTGGCAAGAATAATTATTGCATTGCATTTAGCTGGGGCTCTTATCTAGTACAGTGAATTGGGTACAAGGACAGTCTCCCTGGAGTGGGTAGAATGTGGGGTTAGATGCCTCTGCTCAAGGGCATTTCAGCCTTGCATGAGGGTGCAGGAGAGCGCTGGTTGTTCACTCCCTCACCAACATTTTTTTTTATCTACTAGTACAGGAATCAAACCGAACCTGCAGCCCTACGATCCGAAGGAAAACTCCCTAAGCATTAAACCATAGCTACTCACACTCCCTAAGCATTAAACCATAGCTACTCACAGCTGCTCAGTTATTTTGTACATGACCACAGTGGAGGGTTGGTTGGAACGCCATAGTGGGGTATTGATGTCTTTGATCTGGGTATTAAGGTAGTAATTACTAAGAGATTAGTGGGGAAGGGGTCAGTGCAGATTATTTCTCATGGTATTTTTTGCAGAATGACCTGTTGTCAGCAGAACTGTCCAAGCTTCCCTCCTCCCCTGCCCTCCCCAACCAACACACACACACACACACACACACACACACACACACACACACACACACACACACACACACACAGGCACACACAGAGACACTCTCACCCATGCACACACACACACATACACACACACACACAGGCACACACAGAGACACACCGTCACCCATGCACACACACACACATACACACACACACACACACACACACACACACACACACAGACACACACTCACCCATGCACACACACACACACACACGCAGACACACACTCACCCATGCACACACACACACACACACACACACACACACACACATACCAATACACACACATGCACGCCTACAAACACACACGTACCCACACACACACACATACCCACTAGACCCCAGTGTGGTGCTTTATTGTACAGTACTGTAACCCTCATTGTTCCCTTATGCTTTCCACCTGACACCTGCTCCATGCATACCCTGCCAGCTTTCCTTTGTGTAGCCCATTTCACAACACACCAGAGATTCACAGGCTAAAACTATCACAGAGACAAGGTGCAGTGGTGTAAAGTCACCATCGCAAGTTATTTGTAGAGGTTGGCGATGACACAACTTGTTGTGTGGTCTGGACCCAACAGTGTCAGAGTGCTTTGACATGCTAGCCCATGACTGTCCTTTGTTGCAGCAAGGTGGTGGTTGCCGTTAGTTACAGCCAGAGGTGGAGCTCCTGGCTGCAGAGAGTGAGAACCCTGCCATGTATTCTCTCTGGCTGTGCACTTAACACAAGTGCTTTCACTACTTAGCTGATCCACCTGTCTGATGATTGTTGTGCTCATGAGGACTGGCTGCGTCAAGTATGTGGCAGGGCTTTGACTTTCTGAGGCCAGGATCTCCACCTTTGTCCATTTGTGTGTTACGGTCATTCAGACTGAGCTGCAACCACTGTTTCCTTACTCTTCTGAAGTGTTTGACTCAGCCAGTTCTTCATGGCAGTCTTTTTACACTGGTGTTGTCATGTCAACTGAACATACTGACAAAAGGAGCTAAAAGGGGTCGGGCATTACTAGCGGGGTCACAGTACCAAGCAAAGCTGCTGGAAACTACAGTAGACTGCATTTATTGATTAGAGGTCGGTTACAGATTTACTGATAACTGAAAAAGGTTGAAAGTGAAAAATGGTTTTGTAGAAGGCACCATGTCAAAGGGACCAAATCAAAGGACTGTCATTGAAAACATGCTTATCAATATGTCTCCATGGCAAAACTATGAAATTCAACATGGGATTTTTAAATGATGGATGGTGTCATGGTCACTCTCTTGGTGACAGGTGATTTTAAGATGCAGATGTTTTTTGCTATAGACCTTTGTCATTTTTTTCATGATTGGTGCATTTGCATTATTGTAGTTTGTATGTCAGGAATATGTATAGTACATCTATGGCTATGACTAAAGAAAATAACCATATATGTTTTATATATATATATACATTCACGTCTCTGAATAATCTTATTTGAAGTGCTTGTTTACAGTTATTTGCACATACTCGCATAACTTTGTTTATTTGCCATTATTTAAGGTGTGAGATACAGTACGTACAGTAAGGTTGTAAGTTGTACAGAAACACAGATCCAATCTCTCTCGGTCTGAACTGTGATCATCCCCTCTCGTGGCAGAGGGACTTGTCCAGTAAATGCTTGGCTTGGCAAAGCAGCCTTGAAAAACGTGCTGTCACTTTTTGGATGACTGATTCTGCTCCCTTTCAGAAAAAAAAAGAAATAATTGCTGAAAGAAGTGAAGTGAAGTGAAGTGAAGGAGGACTCCTTTGGTCAGTTCAGCAGCGGTAGCGGTCTATAGCAGGCCCGGGTCTTAAAAAAGCCCTGGATAAAATCCAAAACGCCACAAAGTGATAAGAGGACCATTTAATCATCTCCTCATTGATTCACCGCTTTATCGCCGTAAACTCCTAGAGCATAAAGGGTTCCCAGCCTATCAGGCGAAAGGGCATTTATTTTGTCCAGTCTCAAAAGTGGGCTCTGTCCGATGACATTTCAAAGTTAATGAAGCCCCCAAAACTGAGAGTTGTAAGCAAATGTCCCATGCGTTAATTAATCACAAGCTTTACGAAGCTTATCTTTTTTTTTTTCAGGGTGCGATAAGGTCCTTGGTGGTCCATCACATTTACAGAGCCAGGCTGCCTCCTCTCTTGAGTCAGAATGACTATTGAGATGATGTCTTGTTTTTTTGTGTTTTTTTTTCTGTGGGTGTATGTTTATCTGTTTTGTGGGATGACCTTGAAGTGTAGTCTGAAAACAGTGATTGCATTCCGCAGGCATTTTCATCAACAGAGTGGGCCAGAGTGTGAGGCCAGCATGGAAACTGCTGACACTGAGCCTGCTGCTGAAACAGACACAGCAGCACTATAAACAGAGCATAGTGTTCATACACAAACAGCAGCAAGTGGCCGTGTTTTCTTGTAATTCACAAGGACTTGAGAAAGTATACCAAAAAATATGTTGTAATAAGATTTAATCAAATTTACAATGCCATACAAGCCATACAAGCCACACAGCAAGTACAGTTTATTTCTACACATAAGAGGGTGTTACGTTTTCAATACAATGTAAAATGCAGAACATGTTTTCAGCAATTCACCCTTAATGCCATACAGTAGATACAACTACAGTAGCCTACATAACACAGCTGCTCAGCAGTGGGTTGCTTTGAAGATGCACGCAAAGCACACATGTTTGTGTGTGTTACCCTGCAGGGCAATTTCTGCTTATGTCATCATAATTAATTAGCCCCTCGATTTTCTCTAGTTTCGTGTAATGAACTCTCCAGTGTTGCAACCATATGCCCCTCGTGTGTTGGCGTTGGCCTCCACGGCCACTTCACGGTGCATTGTAACAAGCCTGTGAATAACAGGGAAAACAGTCCTTGTCCTCAGTCAGTAAATTAGCCACGTGAGACCGCCACAGACACAGACACAGGCACAGACACAAGGCCTCGACTAATAAATTGTGGGTAAGCAGGTTTTCTAGTGGGTGATTACTGAGTGTTGCAGCTGACAGTAGGGCATCAGCTGCGCTGCTCCTTGATAAGTGACTCCCTGGGGGGGGGCAGCAGAGGGGAGGAGGGTAGGAGTGTGGGTGCGGAGGGTAGGAACTCTCACCTGCTATCCCGTCGCTTTGCTGGGTTTCAGGGACCATGAGACTGCTCCTCATCTCCCTCCTCTCTCCTGACCTTATCCTCTTTTTCTCTCTCTCTCTCTCTCGCTCTCTCTCACTGTCTTTCACTCTCGCTTTCTCTCTCTCTGTCTCTGTCTCTCTGCCTGCCTGCCTCTCTGTCTATGTCTCTCTCTCTCTCACACTTTCTCTCTTTCTCTGTCGGTCGGTCTGTCTGTCTGTCTGTCTGTCTGTCTCTCTCTCTCTTTCTCTGCCTGCCTTCTTCTCTGTCTATGTCTCTCTCTCTCTCTTTTTCTCTCTCCCTCTCTCTTGCTCTCTCTCTCTGCCTGTCTCTCTGTCTATGTCTCTCTCTTTCTCTCTCTCTCTCTCTCTTTCTCCCTTCCTCCCAGCCCCCTTCTAAGATGTGTCTGCATGACATGATAAGGAATATGGCCTAGATCCCTCAAAGGAGCTCCTCAGCTCTTCCAGCATACCACAGACACAGACACAGAGACAGGGCAACAGACACGCTTTGTTTTTCAGCATGCTTCCATAGCATGCCAGGGAGAGAGAAAGATAGAGACAGGGAGGTAGGGAGAGAGGGAGGGAGGGAGAAAGAGAGGTAGTCATCCACTACAGAGGGGTAGCCAAGGTAAGTAGACTTCCATAACATGCCAGGGAGAGAGATAGATAGAGAGAGGGACGGAGGGAAGGAGGGAGGGAGAAAAAGAGGTAGTCATTTACTACAGAGGGGTAGCCAAGGTAAATAGACTCCTGTATCCTGGACAGGCCAATGAAATAGTAAACAGCCGTGTTTGCCAGGAGATAGGACACAGCATGTAGGCAAACTGCATTCCTCTTTGTTGTATCCACTTTTCATGGAGTAAATGCCACTGTCTGTCTCTGACCTGCTGTGTTCACTGCAGGGCTGCAGACTAGTTAGGCCGGCTGTGCATCAGTGTTCCCAGCACAAAGAACAGGACATGGCTACAACTCCAGGAAGTCTGGAGTGCGGTGCGTAAAGTGGGCAGAAACACTCGGGCACACACACACACACACACACACACACACACACACACACACGCTGACCTTGTCCATCATGTCTGAGGAACGGTTTTACTGCCCTGGTTTTTTTTCAGGGTGAGGGAAGGTAAAGGAGGCATGAAGTAAGTGAGTCATAAACAGCGAGGTCACTCTAAACTTTTCTCTGTGGTTGTCCCCAAATGGTGGAACGACCTACCAGTTGCGACAAGAACAGCAACATCCCTCCCTACCTTGAAAAAACTTGTAAAAGCCCTTCTCTTCCGAGAGTGCTGCCCTTCCTAACAAAACTAACAATCACTAAACCAACTCTCTCTTTCTCTGTCCCTATGTGGGAGTACATATGTCTGTAGTGTCCCTGCCCCTGAAACTTATTCAGACACATGCACCTCAATGTATGTATAAAGGTTATCTGCTTACTCAGTGTCCCTTTACACCTCTGTTTGCTTATGTCCTCCTTTTTGTAAGTCGCTTTGGATAAAAGCGTCTGCCAAATGCAATGTAATGTAATGTAAATAAAAAAAAATCATCATTTTGACCCATGGCCCCACCCCCTGTGTGTAGGCCTTTGTCAGCATGAAAAACCAAAAAAAAAAAAACATTATCCATTGTCATGCCGTGGGTGACAGAAGGAGGGCTCTGCAATAATACCTTTGGCTTACCGAGTTCATCACAGGAGATTTTTTTCCCTGCACCTGACATGTGGCTTTTTTCCAGAACCTAAGGCAACCTGAGGTTGTAGAAACGGTGTAAATCAGCCTGGTGAAGCGATGCACTTGAATACCAAAGAGATCTCTGAAGCACGCTTCTGGGGGGAAAAAAATGTTTCCGTGTCCTTCACAGCGAGTATAAATGTATTCTAATCCAGACAGGTCCTTTTGTAGGTATTACCTTCATCCCAGGGATACGACATATTGTCAGATGCTGCATGTTTTTTTTTAGCCTTTCACTTTGTACAAAGATTCTGGACACTCTCGATAGGAATACATTGTGGGTAGGGTACGGTACTTTGCTTGCACTTCAAACTTTTTGGTTCTGCCTTCAGATTGTCTTTGTGATTGCTTGCTAAAAAGTCAGTTGGGGAAACCAAAGTCTTAGAAGAGTTCCCTGATGTAGAACTGTAGCAAAAGTCAGTATCAAACAGAGGCACTGCAGTGGGGTTAAGCCTGGCTGCGGTTTTGGCACTTTTTGTTTCAGATCTCAGCCACTGGGCCGTGCATAGTGTGGGGGTCACTGTAAGACTGGGTAAAGCAGTGGGTGATGGCAGACAGCAACAGCAGTCACAGTAGTGGGAGGAGGCAGTGGGCTGTGGTGCTGTGGGGTATGGTACTGTAGGGTGGAGTATGGCACTTTTTGTTTCAGATCTCTGGACCGTGTGTAGGAGCCGTGTGTAGTGGGGGGGGGGGGGTCACTGTAAGACTGGTTAAAGCTGTGGTTTTGGCACTTTCTGTCTCAGATCCTGGCCACTGGGCCATGTGTAGAGGGGGTCACTGTAGGACTGGGTAAAGCCATGGGTGGTGATGGCAGACAACAGCAGCCGCAGCAGCAGTCACAGTCGCAGTAGTGGAAGGAGGCAATGGGGTGGAGGGCTGTGGGGCCATGTGTAGTGGGGGGGTCACTGTAGGACTGTAGGTTACAGCTGTGGGTGGTGATGGCAGAGAGCAGCAGCAGCAGCAGCAGCAGCAGTAGTGGGAGGAGGAGGTAGTGGGGTGGGGTGCTGTGGGGTACTAGGCCGTGTGTAGTGTGGGGGTCACTGTAAGACTGCCTAAAGCTGTGGGTGGTGATGGCAGAGAGCAGCAGCAGCAGTCACAGTAGTGGGACGAGGCAGCAGTGGACTGAGGTGCTGTGGGGTACTGGGCCGTGTGTAGTGTGGGGGTCACTGTAAGACTGGGTAAAGCCATGGGTGGGGATGGCAGACAGCAGAAGCAGCAGCAGCAGTAGTGGGACGAGGCAGTGGGGTGGTGTGGGAACAGCAGCAGCAGTCGCAGCAGTGGGAGGAGGCAGCAGTGGGCTGGGGTGCTGTGGGGTACTGGGCCGTGTGTGGTGGGGTCACTGTTAGACTGGTTAAAGGTGTGGGGGATGATGGCAGACAGCAGCAATGGCAGCCGCAGCAGTCGCAGTCGCAGTAGTGGAAGGAGGCAGTGGGGCTGGGATACTGTGTGGTGCTGTGGGGTGGGGTGCTGTGGGGTGGGCTGCTGTGGGCTGGGGTGCTGTGGTAGTGGGGTGCTGTGGGGTGGACTAAGGTCTCATTAGGCCTGTCACCGCAGCACAGAACAGCGAGCGCTCCACTGCGAGCTTAATTAGAGACCTTTGCTGCCACTTCCTTGAGCCAACGCGGGGATCTTGCTTGGCACCCGTGCTCCTGTGTCGCCCCTCTCTCTCTCCGCGCGCGTTGGACTCGTTTAATCACTGACAATTAAGTGCAGGCCCGCACTGCGAAGGCAAATGTGTGGCTGGACACCGCCAGTGGTCATCGGCCAGGGTTTGCTTGGTTTGACTTCCTGGCTCTTCAAGGGCTTCTAGACCCTTCCAGCAGTGGAAATAATCAGTAAGTGTTGTCTGACATGTAATGAGCACAGAAATGCTATTGTGTTTGATGGCTCCTTGAATAATGACACAGATGGCATGTTAATAATAACGGTGTCTATTGTATAGCCAGGATCCCTGCGTAGTAATTCTCCTGTATGCACATTTTCACTACCATTCAGGTCATACAACACATGTTAAACAGTACTATAGTCATTTTATATTGGATGTTTGTGGGTGTTTTGTTGTTGTTGTTGTTAATATATATACAGCACTCGGGCTGATGGGCTGACATGCTGGAATGGCTCGTGGGCTGCGCTGAGCTGTGTGTGTGTGTGTGTGTGTGTGTGTGTGAGAGAGAGAGAGAGAGAGAGACAGACAGTGTGAGGAGTATGTGTGTGAAAGCCTGTGTCAGCTCCCTGAGCTCAGTACATGATGTGCTGCTTACTCATTGGGATGCCACTCACAGCGTCGTGGCCGTGCCGTTTGTTGTGTTAGCTCTGCTGAATGGGCGATTTCCTCTTGTTTTTATTTATTTTTTTCTTATTATTTATTTCCCCACTCTTGTCAACAGCCCAGACAAACGCAAGTCGATGAAGCAACATCATTATCACTGATTACGATCCTGCATGCTAAAGTTATTTGTGTGTGTAGCCAGTGGTTATAAGCACCAGCCCGAAGGCGTTATCTTGTAGGTAATGGGCTGTCATATTTTCTGTACATCCCATCTATGAATATCAATTCACATTCTAATTTATGTGAGTAGTGGATGCAGATTTGCATAATACTGTGGTTTCAGTATAGCCCTGTGAAGGCAGATTCAGATGAGACATGCATCTTTTTAATTAGTGTTGCTGGGAAAAGGTTTTCAGCATTAGCTTATACTGTACTGTAGCTCCCCCTAACTTTTAGTCACCCCGTCTTCTTGCTGTCACAGGCTGTTTCGTCTCTCCCCTTTGAAAGCTGGTTCACATACAGTGCAGCTGCCTGCCTTTCTTTGCTCCCTGACTAACGTTGGCAGTCTTTGCCCCTGTTTCTCATGGTAAAAGTGAAAAAAAAACTGTTGACTGACATTGTAGTGACCTAATAACCTCAAGGGGATTTGATAAAAGGACTCTTGTCAGTGTTCCCCATAGTGCTTTATAGTTAGGGTGGCCACCTTAAAGGAACACTAAGTAGTTTTTTTCAACCTTCCAAAATCGTTTTCAGTGGTTCATCAACTTGTAACAGGGTGAAAGGTACTTCTGAATTCGCTTTGCCGCACCTCCACAGCAGTAAGTAAGCAAGAAAACTATGTAGTGTTGCTTTAACAAGACATTCCGCCCACTTTTAGTAAGGCAAATAAATCATGATCCACCTTGACTAACGCATTTTCTCTAGGAAGCACTGTATATAGTGCACACATTACACCACTGTATCATGTCGGTCTATCATCAGCAAGATGTTCCTTTAAAATGAAGTTTATATTTACAAGGTGTGGCAAATTAGCTCTGTAGGGTTTCTCTTACTCTGTACAAAGTTTCTGAGCCAGAGTAACCCAGTAACACCGAGGCACAGTGGGTGGTGGTCTGGAATCTGTTGTTATGCACTCACCTTTTCGTTTGTGTTGCTACACCACCATCTTTTACAGTTGTCTTTTCCAGCTGTAATGAAATATAATGCTCCCTGATACCCAGATGGATGTTGGATGTTATGCCTTGTGATGTTGTTGCTGAGTGGTTGGGTGTGTTTGGAGTGCCTGCAGTACAGTGGAGTGTGGGCATCGCTGATTCAATGTGTGTGTGTGTTTTTATGGCTGTGGTCTGTCTTGAGTCTCGTGATTCATGCAAACACAGACTATTACTATAACCTCATTTCCTTTATGTTCTGTTTCTGTCACATTGTTTTATTCCAGGTCATTTTGTGCTACCCACAGGAAAAAGTGCATTTGTTGGAGGGACCAAAATAATAACTTCAATAAATATTTTGTGGATGTAATGTCTAGATATTGCAAATACGAAAAGTCCAACCCAAGAAAACCGCAAGGTCTTCTTATGAAAGTGTTTAAATTCACAGAAGTCAAAAACATGTATCCTGTTAAATATGTATGGTCTGTTGGTATGGCCTCTGAGCACAACTGCATGGGGTTGGTTAGGAGAGGGATATAGCCATTTAATAGGGTGGAGGTTTCGAAATGGAACCTCATGCATTGGTAATATTGGCATTTTCATTATCACATCTTTGGGCTAATACTTTTAAGTCTATCTTTAAGCATGAATGGGTAACTGTGTGTGTGTGTGTGTGTGTGTGTGTGTGTGTGTGTGTGTGTGTGTGTGTGTGTGTGTGTGTGTGTGTGTGTGAGAGTGAGTGAGTGAGAGAGAGATAGAGAAAGTTCTGGATAATCAGGGGATACACAAACTAAAAAATATTTTTATATCTAAGGAGGAGAATAACATTGTAATTTACTCAGTGCCTCTCCTAATCCCTCTATTAACTTTCTGAGGCTAGGAAAAACACTAAAGTAGCCATCTTTTATCTGGGCTTTTGATGATTAAAATGTGGACAAGTGCTTGTGGTGAGTGAATGAACGCAGGAAGGGTGGGGTGGTATTTGCAAATGTCCCTCTTTTGTTTTGGTGGTAGCGTTTAAGAATCCCATGACACCCCCCCCCCCCCCCTCTCTCTCTCTCTCTTTCTTTCTCTCTCTCTCTCTCTCTCTCTCTCTCTCTCTCTCTCTCTCTCTCTCTCTCTCTCTTTGTCTCTTTAAAAAATATCGGTGACATTTCTAGGCTTTTGTTTGCTTACACAGAGCTTGCAAAACATACCATGGGCTGAGTCCACAGGCTCAGCATGAGCAGAGAAACATTAAAAGGCATCAATAATTCAGCATGTCTGTGTGTGCACTGTCTCCGCCTGCATCCATAGCCTAACAAGTGTGGGCGCACTGGTGTTAAGCTAAATGCCAGCATAATGAAGCCGTTTGACAGAAACACAGAGACAGAAATTGACAGTGAAAGATTTTTCATCAATAGAATGCATTAGAGAGGGAGAGAAAGAGAAAGGGAGAGAGAGAAGAAGGAAGAGATGGAGAGGGAGGGAGAGAGCGGGAGAGAGAGGGAGAGAGACAGGGAGGGAGAGAGAGGGAGGAAGGGAGAGGGAGATGGAGAGAAGGAGAAAGGGAGAGGGAGAGGGAGAGGGAGAACTCCCATCGACAGAATGCATTTAATTGCCTTCACCACTCTACCACTACTGTGCCCAGTTCAGTGGTCGACTTGCCAGGACCATTGGAGCTGTTATTCCGTTTGATCACTATATTGAATGTTTATTGTCTATGTAATTTTTTACTGCAGCGTGTGTTTCTATGGACAGCATGTGTCTGTCTCTATGTAAGTTATGGGTGTTTTTACTTATGTAGCTGTGATGAATGACAGATTATAGGCAAAGACACAGTTGTGTATTGCTGTCCTTTGTACAGTACAAGTAACAATGTTGTGTATGTGGGTGCAATGCATTTTTCATCAGTGAATGGAAAACATTACGCTGAAACAGCATAAATGACTTCAGTGAATTATCTCATTCACTTTGGTTAGGGAATAGAAATTACATTATCTCACAGTATTACTCAAATGCAGCATGGCCACATACTGAATACCATATACAGTACCAGGACGTTTTTCATGTTAGATTTTATTTTCTGCTTGACTTTTTGCTATAGGTTTAAAAAAAAATGCTCCAAGCCTGAATAAACTCGGGCTTAATTGCTGGGAGTGTAATTCCAGTCCCCTGGCCTTTATTATTATGGTATTAAAAGTGGTATCAGGACTGTGAGAGCGGCAGAGATGTTTTGGCAGCAGCTGTTTTCTTTCTCTCTTTCTCTCTCTCTCTCTCTCTCTCTCTCTCTCTCTCTCTCTCCCTCTCTCTCTGTCTCTCTCTCTCTCTCTCTCTGTGTCTGTCTATCTCTCTCTCTGTCTCTCTTTATCTGTCTCTCTCTCTCTTTCTCACTGTTTTGCTCTTGTTCTCTCTCTATGTCTCTGTCTGTCTGTCTCTCTCCCTCTCTCTCTCCCTCTTTCTCCCTCTCTCTCTCTCTCTCCATCTCTCTCTCTCTCTCTCTCCTTCTCTCTCCGTCTCTGGGTGCAGATGAATGTAGAGGCACAGGAAAGACTCCCTAAGCAGCATGTGTCTTCCTGCGAAAGCGCTGAGTCGACATGGCAGCCAGCGCTGTCAACAGCGGCAGGAGGATCAAATTAATGAGAAGCTCCTTATTCTCCAGCCCCGCTGTTGTCTCACGCCACAGCCAGCAGCAGATCCTCACATATTCATTTGAAAATTGCCCACCTGAGTGCTGGGTGGAGGAATGCAGTGTTGTACCTGCCAGTTGTCACGTCCTTATTTATTTATTTATGTAGTTATTTATTTATTTATTTAAAAGCGAAGCACTAATGCCCGCCTGTTCCCTTGACGTGTCCACTTCTCACCTTGCAACTTTTCCTTACCCTTCACTGGTGCTGGCAAGTTTGACTCCTGTACCAGTAGGGAAGAAATATTAATTAATGTTAACCTCATCCATAGCTGAGTCCATTGCTGGCATCTAACCCCACTTTGCTCCAAAGGGACTGTCCCTGTCCCTTAATTTAATGTATATATAAATATAATGTATTGCGGTGTAATGTTATGTAACGTTCGAGGATTCATAAGGTCCCCTACACATGCAGCAGGTGGCCTGCCTACTCAGCCAGTACACTGGACAAGGATCTCATCCTAAAAAAATATCACACGGTGTCATTTGAACCTTTGTTCTAAGCATAATAGCAGCACTTACAGAGAAGAAAAATCAGGTCGGATTTGTCTGGAATGACAATGTTTTACTGTGGAATAGATTGCTGGAAAAATTCATCAGAGGTGCACTTTTGTTGGACTCCTCAAAGAAAGAAAAAAAAATGCATAAAAAATGTTCTTTCTGACTGATGGGCTCCCCTAGAAAGAGAAAGAGAAATAAAATAAATAGAAATGTCCTGAAAAGAATCCCCCCGGGATTCTTCTTACTTTCAACCAGAATTGGCTAGTGTAGTTAAATAGATTCGTTTTGTTCTCACGTCCCTGTGAATTCGCCACCGCGCATGGCAGGGGTCTTTCGGAGCATCGCCTGCTGGTTCATTCAGATTCATTGAAGTTATTTCAGCCGTCACCGCATTGTGGAGCCTTGTGGGAATTCTTTAAATTCCTTTATTTTAAGCCCCGGCCAAATGCTTTGATACCCGCTGGTGGCGAGGCCATTGTCAATTGATAAGGACGTGGAGGGGAAGCCCGGTGTTGCGCCCAGCTAGTTCTGAGAACGCCTTGCCACAGGGGAGAATTGATCAGTATCAGCCTGATTGAAGGGGAAGAGGGGGGAAATTTATCAGATATCCTGACCAGACTGATTGCTTTTGCACTCTTTTGCCACCTCACCTCCGATAGACCGTTTCGATTGCCTGGTGCATTCATCTTTCGATCTGAAGGTTTGGCTGAAAGCTGTGCAGTCCTTCTTTCTTGTCCCTTCAGTTACCATTACAGGCATTCTGTTTCCTTCACATGGGGGAGAAGCTATACCCCAAGAATGGGCTTGTGGTGGATAAAAGTCTATTCCAGTATCTGTAATAACTAAAAGTAGTGGTACTTTCACTTTGCTGATGCTCTTATTCGGAGCAACTTAGTTATTTAGGTACAGGGTTTCACTTACAGTACCTGAAGCAATGTAAGGGTTGGATGTGTTGCTCAAGGACACTTTAGCCATGAATGAGGGTTTAGGAAAGTACCACTTATTTAGTCCCTCACCCCCCTTATTCCTACTGGAATGGCATTCAAACCTGTGACCCTCCAGTCCCAAGACCCACTCTCTAACCACCAGGCCACAGCTGCCCCACGTAGTGTTAAAAGAATTCATATAACAATTTTTTCCCTCCCTTTTTAATCTTGCGCCATTTAGCTTTCTATCTGATGTGGATTTTTAATTTAGTCACTGTTCTCCAATTTGTTATATTTCTCTCAAGGCTTGTTGACCATCAGTGCTGCACTGTGTAATTATCGTTTCTTTCCAGATAACCACTCTGGTGGCTAACTGGTGGTGTACTGAAGCTAATGTCTTTAAAAACAAACTAATTGTGGAAATTCTTCATGTGTTTCAGGATATTTTATGTGTCCCACGACTCGCAGGATTTGAAGATCTTCAGTTACATCGCTAGAGATGGGCAAAGCAATGTTTTCCGGTGCAATGTCTTCAAGTCAAAGAAAAAGGTGAGGCCTCCGATCAAGCACAAAAATCCTATTTTGCTTCTTCATGCCATCTGCATTTTGTCTGTCGGTCAGAATTACATATTGGGGAGACAGACAATTCTGTCATCGCTAGCTTTTACATGTTGTAATACACTAGTATCCTACTTCATGTACAAGTATAATGTTCAGTAAGGCGGTCATTATCTTGGAAAAAGCCCTGACAGTGTGATTCACTGACCCCCTTTGTGATGTGGGGTGATATTTAAGATGTGAATCAGAGGCAAAAAGTCAATTTTCCCCGACAGCAGTCTGTTATATATAGCAAAGGTCAGTTATTCAGAAAAATCATACCTTTGGATCATGGCCCTTTCATTTCAACTGAACTTTTTACAGAGATCCATACACCTTTTAATACACACATACCTATATCAATATATACGTATATATATAGGGAGAGAGAGCAAGAGCAACCACACTTTCCATTTGAATTTGGAAATTGGAAAGAGGTAAACACAGAAAGAGAGATTAAGATAAAGATCTGAATAATAATAATAATTAATGTTGTACATAACATTTCCAATGGTAATGTATTTCTTTATTATTATTTTGTATTCCTAAGATATGTTGTATTCTTATAACTCTTTCTGTCAGAATCAGAGCCTTGTAAGACAGTTTCCTAAGTACTGGCAATATGTGTGTCTCTGCCTTAAGAGGTGAGATGTTATCTGCGTAATGTGAGCTTGGTTGTTTGTCCCATCTGTTTGGCCGTCTCAAGAACTGTCACATTCCTCTAATTACCATACAGACGTTGTTTGGTGCCTGGAAAAAGCCTCCACTGAAACTAAATTTGTTATCAAGACCCTTTGCACATACAGCTGCCTAATGCATATCCATTTAGAGTGGGTCTAAGGTTTACACCCCCTGTTGACCTAAGACTATTTACTGTTTGAATATCTCTGACTAATTCCGAGGCACGGGTAAATCTTCATCATGAAAGTTGTGTCTCTCCATTGATGCATTGGTGTAATATAAAAACCTTGTTCCTGATTCTTCAACCACCATGCTGACTGAGTCTCCAAATTTACCTGTAGTAAATTATTTACTATCAAGATGCAACTCACAGAGAGAGAGACGGTAATAAAAGAGTTTTGTGAGCTTCCACACAGTGCTACAGTGGGGTGTGTGTGTGTGTGTGTGTGAATGTGTGTGAATGTGTGAATGTGTGAATGTGTGTGTGTGTGTGTGTGTGTATGTGTGTATGTGTGTATGTGTGTATGTGTGTGTGTGTGTGTGTGTGTGTGTGTGTGTGTGTGTGTGTGTGTGTGTGTGTGTGTGTGTGTGTGTGTGTGTGTTTGGGGGGTGGCTGCAGGTTCCCTGGACCGAGGGTTTGAACAGTGTGTGCTGTTCACGAGCAAGCGTGTTATTCTCCCCGGTCACTCGAGCAGAAAGGGGAGCACAAAGCGGGAGCGGTGAAGCATGCCCACCACACTCAGCGTGTCCTCCTGTCGAGGTTGTCTATTGAACAGAGAGCTCCATAGTTAGCATGCACGATGACGATGACGCACACCCACTCTCTTCACTCTCCTCACTCAACTCACTCAACTCACTTAACCACACAGACGTATAGAGGGCCTGTGGACTCTTTTTTTAAGTTCTTACATACTAGCAGTGACCCAAGTGCCTAAAGGAGACATTCCTGGGCTTGCATATAGCCGGTACCACAGGTGAACCCATGTAGGTAAAAATATTGGTGGGGGAGGGTGGGGGTAAATGAAGGCATACTTAGTCACGTAACGAAAAAAAAAAAAAAAAAAAAAAAACATTTTTCAGCTCCACATTATTTGGGTGAGTCATGTCCGCTCTCAGCCTCTGTGTGTGTGTGTGTGTGTGTGTGTGTGTGTGTGTGTGTGTGTGTGTGTGTGTGTGTGTGTGTGTGAATTAACTGTAGGTAGGATGGCAGGTTGGATATGTATGCTATTTGACATGAAAGATGTGCCAAAGTAAGCAGACAGACAACTTCAATAGCTTCCTTGACTTTAAAAGTTACACTTGTAGAGGACAGCACTTCAAGCCGTCAAGACGGGTATTAAAAGGAGCATTAATCATTTCATCATTATCAGAGACTTCCAAATGACAGTAGCACTCTCCTGGGGTGGGGTTTGGTGGGGGAGCAGAAGGGGGGTATCAGTTAAAGCATTTCGTGGCAGTTTGCAGAGAGGAAAGGAGGCGCATGGCCAGCATTCTTAATTCTTAATTCCACCTGAGAGGCTTCCAGGAGGAGGTGCTGTGCAGCTCAGCAGCATGATTGACTGAGACAACATGGCACCGACAACCGAGGCCTACAGATCTAACGTCCAGGATTTCCCCCGACAACAACAATCTGGTGCCAGACAGGGGGGCTGTTCGTCTTGCCACCAACCCACCCATCAGCTCCGAAAAGCTGAGTAAAGTGTTGTCTAAACACTGCACTTAAGGCTGGCACTACATCCAATTTGCCGTTCCCCCAAACTGATAAAGACTGAGGAAGATTAATGGGTCAAAATAAAACATCCGAATTGGAGGTAGCGGTGTGGCCTTAAAAAGCTCTTAATTAGACTTTTTATGTAATGTGGATGTGGGATAAATGTGAGAGAAGTTAGTGGAAGGTGAGATGTCAGCGCAGAAGAACATTTACAACTCTTGTTTCCCACAGTCCTCGTTTCTTGCATAAACAAGTCATGACAAAAAAAAGTGTGATGTGAATGTTTTCACGTCTTTTGATTTCAAGTAAACAGCTCCTCGTCAAAAGAAAGTTTTTCACAAGTTTGAAAGCAACAGAACTCAAAGGATGCAGTGAAAGGTTGCTGTCTTGTTTTCCCACAGCTCACAAAGCATCTCCTCCTCTGCCTGCATCACTGCTCCTCTAAAGGCTTTAAATTCATGACCGTGGCTTCTTCCCTCACTGACCACAGACAGACAGAGAGGTGGGGGATAGCTGTCATTTTCTGCCAACGTAATTTAATCAGTTGACGATTAAGTCTGCCTACAAATGAGCATGTCTCAGGAACAGGTGCGATGCTTCCAGATTCAATTACAGATCACCGCTACCTACTCTCCCTCCACCCACCTCACCCACCCACCCACCCACCCACCCACAGCAAACCAAAATGACCAAGAGTGGCTTCAAGGCACAGTCTGTCAAATCAGTCATGTCAGTGGGCTTAAATAGAACCATAAGGGACCAGCCAGAATACAAAGTGCTATTCGTGCGACCTGGCAAGCCTTTAAAGTTACTTTGCAGACACACCTGTGCAGTGAAACAGGCAGACCTTAGCAAATCAATAGAAACGTTTGAATGAATTACGCTTTTTGTGTCCGTGCCACGCTCCGTTGGAATTCTATAGGTCCATTGCAGGAAGATTAATAGATGGAGCGAACGTGATATGATGATTTTATAACACCAATTCAGCAATACCATTGTACCATTGTGCCAGCACGATGGTCTAATAGGATAATGGGTTTGGCACACAAAAGCCATGTGGGTAAGAAAAGGGAGGCCTGCACGGAAAGGTATATCTCGCTCCAGAGATGTTCTCTCGATGCCAAGGCCCAATCACGTATTGGAGAGGTGGTATTTCTTCCTCCATCTTCTTGGCCTCCAAAGAATAATATGTCAAAGTAGATCCACGGATTAGAAGTAAATTATGGCAAGGTGGAGATCCCAAGCTTCATAAAAGTGAAAACTCTGCAATGTGTTCCCTCTGCCTTCGCACTTAACACATGCCATTCCACTAATAAGCTGATCTACCAATGTAATGGTTTTTATGTTCATTAGAATTAGCTAGTTTAGAAAACGTTTGAATGAAATATGTGCCATGGTTTTTCACCTTCTGAAGGTGGGATCTGTACCCTTTTAAGGTATGTATGTATGTATGTGTCCTTGCCAGTCTGGCATGCCCTGGCAGGACCTTACAGGACCTGCTTAAATAGGTAATTGCTCCTGAGACTGGAGGTTCTTTCTGCCTCATTTCAGTGGTCATTACCAGCCTGACATTAAGTGCCATTCGAGTAATTACACCATCAGCTCTACTCATTTAGCTGTGATGGTCCGACTACACCTAACTATTAACTCAGTATTAATAATGTGGTGCTTGGTTTTATCCCCAGACATCATCTTCCATAACATAGAGACATTTGTTGGATTGAAATCATTTAGATTTTATATTCTATTTGGTTTTTTTTAACGCAAACTGTCAGTACTGATACATTACATGGCTTTGCGTTCAGTGTTGCCATTATCTCATGCCATGAAAAAGTTGAAATTGAGCCAACGATCTTGGAAGCCCAGTCAGTGTGGTTACAAAGGCTTCATAAACAAGATGTATTGTGTGGAGCAGGAAGTTTTAATACGGCACTAGTGGGGGGCCAGTCCGTGGGGCCCCGAGGGTTAGATGATGAAGAACACATGCAATTCTTCCTGACACCTGGTGCTGCAGGACCACTGGAGAAGCGCAGTGCTAGCACTAACCTCACTCAACTCACTTAACCACACAGACGTATAGAGGGCCTGTGGACTCTTTTTTCTTAAACTCTTACATACTAGCAGTGACCTGGGTGCCTGAAGGAGACATTCCTGGTTTTGCATATAGCAGGTAGCACAGATGTAAAAATATTTGGGAGGGGGAGAAGTGCAGTGCTAGCCGCCATCATTGTAATTGTTCGCCGCCGTGGCTACCCAAAGCCCAGAGCCCCCGTGTGACAGACCCAGCTGCATATGATAAAGGGTCGAATAGATCAGTCATTTGCCGTGAGTGGGCAGAGAGGATGTGGCATCATTAATCCTGGAAGTAGTGCTACTACTTTGAGCAAGTGTATATTTCAAAGGGCAGATGTGTATGGTTAAACGACTGACATTGTAAAGATTAGTGACCCTATAAAAAAAAAACTTTTTAATGTTTTTTTTTTAAATGCTGTTGGCTTTTGTGATGCATTATCCAAGGTTTGTTTTCTTTTAAAATTAATACTTATGTAGGTAAGTACAGCACTACAGCATGTTGGTGCTCTACTGTAACTGTGGACATATTTCATTCCAGCTGTTATGAGAAATATACACCAAACTGTCAAGGCATCACTGTCCCTGTAGGTCTACATAACTGTTGAGCGCACACCTACCTCCTTGGATAATATTGAGTGATGGATGGATAGCCATAAGGAGCCTGTGACAAGTGATAGAGCCATAGTGACATGCAGCACACACCAACATACATACTGTATACCCCTTTTAAGACTACTGGAGCTCGCCCATCCCGTCTTATCCCATCCCATCCCATCCCATCCCATCCCATTCAATCCCAGTGGAATGAAAGGCTCATAAAATACACACAAATGCCTCACAGAATGTGTTATTTGGGGAGCTGGATTGTGCTTGCATCTGTCCAAAGCTCTTTTTTATGGTCAGTAAAATGGATAAACAGCTGATCAGTCATCCGAGCTTTCACAGTGATGCAGAGCAGCATGATAATGTGGAGCTTACAGTTGACAATCTCTCAGGTCGTTTTCACACCTTTCATTTCGAGCGCGCAGGTTTTTGTCAAGGCTGAATGCTCAGTTGGCCACTGCCATTCCTGCAACCTGAGAAAGAGTAGAACTATATTTTTTTGAAAGCTGTCTGTGAGTCAAACTATTTATTTTTTAAAGCTGTCTGTGAGTGATTTTTTTTAACTTATGAAAATCTATATTTTTTGCAAAAGCTCACATGCAGACTGCCAAACCACACTAAACACTAAAAGCACAACACTGCTAGAGGTAACAACCAGAAGCACGATCTGAACGAGAGTCTAATTGAAGAGACTAAAAAAGCAGATAGGTGCGAAAGACTCCTACTCCCCATTGAAGAAATGAGAACTTTGGCTAGTAAGCAGATTCTCTAAACAGAAGGCAATGGAAGCTTCTGGACTGACTGGGTATTTCTGCATGATTGTGTTCTACTTGCCAAAGCCGTTTTACAAGGTGTACAGATATACTGTGTCTACCTGACTCACCAGGATCACCTAAGGGTGGAAAGAGCTGTCTGGTGTGATGGAATATGTAACATCTTATTTTGTTACCAGGAGCATTGGCTGTTCTCAGGAAATCCATATTTTTGAGGCAAAGGTGGCAACAGCACTGTGTTTTGTTGTATTCCCTTGCCAGTTGGTGTAGACATAACTGTTAATAGTCACATGATCACATGTTAGTGAAGCACTAATCAATCATTAAAGCCTCTTGGTCTCAAAGGTGTCACAGCCTGTGACACTGATGTGGCAGAGGTCAGGGGTTAAGCCAATGTAGATGTATAGTCTCTACATGACAGAGCCGTATAGCATTTAAGAATAGCATGATGACCCTTCAAAAGGAAAAATGCATATAGCTGTAATTCAAAGTCAAAGTCAGCTGTATTGTCAAAAACCATATGTACAGGTTGCACACACAGAATTTTAAATTGCAAATAATTCATAATAATTGTAGCTCCCAGCAAACAAACCCACTGCTGTTTCTGATTAATTAGGCTTATTATAGTGTGTCATATACTACATAATACACCACACATATTGTAGTATATCATGTTAATCTGTGGACACACGTGATGTATTCCCATACAAACCCAAAAGACTAAAGGTTAACGGAGATGAAGTAACCTCTTAGACGCAGCCAGATGCTCCATCTAAGCAGGCATATGGCGTCCCATAGATCCTGGCATCATTTTCTCCCTCAAAGACATAACTCTCCAGCTCCAGCACCATCTGCACTGTTGAGCACACCTCCCAATTTTTATGGTTCTTGCACCTGGCCTCCCACCCCTCTCTTGCCTCTGCCAGAAACTGAAATAATGAACCAATCCTCTTTTCTGCTTCCTCCTGGGAGGTAAAAACTGCAGATGCGTGCTTTCGGCAGCCAGAGTGTTCCAGGTAGGCAGGGTCAGGAGAGGGGAGGTTGGGAGGTTTGGAGTTATCTCTGCAGGGGGATGGAGAAAAGCTATTAGGACACCAACAGCCCCAAATTCTAGAGGTGGACCCCGCTAATGAGGTGGCCTCCTGTTAAGTGGTGGGCAATTTGGCTTTGGCCCCGGCCAGGCCTTGCTCTTCCCACAGACACCCATCCGTATGTACACTATGAGAACAGGTGTCACAGAAGCACAGACTCTGCAAATACAGAACTGCTACAGTACCACAAGACAAAGCATTCATGGCATATTTTTTGGGCATGAAATCCATCCATCATGGTGCAATAAAAAGCAACATGTTTTTTTTCAGCATTATCTATTTCTTCTCTCTGTTGGGTCTGATTTTGCTATTCGTGGTGCTCTATCTGTTGAGCTTTGAGGAGGCTAAATGCAGGCTGAGATTTCTCTCTATATATGAATGAAGGGAATAGATGATGGATGTTAAATCTGAGTGTAAATTTGCACTTCGTGCTGTGTGTGTGTGTGTGTGTGTGTGTGTGTGTGTGTGTGTGTGTGTGTGTGTGTGTGTGTGTGTGTATTGGTGTATTGGTGAGACCAAATGCAATTTCCATGCTGGACATAGCAATAAAGTCTATTCTATTTTATTTTATTCCAGCATTATGTCTCATTTGTATTGGGTCAATGACTTTTGCCATTATTGGTACTCTATCTGTTAAGCTTTAAAAATCTTAAATGCAGGTTATGATGTCTCTTTCTCTCTCTCTGTCTCTATCTCTCTCTCTCTCTCTCTCTCTCTCTCTTTCTCTCTCTCTCTTTATCTATCTATCTCTCTCTCCCTTTATCTATCTATCTATCTATCTATCTATCTATCTATCTATCCATCCTTCTGTCCTCCCTCCCTTGCTCTCTCTCTCTCCCTTTATCTATCTATCCATCCCTCTCTTCCTCCCTCTCCTGTGTGCAGAGCCAGGCCATGCGTATCGTGCGGACGGTGGGCCAGGCGTTTGAGGTGTGCCACAAGCTGAGTCTGCAGCACACCCAGCAGAACGCGGATGGCCAGGAGGACGGTGACAGTGACAAGACCTGCTCCGGCTCTGCGGTGACAGGTAGAGCGCCTTCCAGCCTTCCAGCCCTCCCCTCACCCCTCTCAGCCGTCTGACTCGTCTGCTCTCTCTGCTCTCTCTCCTTCTCTCCCTCCTCCCCCCCTATTCTCTCCTCTGCTCTCAGCCCACTCGTCTGCTCCCTCTGCTCTCTCTCCTTCTCTTCTTCTCTCCTCCCCCCCCCCTTATTCTCTCCTTCTCTTCCAGCCCTTCACACCTCCCTCTCAGCCCACTCGTCTGCTCTCTCTGCCTCTCTCCTTCTCTCCTCCTCCTCCTCCTCCCCTATTCTCTCCTCCTCTGCTCCAGCCCACTCGTCTGCTCTCTCTGCTCTCTCTCCTTCCCCCCCCCCCTTCTCTCCTCCTCTCCTCCTCTCCTCTCTTCTCCTCCTCTCCCCCTATTCTCTCCTCCTCTTTCAGCCCTTCACACCTCCCTCTCAGCCCACTCGTCTGTTCCCTCTGCCTCTCTCCTTCTCTCCTTCTCTCCTCCTCCCCCCCTATTCTCTCCTCCTCTGCTCCAGCCCACTTGTCTGCTCTCTCTGCTCTCTCTCCTTCTCTCCTCTCCTCCTCCCTCCCCTATTCTCTCCTCCTCTGCTTCGCTCCACTCCTCTCCTCTCCTCCTCCCCCCCTTATTCTCTCCTCCTCTCCTCTCCTCTCCTCCTCCCCCACTATTCTCTGCTCCTCTCCTTCTCTCCTCTCCTCTCCTCTGCTCCTTCTGTTCATCCCAGCTCTGCACCTGCCAAACAACCAATTTGGCTCTTCCTCCAGTACATGTCTCTGGAATCTCTTAGAAGTGTGTGTGTGTGTGTGTGTGTGTGTGTGTGTGTGTGTGCGTGCGTGCGTGCGTGTGTGTGTGTGTGTGTGTGTGTGTGTGTGTGTGTGTGTGTGTGTGTGTGTGTGTGTGTGTGTGTGTTCGTTCCTTTTAATCTGTGCTAATAGGGATGAATGAATGTTAAACGAGCTCCTGTGGTGCAGTTAATGCAAGCTGCAAGCGATTCCTACTGAGCTCAGACCAGTGCCCACCTGTTGCAGCAAAATTAGGTGTGTGTATGTGTGTGTGTGTGTGTGTGTGTGCGCGTGTGCGCACGTGTGTGTGTGTGTGTGTGTGTGTGTGTGTGTGTGTGTGTGTGTGTGTGTGTGTGTGTGTGTGTGTGCGAGAGAGAGAGAGAGAGAGAGAGAGAGAGAGAGAGAGAGAGAAAGAGAGAGAGAGATGGAGAGAGATGGAGAGACAGAGACTGCGAGTCAGTTGCAAAGTTACAGAGTCAAGTCAGGTACAGTTTATTTATATATCACATTTCATACACAAAGGCAGTTCAATGTGCTCAACAAAAATAAAACCAAAGAACAATATAAAAGCAAAGGCAAATAAAACACATTAAATAAAAGCAAAGAACATAGTGTAAAAGCATAAAAGATAAATCAGGTAAAATGATATATGAATTAAAGGTAAATCACTATCAGAAAGCATCCAAGAACAGTTTGGTCTTGAGTCTAGATTTGAAGCCTTCAATAGTAGGAGCATTTTTGATGTCTTCTGAAAGCTGGTCCCAAAGCTGAACTACATAGCAGCTGAAACCTGCGTCACCCCATTTTGTTGTGACAGCCAGTTTTACCAACAGATCCTTTACCAATAGTTGGTGCATATAGCAGAACCATAGCCAATAAGTAGCTGAGTCCCAACTCATTAAATGGTTTATACAGAGAATACATTGTGCATGCATGTAGGCGTGTGCATGTGCTCCAAGTGCTCCAAGTGCTGGTGTAAGCACATGTATGTGAGGAAGAGTATGATGATAAGAGTCAGGAAGAGTATGGTGATAAGAGTGAGGAAGAGTATGGTGATATGAGTGAGGAAGAGTATGCTAATATGAGTGGGAGCCCTGGTTGAAGTTTGTTTTAGAAATGGGGGGGTGGTGGGTGGGCTCAGTTAACTCATAAAACGGGGTTGTGCTTTGAGTGGCGTGTTCCTGGTTCACATGATGTACAATGCATGTTTCACTCTGCTGTGACAAGCCATGCCTCATTCTGGGACATAGACGGAGAGAGGGAGAGAGGGAGGAGGAGAAGCGAGTGGGTGGCAGGCTCTGTTCATGCCTGCTGAGAGCCAGAGGGCCAATTATCTCCGCCACCATCCACTCTCAGGTCCGCCTGCGGAGCCATCTCCTTTGACATGCAGATGAGGATGAGCACAATCACACACACACACACACACACACATGCATGCACTCCCAGGCATGCACACACACACACACACACACACACACACACACACACACACACACACACACTCACTCACACATGCACGCACGCACATATGGATACACACACGACAGTCACCCACACACACACACACACACACACACGTGTATACACTGACAGCCATGCACACAAACACACACACACACACACACACACACACACACACACACACACACACACACACACTCACAGTTGTGCACCTAGCTGTTGAGCATCACGAGGTCTCCCACGTCTATGGTGACGCACAACTGTCACACAGCTCCAGGTGCTCATCTCTCTCTCTGCTGTCGTCTGTGCTGGGGGGGGGGGGGGGGGGCAGGGGGGGCCACACAGGCCTCCTCTACAGTGGGGGACACGTGTGGGTGGCAAGGGGGTTATTTTAAGTTCTAATTGTCCCTGTCCATGGACCACGGGGCATGTTCATGCGGTGTGTGTGTGTGTGTCTGTGCGTGTTGAAGTGTGAGGGTTGGAATATATATATACTGTATATATGTGTGTGTCGGTGGCAGTGTCGGAGAGGGTGTGTGTTGAAATACACATGTGAGTGTTGGAATATAAAGTATATATGGCAGTGTGTGTGTGTGCGTGTTGTAGTGAATATACGTGAGAGTGTTGGAATACATACAGTATGTGTCGGAGAGTGTGTCTGTTGAAATATACGTGTGAGTGTAAGTCATATACAGTATGTATGGCAGAGCGTGTGTGTGTGTGTGTGTGTGTGTGTGTGTGTGTGTGTATGTGTGTGTGCATGTGTGGAATATACAGTATGTATGGCAGTGTGTCTGAGAGTGGGTGAAGCACCATACAAATGCCACAGGACCAATTTAAAAAGGTGTCATCCTCCTCCTTTTCTTCCCTTTCATGTTTCCTGTATTCCTACAGGATTCCTCCACATCTAATGTTCTTAGATTTCCCTCCCCCTTCCTCTCACAACCTCAGTTTTATTCCTTAATTAACTTGTCAAGGTTGGGTGCTGAAGAATGTTTTTAAGCCAAACTCAGCATTATTTGCCTTCCAGATCGAGAGTTGACTGGTGCGGAGAAGACACTGGCCGAGGAGACGGACATCGATGCCGAGGAGCTGCCCGCCCCAGACAGCACGGTGGACGAGTTTAACCGGGGCGTCACGGACCTGGACGAGGCCAAGAAGGACGACGAGCTCACCAAGGACAAACAGGTACCTCCTGTTTACCCACAGCAGTCCTTTTAAGTCAGTATATTTACAGGGATGGGCAATCTTAGCCAGGCTAGCACTGTAACCTCTGCTCAATTTTGTATTCCACTACAGTACCCCATCAGGTGACTGTTTTAAGGTTCCACTTACTGCTTACCCACAGCAGTCAGTTATCCCAAATATAGAAAAAAAAATTCAAAAAAAATGTCAACCTTTTAGATGTCATTTTAGGAAGCCTCTGATGCAGAAGCCAGGCTTTTTTCCATTTTGACATTTTAGTAACTTTTTGGGGGCATGTTGTAAAATAACAACATTGGGTTGGACGTGTAGCAGAATTTCAGTGATATCACTCACTCTCTACACATGTAGGAACAGTATTTCCAGTGATGGGCAGTCCTAGCCTGGCTAGCACTGTAAACTCTGCTCATGTATTTGTATTCCACTACAGCACCCCATCAGGTGACTGTTTTAAGGCTCCACAAAGTACCCATCCACCAGATAGGTAGTTCCACCAGATAGCCCCAGGGATATAATTATGGTGATTATGGAGAGTAACCAGACTCTTTACACAAAGTGAAATGGTACTGCACACCCATTCCCTTTAATAATCAGATGATGCTAATTAGCACACCTCTCTAGCCAGTTACAGGAGTTATTTATTAAATTTAACACAAAGTAGTGGAAGTAAATGAGTCTGGTCCATGAGGCTAGCACAACCTGCCTTCACAAGCTAGAATCTACAGTAGTACACATTGATTCCAGCCATTCCCTTAATAATCAGATGATTCTAACTAGCACACCTCATTAGCCAGTTATAGGAGTTAATTATTAAATTAATGTGTGTAAAGTGCACAGGTAGAAACAGGTGATTTGGAATATGTGGAACTGGTTCTCAGCTCCTAAATCCCGGTTGGCCATCACATTAGTATTTCACGGCATTCACCCCTTTGTGATTATGCCCTGTAATTTATACTAGATGACATCAACTGTCACAACGTACGTCCTCGACAACACGCACACACACTTGGGAGGCAATTTGCACATCATTGTAGCGTTATTTGTCTACAGATTTCACCCATGAACACTCCCCAGAACCCCACCGCACACACGGGGGCTTAAATATTCATGTTGTTTGTGTTAAGCTGATGAGATGATTGACACGTCCTGGGCCGTGTAAGTGAAACGCCGCGCCTGCAAATGATGAGCCAGAGCACATTGTTATTCCGCCGACAGAGGGGTCTCTGTATTCCGCCCCTGCGTGAAGCCTGCTCTGTGGATAGCCCTAATTGGACTGCTTGGAGAGACCGAGGTGGCATTTTGGAACGTAGCACGCTCCTGCCTTATGCCTTATGCCTTATCCCTTATGCCATTGGCTGGCTCCCTCCCTCGTCTTGTTGCTGCAAGGTGTGTTTGTCTTCTAGGGCAGGTTCATGGCTGCCGCCTCCTCCTTCTCCTGCCTCATGCATGGCAATTTGTGTGTGTGTGTGTGTGGGGTAGTTTTGTTGTTTAAGCGCAATTTCAATTCAAGGGTAATGCTGCTTGAATTCAAATGGGAGATGCAGTCGCCCCCATCCCCCCAACCCTTGGTTGCCCTATTGCAAGGCAGTTCGATATCAATTTAAATAAGATCAATGACAGACAGTGCATTGCAATTTTCCCCAACAAGTAATTTTTTGTCTCCATTTTGTCTCCATGTGTTTTTGTTTTGTTTGCAGTGAGTATTGTTTTCTAACTGGTGCCTCTGTAGGAGTCCCTTATGAGTCCCACATGATGTTTGCTCTAAACAAAGCCATGTATTGGGTTGGGGTTGTCCGAACAGTGAACAGCTGTGTGTGCTAGAATTCTTAGTTACATACATGTATGTATGACTGTATTGGCTTGTGTGCTCTGCTCTGTCATGCATCATGTTCTATACTTAGCCTCTAGACATTTCATGCCTTTTTTTTATTTTTCATCAGTTGTTCCATTTCAGCATGTGTGTCACCACTTTGTGTGATGAATCTCAAAGGTGGCCGTAGATGAATATGATGGGTGACCTTGCTGGGTTCTTTGGCACAGGGATGTAGTCATTACACTGTGCCCCCATTTCTGAAGAAAAAATGATTGACTAGAGGGTGGAAATATTTCTCTCCATGCTTTGCTGTCACAACAACTTGAGCCTCATTCAAAAACGTTCAGGCTCCTATGAAAGCATAGTACAACAGCCTAGCTTTTAAAATCGTTGTTGTGATTTGAAGCCCTTTGACACAGTGACACGTGTAGTTTAAGTAGGCAAAAGCAACAAGTCAATCATGTTATTAAGCCTCTATGGTTTTTATCAGTTTATATCAAGGCCAAAGCTGCAGATTGATGATTGTAGAGGCCAACTAAGGGTGTACTCACACTATACCATCCGTACCGCACCCAAGTACATTTGACCAGTGGGATTACTTTGTACCATACCCAAGCACGGTATGCTTGTACACGTGGGAGAGGTGGACTCTAGTCTGGTTCATTTGGACTCTGGCACCGCAGGCATGTACAGTGGTGTGATCACAAACGTGCCTGACCACAGTTATGAGTTCCATTTAACAATCAAACAGATCGTAAAGAATTATGTCATGGTAATAAAACACGCGCTTACTGTGTGCAAAGATTCCAGAAGACAGCAACTCAACTGTGCCTGGGTACAGTTTGATGTTATACAGTGTGAGTGCAGCAAGGGACCAGAGACAATCGTACTTCAGTATGGTATGAGTGAAACATGCCTAGTGTGAGTGTGTGTTGTTAAATGCCGGGCACATAACAAGGGCCACATGTTCACTTATATGGTAAACAGCAAGAACTTGCCTCAGCATGTCTTTCTTGGGAATAACATAACAGTTGCATGTTTCTTGCATGATGTCATCTGTTCCCAGTATTATGAGTTAACATCCTGACAGCTCACCTTTGTTAAGCAAGGGGCGTGGACAAGCCACATGCAAGACCAAAGACAAGCCGCCTCTGTCACCAAAGCATTTTATGACCCATTTTAAGGCCCTGGGTTTACAGGTGGTTTCCTGGCCTCCCATTATTACAGTACAGCATAGTCCAGATCTGTGATCCCACGAGGCCAAGGCATTGTTTGTGAATTGGCATTAATGGGAAGGCAGTCATGAAGATGTTTAGTTGAAAGAAGCAAGCTATGAAACACTCCACCAAAAGTGTTGGTGTGAGGGGTGTCCATTTTCTTGTCCTCCTTAGGCGTTGTGAGTGATGGATTGTGCTTCTGAAAGGCACTGGTTTGGTTAGGATCTCCCAGTTACTCCTTTGGTGTTTTAAACCTCATGACCACATTATAACTGTTAGTCTGTTCTTAATTTAGGTTGTACTACTTCTTTTATTGATGAATGCTTGTGTTGTGTGTATAAGCGTAGGCCCCATGTGTTATCAATGAAGACATGTGTTTCTTGTTTTTGTTCTTTTGTCTTTATTTACCAAATCATTTGCAGCAGTCTTGTTTTTGTTTGTTAGTTTCTGTTTTCAGAAAATAAGCAGAACAAACAGCTTAAAAACAGTTTGCCCTTTGTTTTTTGTCCAGGATTCTTCTTTTCTGAACAAAAAAAGCAAAGTGGTTTTACTTAACCATATCACTTACACTTCTCACACAGAGGGCCTAACCGAAAAAAACCCCATGCAGAATAAAATTAAACCAGGCACCTCAAAGGACTTAAAAAAAAAAACTCCAGCCCTTTCTTAAATGATTAAAACGAGGGACTTTTCAAAAATCAAAGATTTGTTTCCACTTCATGAGTGGTTTCGAGTGTTCTGGCAGTGATCGTGCACTTCACAGAGAGCTCCTGAATTAGTAATGACCATCATTCACTCTCCTGCCCAATGCACAGCGCTGTGCTGGCTCTGCCTGCCAGCATATCCTCTGCTCAGTGCACACACCGCCCAACTCCATTCACATTATCCTTTAAACCCCTTGCCCTATCCCCAGCCCTCCATTTGCAGCGGAAACTAAATCTAAATTGTTTTCTAAACTCCCCTCAGCAGTTGTGTGTGAACTGATGCTGCTATGGTTAGACAGCCCCCTGCCTTAAGTATCGAGCAGCTGTACATTTAGGTTTCGGTGTCAGGAGCGCCGTGCGATGCTGCCCATTATAGATTATCGGTAAGTGCCCCTCTTGATCCGTGCTCATGGCTTGGGCTGGCCAGTGTGCAGTGTGCTTGTTGAGTGAGAGCTCGGAGCTCGGAGCTGAACAATGCCAACGGTGTCCCAGACTTGTGGCCCTCTTAGTTCTGGAGCCCTGGCTTCTCCAAAGGCCGAGGAAAGAGGAGAGGAGAGGAGAGGAGAGGAGAGGAGAGGAAAGCCTTTGCTCACAAAGGAGATTCGCTTCACTCACTGCAGGCCTTTGCAGAATCATCGGGCATAGCGGACCATTAGGGCACCCTGTCTTAGGCACCCTCCGCTTCAATTTTGGAACAGGATTTAGTTTTTTGTATTTTTTACACAATGCCCTGTGGTACTGTATGTCTGGGGGAAAAATGCATTAGGGTAGTGGGTGGCACACCAGAATGGAACACCAGAATAACACAACAGTGGCATGTTTCTTGTATGATGTCATCTTTTGCCATTATGAGTTGACATCCTGACAGCTCACCTTTGTTAAGCAAGGGGCGTGGACAAGCTACGTGTAAGACCAAAGACAAGCTGCCTCTGTCACCAAAGCATTTAGGCACCCTCTGCTACAATTTTGGAACAGGATTTTAGTTTTTTTATTTAGTTTTTATTTTTTTACAATGCCCAGTGGTTTGTCTGGGGGGAGAAATGCATTAGGGTAGTGGGTGGCGCACCAGAATGGAAAACTATTGTTGACGGTATTGCCCTCTCTGTCTCTTACCTGATGGTCTGTAAGAAAGAAATAATTTAGCTTTGCAATATCTGGGCTGTCATTCAAAAATAATGTCTGAGACTAGTTTATTTATAAAGAGCCGAACGTGTAGAGTTTTTTCTCTCTCCCCTGGTCATTCTCTTGCGTTTTCGGTCTCTTTATTTTTTCTCTCTCTCTCTCTCTCTCTCTCTTTCTTGTTCTCACTCACTCTCTCTCTCTCTCTCTCTCCCTATCTCCCTGTGCCTCTCTCTTTCTATCCCTCTCCCTCTGCCTATCTCTCTGCCTATCTATCTGCTTATCTCTCTGCCTGTCTGCCTGTCTGTCTGTTTGCCTGCCTGCCTGCCTGCCTGTCTGCCTGTCTGTCTGCCTTCAACCTGAGCACAAAGTTGTAATCACCTTCCTTTTTTTAGTAATCACCTTCCTCCTTGTCATTAATCAAGCAGAAGTTTTATGAGTGCAGCTGGTAGGACTTCAGAATGAGTATGATCACTTGTATTGAGCATAGTCTCTTAAGGAGCCTGCTGTGTGATTCTTGTCAGGATCAAAATTCTGCAGCATCTTGGGATTACACTAAAAGTTGCCATTCCTGTAGTCCAACATTTTTTTTTTTGCTTATATAAGAGGAAAGGCTGTTCTAAAGTGTGGCGTAATTTTAGATATGTATGCTCTACACTATAATTACTTTTTTAATTGCAGTTAAAACTGAAGTTGAATTATTTGTGCTCACACTCTCAAATAATGTCTGCAGAGGTTATGAATAAAGCATGTGTTATTCTTCTGTGGAAGTCCTACACACACTGACTCACCACAAAGACTGAAAGGCAGTGAGCAATCATTCATGGTACAGTCATAGCTAAGGTCTCATGCCTGCTTATTTGGCTGCCTGTGGCAATCATATTCTGAGCAGGTATATATATATATTCCTGTGGGTCTCGGTTAACAAATGAAATTCACAGAGGTTAGTAACACATGAAAAAAACTGCAGAAATATCACATCATTACTGTGCGTTTGTGTCTGTGTGTGTGTTTACACTTACTGTGATAGTCAAACTTGAACACTAATGATGAGCAAACAACATCCCTCTTCCCCTCTATCTTCTCTATTTGCATATGCTGTACTTCTGTGTTACCCAGTTATCATAGTCCTATTTGATTGTGGCCATTTCCTCCTGATGGTCAGGTTCAAAAGCAGTCAGAATCAACACCAGCACACCAGCACACCAGCACACTAGCACAATAGCACACTAGCACAATAGCGGTTATCTCACACTGATCTGAAGCGACTCCACTCAAGTGAGTCATCCATTTTAAATTGGCCATCATACCAGTGTCCCTCCATCTCAGTCATGTGGAGGAGGGCCTAATGGAGCCCTGAGTCATGTCAAGCTACAGTAGATGATGTGTTACACCTAAAGTGCTTTAGTGTGTACAATAAATAGCCTACAATAGACGATGGATACAAAAAAAAGAGATGAATTTGAAAGTGCTTATTTTATTAAGGTATTTCCGTTAAAATGTTTGTTTATATACTGAACATTACACAGGTCATTGTAATTCATTGGTAAAACCCCCACATGTATTACTTAAAAAAAAAACTCAGCATACCCCCTCTCACTCCTAGCCTCACATACACTATGTAGGTGCTACATACATTTTCTGTGCACCTTTTTCATTATTGTTCGTCCATAATATAATCACTTACTAGTCTATGGTGAGTTGAAAAGTAAAAGGAAGTAGCTTTTGTAAGATACCAAAAAGATCTGATAAGTAGCTTGGCATTTCACTCTACAGAGTGTGTTTATCGCCTTTTCGCTTTTGTGTGTGTTTAATTTGGCAGCATTTGCTGGTTGACATTTTGGATGAATGAATCATTGCAGTGTGTCCCAGGTCAGCCCATTAGCTCATTGACCATGTTAATACCGTACGCCTCAGTGACATTTAGTGTCTATTTAAACATGAAAAGTCTATTAAAAGTGCCTTCTGGATGACACACACACTCTCTTCGTCATACTTACTTTTGAGGATGGCTTGTGTTGTCAGGAGATTATCATATATCCGAGGAATCATTTTTCTACTTCTGCGAGTCCATATCTCGTCTACTTGTGTAACGGATGCCAGCTAGCACAGCTCAGCGTAGAACCTTAGTAAACCTCCCTCTCTAAACCTAAAAACATACAGTACGCTAATAGCCCAGCTTTTCGCTCACTTGGTAGCGTGTCTATCTCCCATGAAAGAGTAGCTGTGAGGTCACGGGTTCGAGATTGGGTCTGGACTGTGCAGCAACTGTAACCTTGGTTACAGTGGTGCCGTGAACCCGGTTGCTAGTAAGGTTTAGGGGGGTGAGTGTAACGGATGCAAGCTAGCACAGCTTGGCGTAGAGCACTAGTAAACCTCCATCCTGACACTTCCAAAGCATAAGCTACTGACTGGGCTAATAGCCTGGCTTTTAACTTACTTGGTAGCGCATCTGTCTCGTGTACCGGTGTTGCTGTGAGGTCACAGGGTCGAGACTGGGTCAGGACTGCGTAGGAAGATCTCGGTTACACCTGAAGTAGCATGGCAATGGCCCAGGCTTTGTTGTGTTGTAATCCTATTTTAATCCCATTTCTGTGTTAAATCTTTTGTTTTGTGTTTAATCCTGTCTTTACATCATTTAGTGAAATGATTATCTTGCATTGTGTGTTTAAGCCTTAAGCCACCATACCCAGGTTATCCGGTCCAACCAGAATGTTTGGTGTGTTCATTAATCTACTCTGATCTGTAACAGGGGTCAGTCAAGTTCTCAAATGATTAAATTGCAGTTATGGTATTTTCACTTTGTGATCATTTGACCCACAGAGCAACACTACATTTTTTTTACAGAGTCATCGTCTGTGCATCTCATTTTTATCCACTGTCAGTTTTCCATTTCTTTTGTTGCCTTAACCTAGTGTCGCGTTGTCAGTATGTCCCAAAGACTCAATAATAAGCCAGAAGAGCAGAGATTAGATTTGCTCTTCCTCTATATTGGTCTTTATCTGTGTTGACAGACCAATCTTCTCGACCTGACAGTGCTCAATAGCTAAGCTTTAAAATCGCCAGGTCTCCTCAGAAATTAGGGGGTCATTTTATGTGACTTTCGCTTGGCTACAATTGTCATTCAACTGACGGCGAAAAAAAAAAAAAAACTGCACATAAAGGCTTACCATGCATGAGCAATTCCTGGAACTATAATGTTCATTCTTTTTCCAGTTGAGGGTTGCTAGGAGACATGTTGGACACGACACAGCAGATAAGATGAGTGTATTTTGTTTCCTCAAGTCGCAAGTTCACAGTAGCCTGTGACTACCCACAGTGAATTGTAGGGGGTGGATTAAATGATGACAGAAACAAAGAGCTGAAAAATCAACACTGGTGTTGTTGTTGGCATAAAATCAAGTATTTGATTAATGACACATTATGTCCATTAATTTGCCTTGTTGTACAGTACTCTAGGTTGTACAACTTGCTCCCTGATCAGCAGTTTTCTTTCAGCACACTTTTGTTCCGCTCTGAGAGAAAACATTACAGATCAAAAAGAAGAGATCAGCTGGCTATCGGCGCCCGGCTGGCTCGAGTTTCTTTTACTTCTCACCAAGACTGAGGCGGCTCTCCTACTCGACTGGTTATGTGGGTTACCATCAGAGGAAGCCGAAAGGTGGTGGACCAGCGGGGGGCGGGGGGGAGGCAGGCTGGGGGGACGTCTGTCAGGGAGTCACTGAAGGATGACGACAACAAGCGTCTTTTTTTAGTCTCATGTTGCAAAAGAGGGAGCCTATTCTCTATCAGAATAGTTCATCTATCTTTTGCCCCTGTATCCCCCCTCCGCTCCTCTCCCTCCCTCCCTCCCTCCCCACCCACCCGCCCGCCCACCCTCCTTTTATTCTCACATGTCTGTCTCGCCCTGCTGCACGTGGATGTCTTTGCTTGCGGAGATGGATTGGCCAGATTAGGGCTGGCAAGGACGTTTAAAAGGCCCCAGAATAAATAAGCACTCTCTTTTGAGATGCCTGCCAGCTGGGTAGGGCTGGGTTGCAGGAACTTAGACAGGGGGGAGAAACCTTAGCTGTCTCTGTCTCCTCCTGGCCCCCCTGGTCTTAATCTCACAACTGCATGCAAGACGGAGAGTCTGCTGCTTTCTGCCGTAGCCCTGAAGGGCAGAAATCTCATTGGCAGTCAATAGCAGAAATCCCCACTCTGCATACTTGCACAGAAGCGTAGCAGTAGCACTTTTTCTCGTGGATGCATTGCGCTTACTGTGGCTGGCAAAATGTGATAGCTCCAGAGACTGTGACAGATGTCCCCCAGTCTGTTTGTGCCATTTGGGTTCACCAAGACAGACACACAGGCTTTAGAGTGAGGCTTGTCCCCCCCAAACCGCATGAATAAGTCTGTATTTTGTATGCTTATCCTCTTTGAAAAATCATCATGCAATCTTTGTTTGTTGTCCCCAATTAGTAAAGGTCCATCACTCTGCAAAAAAAAACGTAAAGAAATTTCTGATTACTTCTGTGTTCGGTTACCCCACAAATGAGGAATTGATTTACAAAAATGAGAAGTTTTCACTCTGATGGAATCATTTAATTTGTTGTGGCTCTTAACTTGCGGTAGCTTGAGACAGTGACAAATGGCTCAGGTGGTGTTGGTGGTCTAGTGGTTAGTGAATTGGGCTTGAGAGAGGAACACCTGAAAGTTGGCAGGTTAAACTCTGGGGTCGGACCCCAATTGTGCCCCTGCGCAAGTCGTTTAACCTCCAGTTGCTCCTGTTGTAATTTGCTCTGGATAAGAGCAGCTGCTGCTGTAATTGTAAAGTAATGTAGTGCAATCTATTTTTTGATGAAAGATCACCCTGTTGGGAATGTTTTTTTTTTTGCTTCACAGTATAAACATGTCTGCATTTCTTTTCATTTGTATTTAGAGGCAAAAGCAAGTTTTAGTTTTATTTTGTGTTTTTAATTTCCAAAACTTGACAAATTAAAACATAACTTAAGAAACACCACTAAACTCACTAAATCTCCATGTAAGAATAGGGTAAGAAAAAAGGGGCCAATGCCTGCACTCAAAGTGGAGGTGAAGTATTGTGCTCTATTCCAAATAACCTTTGCTGAGTTGTATTGAAGACCTGTGCCTTTATAGATGGCTGCATTTATACTCTGTGGCAGAGCGGCCCGGATGCAATCGGTAGCCCCAGCAGTTTTACTGCTGTTGAAAGGCCTTGCAGCCGTGGTTTTAATCCAAAATGGGACTCACAGGAGATGGGGGGGGGGAGAGATTGAACGAGCCAAGCCAAAGCCAAAGAAAGACCTCTCGGCCCCCACGTTGATTGATTCCCACATTGGATTCCAGGGCAGTCTTGTCAACTCACACAGTGCACCTGCTACTGCAGACAGTTTAACGCAACAATTTAGTTTTATGCATCTTAATACGGCCCCGGTAGCAGTGTGATGGAGAGCAAAAGAGTGGAGAGTGTCTTTTAAAGCTGAGTTATGGGCTACAATTTTACTGTAGAAGACAGCAGCTTCTGGACACCCTGCCTGTCCCAGGATCCTTCTATTGATCCCCTCTTGTGTGTCTGAGCTCTCGTTCTCATCTGTTTGTTTGTTTGTTTTTAACGTTTTAATGTTTCACCCATCCTCTTTTTAATTTGTATCGTCCTTAGCACTCCATAAAGGCTGGCGCGGAGCATCTTGCGGTTGTTTGTGTGTTTATACGTGTATGTGAGTGTTCGGAGGAGATATAGTGTTGGTGTAAACACACCACTGGGAGCCATGTTCTCCTTGGCTTTATTACGAGAGCCAACTCATGTCAGCACAGTGGCTTGGCTGGAGAAAAATGGTGGCACATTTTTTAAAGTTGTCTCATATGCATAGCAGAATGACAAATACACCGCCCCATTATCAGGGAGGGAAGGGGGGGGGGGGGGGGGGGCAGGGTGAGGGGAGGAGGGAGTGAGAGGGTGAGGAACATGGGGACACATTTGAAGTAGTCTCACATGCATAGCAGGATGACTAACACACTGTGCTGTTATCATCTGGGAGAGGGGGATAGGAAGTAAAGGAGAGAGGGAGGGAGGAAAGCACAGTAGGAAAGAGGGAGTGGTGGACGGGGGTGGGAGAGGAGGGAGGGAGGGGAGTAAGAGTATGAAGAAAAGAGCAAGTAAGGGAAGTTCCGTAGAGGGTAGGAGAGGATGAAAGGGGGGAGGGACAGGGTACAGGCAGGGACAGGAGGAAATTGCTGGCACATTTGAAGTTGTCTGATATGCATAGCGGAATGACTAACACCCTGTCCCATTATCATCTAAGAGATGGAGGGAGGGAGGGAGGGAGAGGGAGGGAAGAAGGAGGGAGTGAATGATGGAGGAAGAAATGAAGTGAGGAGGAAGTGAGAGGGTGAGTAAAATAGTGGGTAACTCTTTATAATACTGACTCCTTGTTAAGCATTAGTTATGCATTTGTTAAGCATTACTCAAACCTTAGGTAACCCTTTGTAAAGCATTTGTTAACCATTATCTCTTTATTATTTCCCATTACTTGACCATTAACATATACTGTTTGTTAATGGTTTGTTTATGGTTAGCACACGTTTTGCAAAACAGTAACAAAGCCTTGGTAAAACCTTAGAAAACCCTTTCTTACTGATGTGTTAACCCATTAACTCTTTCTTATGTAACATAACTTAATCATTAGTAAGTAGTGTTAGTTAATAACGTGTGTCTCCAATTTCTTAATCATTTGTTAATTATTTGTCATCATTACTTAAGTGTATATGTTAATGGTTTGTGTGTGGTAACTGTGACATGACATTAGTATGGTAGAGGCTTATGCAACTGCCTCTCAAAGATGTTTCAGGATATTTACTACTGCTTTGTTAAGGCATAATCACGTGAGCGAATTGTCTCAGCAATTCGGGGGCGGCTGTAAGAAAGACTCTGAGACTGCTGCTTAGCCACGCCCCCTAGCGTGCAGTTTACCGTTCAGTTTCAACCATTCAGTTTTCAGTTCAGCTTGACAGGCAGCACAGAGCACCTGGTCAGCTAGGTTACAGTATTAAGATTATGACATATGAGGAGTTGTGTGCGTGCTTTCTGACCAAGTAAGTGTTATGTGTACAAGATAGTAAGTAATTATCAGAGTTTGGGTGTCTAGGTTGCATTGTTAAAGTTACTATTATTAGAGTAGTTAGCTATTTCCGATTAGCAATGCTAAGCGGAAAACTAGCATTGGATTGGTTTGCATAGGAAATCTGCTAGTCATGCTAGTTAAGCTATGTTCCAGTATTTGAGGTAATGCTAAGAAGATAATTATTATACTCTGGTGATTTTGTTACTGTTCAGCTACATCTTTATGTAAGATTATTTCAGTTAAGGTGTACCTTCAGTCAATGTTTTATGTTAGTTATTGTAATTCAGTATGTTGATTAGCCTTATTCTGTGTTGTTTACAGACCACACATAACCAAAGGCTCTGTCACATGTCATTTTGAAGTGTAAAGTTTAATAAAGACTGAAATGATACAACTGCTTCATGGTGTTCTAACAGACAGGGCTTTTTGCACATCAGTAAGGGTTAACAAATCATTTGTTAATGTATGAACACGCTTCACTTTAGAATAGCCCCCCAGATTTACTTTGTTAATGAGATGTAACTCCTTAACTACACATGAGTTATGCTTAACAAGTCATTTGTTAATGTATGAACAGGTTTCACTTTAGAATAGCCCCCCCAGATTTACTTTGTTAATGAGATGTAACTCCTTAACTACACATGAGTTATGCTTAACAAGTCATTTGTTAATGTATGAACAGGTTTCACTTTAGAATAGCCCCCCCAGATTTACTTTGTTAATGAGATGTAACTCCTTAACTACACATGAGTTATGCTTAACAAGTCATTTGTTAATGTATGAACAGGTTTCACTTTAGAATAGCCCCCCCAGATTTACTTTGTTAATGAGATGTAACTCCTTAACTACACATGAGTTATGCTTAACAAGTCATTTGTTAATGTATGAACAGGTTTCACTTTAGAATAGCCCCCCCAGATTTACTTTGGTAATAAGTTACAACTCATTAGTTACACGTGATTATGCCTTAACAAAGCAGTAGTAAATATCCTGAAACATCTTTGAGAGGCAGTTGCATAAGCCTCTACCATACTAATGTCATGTCACAGTTACCACACACAAACCATTAACATATACACTTAAGTAATGATGACAAATAATTAACAAATGATTAAGAAATTGGAGACACACGTTATTAACTAACACTACTTACTAATGATTAAGTTATGTTACATAAGAAAGAGTTAATGGGTTAACACATCAGTAAGAAAGGGTTTTCTAAGGTTTTACCAAGGCTTTGTTACTGTTTTGCAAAACGTGTGCTTACCATAAACAAACCATTAACAAACAGTATATGTTAATGGTCAAGTAATGGGAAATAATAAAGAGATAATGGTTAACAAATGCTTAACAAAGGGTTACCTAAGGTTTGAGTAATGCTTAACAAATGCATAACTAATGCTTAACAAGGAGTCAGTATTATAAAGTGTTACCA
>CM059276.1:26083935-26096435 GCA_030347295.1 Setipinna tenuifilis
GGGGGGGTTTCAGGTCCATGGGCCGCCAGGCTCTCAGAGGGGTTCTGTCTCTGTGTGTCTCTCTCTCTCTCTCTCTCTCTCTCTCTGTCTTGCTCTCTCTCTCTCTCTCTGTCTCTCTCTCTCTCCTGCTCTCTCTGCCCCCAGCGCAATTACATCTGTGCCTGATGCAAGACCACGCTGGGAGACCTGACTTTGAGAAGGAGTCTGCCAAATCCCCTGTTAGCCCCTTCTGCCAGACGGCCATGCTTTTGCTGCATGTGTAGTCATGCTGTTCGTACCAGGCGTTGATGTGTTGCATTATTCAAGGAGAGACACTACAGTGTAGGGATAGAGAGAGGGAAAGAGAGAGAGAGGGAAAGGGAAAGACAGAGAGAGGAAAAGAGCGAGGGAGAGAGAGAGCAAGAGAGAGGGAAAGGGAAACAGAGAAGGAAAGAGAGAAAAAGAGAGAGAGAAAGAAGGAGCAAATATTTAGTGCGGTTTCACCCCTGACCGGCTACATAAAGAAGAAACGATCCCGAGACTTTATCTCCTGCTCCCTCTTCAGGCTCGGGTCTCTGCAGTATGGTTCTTTTGATTTTTAAACAGCCCTTCTACATCTATTATTACCAAAGGCTGTCAAATATTTCATCCATAACACATCTGTATCTGTGTCAGGTCCACAGAATAAGATAGATGAGGCCTATTCTGATGAAGTCATGAAGGCGGCCTTTTTGCTTGTTCTTAGCTATGTCACTAGTAGATAGAGTGAGCACAAAGGGCATATTATTCCCACTTGTGTTACAAGCTACTTCAGAGGTCGAATTGGTAGGGTAGGATGAAATGTGATACACAGCTAGGACATGAAGTTGATTTTTTTTGCAACTAACCTTGTATCCAATGTGACCCCAGACAGGGTGCAGTTTGGCCCATGTTCTGATCTACTCTTAAGCTTAGGGGGTTTATATATTTTTTAATAGTGATTTAGTTTTGATTGATTTAAGATGATGATGACACTAGGCAGCATTTTACAGATGTTGTTTAAAGTCAACTTGAAGTCAGTTTTTTAGTATCACCCCCCCTATGTATCATCACCTTTAAAGTGTTAACACAAGTGATTTGGTCTCTGCATTTTATCCCTAAATAACTAGTGTACACTTTTAGGCAGCAGTCAGTTAGGAGCCGGCAAACATGCATACACTTAGGCACTTTGTCCATACAGTAGGTATTCATGGTGTAGGAGAGAACTGTGTGTTCACTCCCTGTTAGTCCCTGCATTTCCTGCTGATATGAAGAGCCAAACCTGTGACTCTCCACTCTGTGGTTACTAGTCAGTTACATCAGGCGTCAGCTGTAGACTTACACCCTGCGCTACTTAACAAAAACACATGACTTGCAAATTTCAGCAGCTCACCCCACCCCACCCCAGCCCACCCTACCCACCCCACCCTACCCACCCCAGCCCTGCTGTTAACAAGCGCTCCCTCATGTCTCCCCCAGGTGCCTGAGGAGGCCGCCATCCTGCTGGCCACCCCCAAGATGCTGCTGCCGTCCTCCAGCCAGCTGCCAGCCGGAGCCCCCCTGTCCGCGCACCACCAGATCCAGCTGCTCCAGCAACAGCTCCAGCAGCAGCAGCAGCAGACCCAGGTGGCCGTGGCTCAGGTAGGACTTCTATTTGTGATACATTGTAATGCCAAAACACATCATCAAAGGGCTATTTTAGGGAGGAGGGTGCAGGATCCAAACAAAATACATTGTAATGCCAAAACACATCAAAGTGCTATTTTAGGGAGAAGGGTGCAGGATCCAAACATTGTAATGCCAAAACACTATCAAAGTGCTATTTTAGGGAGGAGGGTACAGGATCCAAACATTGTAATGGCAAAACACTATCAAAGTGCTATTTTAGGGAGGAAGGTGCAGGATCCAAACAAAAATAAAGAAAGTGTATAATTTGAAAAATGTCAAAATGATTTGCATGTCATAGAACTCCAATTTGGAACTTTTAAGCAGTGACGTTTCGAGCCATGCTGTTTCTCAGACTTCCCAATTTTTTAGGGGAAGAGTCACACGGTTTTGAAACGTCATCACGATTAGACTTCTAAATAGGGAACTCTAAGGTGTGCTGATATTTTCAGAATATCTGCTGAACTAGTTTCAGGTAGGACCTCTGCCATGGTCACCATGACTCAGGAACGTTTAGCCCTGCCAGCAAAAAAACAAAACAACACAGCAACAAAAAAAAAAACGGCTGGCGAAGCGAGCAAAGTGTTATTTATTAGTTTAATTTAGCAGAATGGCCCAGGGTACAGGGCATGCTTGTCCCCTGCCCAGGGGCCGCTATTGTTGCTCTCTCAGATTGAGGGGCCCGGGGGGACCAAGGTGATGTAGAGGGCGGTATTGTATAACACGACCCGCTGGATAATTAAGCAGCAAGAGAGGGTTTGACCTGCTTTTAACGGTCCCACTGTAGGTGTGTGTGTGTGTGTGTGTGTGTGTGTGTGCGTGTGTCTTTGTGCACATTTGTGTGTGTTAGCACGTGTGTGTCTGTGTGTGCGCTTGTGTTTCACACTACACAAATGCATCTTCATTGTTAGCCAAGTGAATCCGTTTTGCCTCATATCTCTTGTTTAGATGATTATTAGGCCAAACTCTAATGAGGACCCACCCCCATGAACACTCATCTCCCCTCCACTCCGCCGCTGTGACGTTAATGGCAGAGGGAGTTCTGGGTGGAAACTGTATGTGTCTGAGGGGGTGAATAGTGTGCCCCATGTCCACTTTTATGGCCCTGTGTGTCATTAAAGCCCCGCTTTTATCCCCCCTCATTAATTTGCCCCTGAAAGCCACAGAACATTTTCTTGCCTGTGATTGGTCACTGTCCAAAAAATCTGCAGAGTGTACACACATACACACACACTTGCACACACACACACACATACAGTATACCCTTTCTCCCTGTCTTTGTCTCACACACATGCATGCACAAACTCACTTATGCACACACACACACATATACACCCTCTCTCCCTCTCTTTCTCTCACACACATGCATGCACAAACTCACTTATGCACACACACACAAACATCCACATTCAAAATCAAACCCACACACATACACACACCCACACACACACCACACCACACTATTTGTGCATTTCAATTGAGGGTCGGAGGTCACGATTTTCTGGAGCCTTTTCATGTGCATTATCATCTCAGACCTCCTCCTCCTCCTCCTCCTCTTCTTCCTCCTCCTCCTCCTCCTCGTGCTCTGATGTGAGCTGACCCCGAAGTGTCCTCGTCTGTTTAGCGTTAATACGCTTCTATTACCCCTCGGTCGGGAGCCTTTACTTATCTGCCTCCGCGTGCCCCCCACCCCACCCCCCCCCCCCCCCCACAGCGAGGGCTTATTCGACCGCGGCCATGCTCCCAAAACGTTCCAGCAGCAGGGCGCAGCCGGGTCTAATCTTCCAGCTCGGCCTGGCCGAAGCCCTCCCACTGGGGTGAGCTGGACCAGACTGGACCAGATCACACACATGCACATGGATGGCAGAGACAGCGGGATGTGTTGGTCTTCTCCAGTGACCAGGAAGAAAGATAGGAAGGAAGGGAGAGAAGACATGGATAAAAGAAGTTGGAGAGAAAGTGATGGAGAGTGTGAGAGAGAGGGAGGGAGGGAGGGAGGGAGGGAGAGACGGGGGGAGATGAATATTCAAGGACAGAGATTTCAAAGGAGGGAGATACAGCTTGGTTAGGAAGAGAAGAAGAGGAGGGGAGAAAGAATCTGTCAGAGGGAGAGACTGAGGGAGGCAAAGGGAGACAGAGGGAGATAGAGAGAAAGAGAGAGAGAGAAAGAGAGAGAGTTGCCTCTCTGCAGCTGTGTTTGTATGTAAATGCCATGCGGCGGTGTCCTCTCTTCACCCCCTCCACCAGAGGTAAAGATCCCAGCTTCAGAGAGTAAGAACCCTGCTATGTATTCCTTCTGCCTGGGCACTTAACACAGGTGGCTTCACTATGTTACAGCTCAGGGCTGTCTGGGCCTTGTGCTCATACTCTGATTGTTGAGCATCTATCTGCAGGTTTCTAGTCGGCTTCAGACTTAAGTACTGTTTGATTGTTGATGAGCTGCGCCAGGTGTTTCTTACCAGCAGAAAAGGCTGCCATCTCTCTCATTTAGTGGTCCATTTTACTTAGATTTTTACATTGAGTTTCACCTTCTTGGTTTAGCGTTGCCCTGCTTTGCTAATACCTCATGTCTTGGGCCTGCTGTGTGATAAACAAAGTGGTTGCATACAAATTGAGGCAAAGATTGTGTCTTAATGGATGCATTATTTGTTATTTTGCCTTACTTATTTTTTGAGCAGTCAACTTGTTTGTGAGGAGTTCGGGGCACTCCCAAGTGTTGGGTAATTGCTTTGCAAATTGGTGGTTTTCTGACATCTCTGAGTTAGGGATGCCTAAGTACCCGCCACAACTGGCTGCCTAAAGATTAGGGTCTACTTAGAAATGTAGCTCTGTGTGTGTGTGTGTGTGTGTGTGTGTGTGTGTGTGTGTGTGTGTGTGTGTGTGTGTGTGTGTGTGTTGCATAGAGGTCATTTAAGGTTGGTATGGGGGTTCTTGAGACGGCATAATTGTGTTGTGCAGTTTGTTTATTAATACACTTCTTATGACATTTTAGTTTAGGATCTGTCTGTGCAAAGATGCATCCAGGGGTTGGAGTTGCTTGTCTATTTCCGCATGACTTTCTAGTTTGTTTTTCCATCTCATCATTTTGTATCTGCTGCTTTCTAGCCCCCCTGAAACTAATGGATGTGAGTAATAAATGTTGGAAGCTATAGACTGTTTTTTATAGTTAAGAACTGCATGCTGTTTTTCAGTGATTTCCCATATTGGAGGTTTATGTTTACGCTTCCTCCAGACGCTTCAGAAACCCATGGTGTCTATCCCATGAGGGAGGGTGTTGTGGCCTGCTAGGTCTTGTGGCCATTTTGTTTTATTATGCCAACTATCTACAGGTTGAAAGGGGGCGGGACTTAAGCACTTAATTGCTGGTAAGCTGTGCCATGTGTCTCTCACCTGTTTAATAGGCAGTCTATCCCGTCTAGTGGGCCATTTTACTTTGGGTTTTAACTTTTGACCCAGAACTCCTGACATTTCACCATGTTTTGCTTGAAATATAGTTAATAAACATGTTTTGTTTTAAATCCAACCTCTGGCCCCCTTCTGTTGCAGACTTCACACAGAGTCGTAGAACCATTATTTGAAAAGACACAATTAAGAAAAGACAAGAAAAGCAGTCATCCATATGGAATATTTTATTAAAGTAGAATTTATAGGTGGTAATGGATGAATCTCTGCTGTACACTGGTACATGGAGCTGTACTCAAACTCTGTTTCTGCACAGGGGGCAGGTGCGGTTCTCCCGGAGCCATTGCAGAACACAGCTGCGGTGGAACCTGTGCAGGCACGGCAAAACAACAAGTTCTTCTCCCGCCATGTATTGAGTCAGACAAATCCTGCAGTCCCTATCGTTAGTCATGTTCACAGGATCGAACAGCATAGTAGGGAGGCCGAAAGGGACATTTGCAGCAAGGTTGTTGGTTCTCTGCCGAACACGTTGGTTGTTGGTTCTCTGCCGAACACGTTGCCCAACCGGTTGCTGTATCACGGGTGCTAGATCATGAATGAGATAAACGGCATCTTGCAGGAGCTGAAAATCATAATGTCCATCGCTGAAAAGCAGCATGCCCAACATGGCAAACGCCTTAACTACTACTTGATACTCAGCCGGTGAAAGAGCATCCAGAGCAGCAAATAAGGCCTCGTTATTGTGATCAGTTGTGTTGTCAGTTGGCATGGCCTGAGGAGTTGGGGCAGGCTGAAATCCAACATCTGACCTCTGAGCTCTGTGTGCCTGCACGGGCTCAAAAACATGATGTGAGGGCCCTGGTTGCGGGGACCTCCTGCTGTTCTCATGTCTGGGCAGGGAGGGCACAGGTCCAGGCCTGGATCTCTTGGAGGATGTGGTCTCCTCATCATCACTGAGGACATGCTCCCTGGAGGGTCCAGGCAGTGGGGACTGTCTACCCTGGCTCTGCCCAGAGAGGTTGACAGTGCTGTTGGGCAGAGCTGGCTGAGAGGGTCTGGGAGAGCGCTTCCTCTTCCTCTTTCCGCCACGAAAACCCCCTTCCTCACTCATTGAGCAGGAGAGTAGGATACTGAAAGGAAATAGTCATAGTGAATCACACTGCACAAATTAAGTAAAATATCAGTAATCAAGAGCTATCACTAGCTTTTAACTAGCTACATGTGATTTGTATATATTCTTTTAAGTAAAAAGGTCTAATAATGTTGTAACTATATACTAATACTGTTATTATAAAGTTTAAAAAAATTACCTCGATCGACAGAAGTTCTGAGTTCCAAAGTAAATGTAAACACCAACACTTATAACTTGATTTTTCGACAAGAAACTCGCACAGAACTGTATATCACACCAGAAAATAGACTAATGACTGAGAAATGTGCATATGTTACTTTAGAATCTTGACAGCTCAAGTCATGACATCATAAAACATTCTGTGTTCCGTATTGCCCAGTCTCCACATGCTAGTAGAACACAAGGCCCCTGTGATGTCATCAAGTCTTACTGCACTGCAAAAATCTTTAGGATATTTATATTATAGGTAATTAACAGAGGCTTCTGTATAAAGAAACTTACAGTAATAAAAGAAACAATAAACTACAAACAATAAACATTAGGCTAAAATAACAAACTGATAATTATGATGTAGATAAATATAACTTAAGTACGCCTACCACTAATAACAACAAAAACAAAGCTTTCACCAGTAAATAAAGTTCAGACAGTATTTTTTCTATTGGGAGGGGGCATCATCTGATGAGTGAAAAGAGTGGGGAAATAAAATTTAAATAGGATGGTGAAGATTATGTTTATCTGTATGTTTGGCACTTGGCCACCGATATTTAGCTGCTTAAAAAGTTAACTGACTATTTTTCAATAATTTCAACACAGAAAACGTAACCCCTACCCTTCCCTGTGCTTCAAACAGTTACTGGGGGAATTTTCTAAAGGTCATCTACAATTTTGAAATTTCCAGACCATTCATTTGAATGTACCACCATATTCCCCAAAGGATGTTTGATCAATAATATCATTTTCCTGAACCATGTAAGGCTATGGTTGTCACCCCACATGACTAAGTACTGTACGAAGGGTTGTGTGTGTGTGTGTGCGTGTGTGTGCCTGTGTGTGTCTGTGTGTGTGTCTGTGTCTGTGTGTGTGTGTGTGTGTGTGTGTGTATTTGTTGGCCTACGTGCTACAAGGCACCGTTTCGGGCACTGGCTCTTTTACAGAGCCCTTCTTCTGAATAGCCTGCAAACAAGGTGGCACTTTGTAATGGCTGCTGTCAGTATCTGACCTCCGATGTCCCTCTTCAGCGATGCGCAGAGAACCATGCAGCCTTTGAAGTGGCGTATCAAAGCGGTGTCGAGCGGCACAGATCACGGCCTCGTCCATTTATTTATTTATCCGTTATTTGTGCGGCACCATGGCTTGTCCTGTGGGAGTGCAGTGGTGGCAGATGAAACGCTGGGCACGCTCACGTTTACGCTCCTTTGGAAGTTAAAAAGCCTCACGCTTCTCAGCACATGCCACTGCTCAGGCTGGGTAGAGGGGTGAAGGGGGGGTGGGTGGGGGGGCAGTAATGTGGGCTTGCGGAGGTGGTGTGTGTGTGTGCGTGTGTGTGTGTGCGTGTGTGTGTGTGTGTGTCTGTGTCTGTGTGTCTGTGTGTGTATGTCTCTATATGTGTGCGTGTGTGTGGTGTGTGTGTGTGTGTGTGTGTGTGTGGTGTGTGTGTGTGTGTGTGAGTGTGTCTGTGTGTGTGTGTGTATGTCTCTATATGTGTGCGTGTGTGTGTGGTGTGTGTGTGTGTGTGTGCATGTGTGTGTGTGTGTGCCTGTGTGTGTGTGTATGTCTCTATATGTGTGTGCGTGTGTGTGTGTTTGTGTGTGTGAACAGCCTTTTTTAATCTCTCCTCGCTCCTCCCTCACATTAGCCGCCGTAACACCAAAGTGGTGAGATTAGGCAGCGCCTCTGATCCGGCGTAAAGACCTCATTCATGTCTGTGCCTCTCCCCTGACAGTGCTCGCCGCTCCATTATAATGAGGCCTGAGGGCTTTGGCTCGCAGTCGACACTTATCCAGCTCCAGCAAACCGCAAACTAAACTGCCTGCAAACTCACTTTTTTACTTTATTTATTTTGCACTTTGGAAGAATCAGTATCTTTCAATCTTTAAATTAGGGAGTTGCCCATTTTTTAAGGCTAAGCAGATGATTGTTGCATGCTTTGAATTTAATATATGTAAGTATAAAGGCTTATAAGCACCCCTACTTTATACCATAAATATTCACATACATATTCATAACATTTTATCTCAACCTGCACATCATTTCACCATTACTGATTTTGTATTCTATCGTCACAATGACTGTTATGTCCAAAATAGAGAACCTACTTAAACTACTAGATTCTGGGTCTAATGACCGTATAAAGTATTTTGTATTGTCTTTAAGCAATTGTATGAAATAATTTAATAACTACCTACGCTTCAGCAGAAAAAAATGGTCTCAAAGACTTTCCCTATCAAGAGACAAAAGAAGATCATAGAGAATATTGTCATTCACTGACTTTGCTCAACCAAAAAACTATCTCTTCGGTTGGCCAATGCAGTGAAGGTGGGTCAAGCACATCAGTGTGGCTGCCTCTACAGTGGCAAGCTTTGAGAAACTTTGAGAACTACAGGACTCTGACACAAAGGTGCTGACAAAATACACTTTTATATTATATATACTTTTATATTTTATATGATTTTGTGCAAAAATGGCACTAATGCACTATAGCTGCCAAGCGAAAAGTCTACATAATTTACATAAAACACTCTACACGCATTCTCATAAACACATACACACAGAAAATACTGAGTGCACCTCTGTGGATAATGCATTTTAAGATCCTCTCAAAACTTTTCTAAGGATAAGTCCCTTTATTTAATTTATGCAGCAGGATGCATTTATGATGAGGAATATTGCTGTTTAATGGGCTCCCTGTGAACAATTTGTCTTGGAAAACCTTGTTGAGTCTGCGATGAGACATTATAGCTTCGTTGGCCGCTGTCCTGAATTGCTTCCAGACAAGCCCCCCTCCACACACACACACACACACACACACACACACACACACCCTTCACTATGGCATTCTCAAATTTCAACTGTCACTCACATAGAAAAAAATGTGACAAACAGTGATGAGGGGCCCATGGACAAAAGCTCACATTACTGCTTCAGAGGAGCCGTCCTCGCAACAACAAGGTGTTCTCGCTCTTTAAACGCCGCCTATTGAGTTCTTTTTCAAGGATGGCACTGAAGGAGAGGCAATTTTCACAGTCTTTGGGTTATTACTCGTGTCAGAACTGAACTGCTTTTGGTGTGTGAGTGTGTGACTTGTGGACGTCTTCAGAAGTACACTGGAGTTTTACAGCAAGTTGAAAGCAGTCATTTTCATGACTAGTAGATGACAGCAGTCATCCTTACCGCGATGTGTGTTTGACTCTGACATGTGGTAGAACCTGTAGCAGAGGGGAAAAGAGGGACTTTGTCCCAGCTTCTCTGACATACCCCTGCAGTCAGACAGTGGTGGCCAACCTGGATTCTGAAGCTACATATTTCATATCACCTGGTCTTTCTACCTGGGCACTTAATATCACTTAATATTGGTGAAGTCACTAATTGCCTGCTCCAGCTGGCTAAAGAGTTGTGCTTATTGAATTAGAATCAGCAGATCTGGTGAATGGCCAGAACACATAATAATAATAATAATAATAATAATAATAATAATAATCTTTACTTGTAGAATTGTTAGCACAATTCATACATACAAGATGCAGCTCAAAGTGCTTTACAGTTTGGTGCTGGTGCTAGATTGCAACTTATGAAGCCAGGCTGCCCATCACTGCAGTCAGATCGGTGAGTGCCACTGCAGACAGAAACAGGGTGTTATCGCTCCTCTCTTTCTGTTCCTCTCTCTTATCAGCAGCACTCATGCTTTGTTCAAAACCTATCGCAGGAGAAAAGAAGGACTTTGTTCCAGCCAAAGTCCAAAACACCAGTAATATGCTCCCAACAATCATTTTAATGGTGACGTTGAGCGTTTTGACCGTTACCATTGAAAGAATTGCTGGTGTCATGGACTGTATTTGCTGCATGGTAAAAGCCTGTTTTGTGGTCCAGCACCCAGACTTGAGATAAGGATGTGTGTGTGTGTGTGTGGGTGTGTGTGTGTGTGGTTTTTTTTTCAGTACGCTTTGAGGTCAGTGGGTTTTCCCTCCACAGAAAGAGACAGGGAGTTATCGGCCCTCGCCGCTCTGTCTCTCTCCCTTATCGGTGGCTGCTGATGCTTTGTCGGGCTGAAGCGGTCCATGCCTCAGAGTGATGGAGGTCAGGAGCACACTAGGCAGAGGGCTGAATCCATCGCACCACCACAATTTGACATTTTGGGCAGGAAAAAAAAGGAAGAACTCCCACACACAGCCTCTGTGTTTGGGGAATGAGCAATTAAATCACTAACCTGTGTTGATCCCCCCCCACCCCCCCCCCCCAACTGTTTCAGTTTACTGTGTTGTTGTTGCCAAATGATTCTTCCTGACGTTTCACACCACATTTCCCTTTTCTAGCATTCCTTTCAGGTGGCCCTGTTTAGACACACCTGCGGACCCACACACACACACACACACACACACACACACACACACACACACCACACACACACACACACACACACAAATGCTCAATATACCCCAGCTGCTTGTGCTTTGATAAACCATATGTGAAACCACAATGTTTTATCATCTGTTAAAATTTGATCATGACCGAGTCGAAAGGAATGAGATCATAATTTCATGAAATGAATGGCTGGCTATAACCTGCTATGGGGAGAGCAGGTGTGCTCTCATACCTGGGAGCCTTATGTAATCATGTACCGGATATGGGTGTCGGGCAACATAAAGCTGCGAAGTGATGATGCTTCGAATCACCAATTTGACGAATCAGTCTCAGTAAAATCAGTGAGGTAAAGCATGAAGCGTTTCATGCATGTGCTACTTGTGAAGGGGTTTGGTCATCTCACCTTCTCCTCCCACCCTCTCTCTTTCTCTATCTCCCTCTCTTGCACTTACTGTGTCTCTGTCTTTCTCTACAGTATCTCTCTGTCTGCCTTTCTCTCTCTCTGTCTGGTTCTCTCTCTCTCTTTCTCTCTCTCTCTCTCTCTCTGCCCCCCTCTCTCTCTCTATCTGCTTTTCTCTCTGTGTCTGCCTCTCTCTCTCTGTCTGCCTCTCTGTCTGCCATTCTCTCTCTCTTTCTGTCTGCCTCTCTCTCTCTCTGTCTTCCTCTCTCTTTTTGTCTGCCTCTCTCTTTCTGTCTGCCTCTCTCTTTTCTGTCTGCCTCTCTCTCTCTCTGTCTGCCTCTCTGTGTGTCTCTCTCTCTTTCCCTATCTCCCTCTCTCCCATTCTCATTCTCATTCTCATTCTCATTCATACTCTCTGCAGATCATTGCTTTCATGGCCCCAAGGTGGTGAGGGAGCTGTTAGCATGCGCTACGGTACATATCGCTGCTCATTTGAAACCTAGCCGGCTTTATTACCGCACTTCTGTCTCCTGCCAAGGAGCTTCGCTAATGAGAGCGCCGCTGTCCCTTTTATCCATCATCGCTCTGTTTATCATCAGTGTTGGTCGAGACACACACGCTATTTTAATGTATACAGCTTCAGCTCCATTAGTGTTTGTGAGAGTGTGGTGGTTCAGGGGTCCAACAGTACAGTGACAGGCTGGAGGAAAGTGCCCTTTGTTTCTCTCTCATCCCTGTCTGGAAGGGAGAGGGCCTTACTACACCGCACTCCATCGCACCTCTCCACTCCTAGAGGAAGGGGGTGGGGGTGCGGGTGGGGGTGGGGGTGGGGGTGGTATTGTTGTCGTCAGGGTGAAGAAAGTCTGAAGAATCTACATAAGGACCTTCACAGAGCGGGCTGTCTGATGAGTTACCATGGACACTGACCCCTGTCTCAGTCTCCTCCTTAACAACCGCAGTCACAAATGGCAGCAGCAGACTTGGCGTCTGCGTAGCGCACAGCCCCATCTCATCTCCTAAGGTCAACACACAAGTAATCCCCTTATTATTACCGCCCTAATTCTCACCACCCAATCTCACCACCATATCTCTCTCGCTCTCTTTCTTCCTTTTTTCCTCTATATATCAGTCCTACTCTTCCCCCTCCATCTCTCTTTCTTTCCTCCCTCTCCCACTCTCTTTCTCTCTCTCCCTCCCTTTTGCTCTCTCTCGTCTGTCCTCCTGCGCTCTCCCCCACTGTAATTGACTGACTCATGCACACAGACCCATTCACGTCACACTTAGAAGGGTGGATCCCTGAGCTCGTTCACTTTAGATTTTTAT
>CM059276.1:26101435-26106435 GCA_030347295.1 Setipinna tenuifilis
TGTGTTGTGTTGTGTGAGGCCTTTCCCATTAGCGGACCTGCCAGTTCTCCCAAACATCCCTGCTTTACATAACAATTGCAGTTCATTGTGGCAGACTCCTGCGCTGCTGTTCCACTCTCCGCAGCCATACAGCCATACCGTAGGCAGATCCTCCCCAGTATGAGGGGGAGCGTAGCGGGGCACACAAAAGGGCACAGCGCCCTTCCCGCTCCTGTGATTATTACCTCCAGGACTGCTCAAAGAATTCATTTCTTTCCGAGGTAGCGGAGCAATTCATGGCCCGCTCGTAAGCGTATTTGCCAAAGATGGGCAGGGTGATATAGAGTGATATAGGTTGTCCCTTGTAGTCGCTGCCTGTAACGATGGGGGTGAATAGTAATCACGTGCTCCGGAACTCACGCGGTGCGCTGGCTAAAGGCTGTGTGCTGAGATACTGTATGACCTCCGCAGTGTTTCTTCTCTCCTCCTTCCTCATCTTCTTCCCCCCATCCTCTGTTTTTGTTGCATGTTATTTTTCACTTTTTCGTAAAAGTAAGCTCGAAATACTTCCTCTTTGTATTATGTAAGCTGTCTTTTGTGCACTGTTTTTGGTATTGCGCTGTTACTCTGAGTTTAAATTGGTTTTGACAGTGCTCCATATTTTATGTAAATGGCATATCTCCTTTCTGTATTTTTGGAGGTAACTTTACTCCCCCAAATTCTCTCTCTCTCTCTCTCTCTCTCTCTCCCTCTTTCTCTCTCTCCCTCTCTCCCTCTCCCCCTCCCTCTCTCCTCAGTGGGTTCCCAGGACAGTCTTCTGGAGATCACCTTCCGTGCCAACGTGCCCCCGGTGCTGTGTGACCCCATGACCCCGCGGCCCGACGACGTGAGCCTGCCCCTGCTGAGCGACGGCACGACGCTCTCTCAGCCGCTGGCCAGCCCCCTAGGTAGGGACGAGTGCTTGGTCAAGTTCGAGTGTTTCCACTTTCTCTCCGGGCCCCCCCAGCAGGAGCAGGGCCCCCACCCCAGTCTGGTGGTGGGGGCCAACGGGCTGCTGCACCACCACCACCGCCCGCGCCCGCTCCAGACCCCCTCCACCTCCTCCGCCAGCGTCTCCCCGGAGACCCAGGAAGAGCTGCTCGGCAGCCTGGAGTTCCTAAGGTTTCGCGAGTCGGGTATTGTCTCGGAGTACGAGTCGACCAACACGGACGACAGCGACGACCGGGACAGCTGGGGGGGCCAGGACGAGAGCACGCTGCGCCTCCTGAACGTGCTCAACAAGCACGCCCCCTCCGACTGCCTGCTGGATGACGAGATCGCTGTGTAGCTTAGCCTAGCCTAGCATTGACTAGCATTGCCTAGCCTTTGTGTAGCCTAACCTAGCGACCCAAAACCACCAGATCAGCTCCTCTCTCTGTTTCCTAGTGTCAATATCCCACACAATCAGTCTCATACTTGGTCATTGTGAAAAAAAAGATGTAATGCTGCTGGTCCCAGAACCATTTTAAACCTGCAATGTTCCTCTTAAATGAGAGAAGCTGTCGTCTGTGCTGTTCCATCCACCAGCAGTTTGAAACAAAAGAGATAAATGGGGTTGGAAATGAGAATGGGTTCGTTGGGTTGCTAACACAGATTCTTGTGAAGGTTTAGCCAGGCAAAGACCGTTAGCACAACCAAAACCATCAGCGATCTGTCCGCTGGCGTTTCTGTTCAAAAGCTCTACAGACTCTCAAGAGCCAGGGCCATTTTGAGGAAGAGAATATTTTTAGCAGAAAACGGCATCTATACACCTGTACAAAATATACGTGTATTAGTTATTAAGAAAACAAGGGGGGAAAAAACAGCAAGAAAAAAGGCAAATATTTTATACTTGGTCTTGTGAATGTGTGTATGTAAACAGTATGTCGGTTGATGATGATCTAAGTGTTTCTTTTTTGTTGTTTTCAGATAATATGTCACAGTTATTTGTGCCAGCATGTACCATATGCAGTTCTTGGTTCTTGCAGTTTAGTTCTTGCACACTGCCGATAATGTTGAAAGCCCAGTGGTGCTTTTTTGTTTGTTTTGCTTAGATTGTTACCTTCGACTGAGACCTCTGAGGTTGTGCTGTGCTCTTTAGCCTCTACACTGTGCATGTGAGTGAAACGCAGCCTAGAACCAGTCCTCAACAAACTGTAGACATCCATTTTAAAAAGAGCCACCAGCGATGGTACAAGGCCGCAGTGCAGTTAAAATGTTATCTGCGACCATCAATATCCTCATCCGGTGTAGTTGTACACGGTGCTGAACCCAAGGCACTCCACTCCAGTGTTCTCTTTCTGCATCCTCAGCATTGAGGGTTTGTTCTGCTTTAGTCCCAATTACACCATACAGATTTTCTCACTTTGTAGGCTAAAGGATTTGGGTTGGAATCAATCGACAATGTGGGTTTTTCTGATCTGTATTTATCTGCTGATCAGACAGTACTGTATTTCCAGGATAATTAGTGTAGGGTCCTGCAAGGACACTCACTGGTCTGGGTATTCCTATTCCTGGCTCCTGTTTCTCAGTAATGGTTGGTGTAGTGGCATATCTCAAACATCCTAGGGTGAGAAATCTTTACCCTTTTTTTACCCATTTATTTTGAAATTGCACACTTTGGAAAATAAGGTCTGGGTGGCGGTCATTATCATCACTGCCCCTTTACCCAATCAAACCCTTTCTCTCTCCATCCCCTCTCTGTGGGAGGCATCGCCATCTTGATGCGATGGTGTTTGAGGCAAGGGAAGGAAGGGCATTTGGCTTTGCCCAGACTCATTTTGGAGAAGCAGACAGGTGGAATAGTCCCAGAGAGGCCTCCTAATAGTCCAGAACTGACAGACTGTGTCCAGGACCCAGAGCAATGAACTGACTGACTGACTGACTGACTTAAAGGAGATGGTATGCAACATTGCAATCACCTACCTCTTCACTGTTACGTTGTCCCTTTTCCTCCCCCTCTCTTCCACTCCCTCTCTCTCTCTCTTTCCCTCTGGACCTCTCTCCCTCTCTCGTTTTTTTTTCTTTCTTTCTCTCACTCTCATCCATTTGCATCTCCTTATCCTTCTCTTCTTTTTTTCTCGTTTTCCTTCTGCCACTGTCTGTTTTCCACCCCTCTGGAGGCCGAGGTGCTCCACCTGGCTGAATCTTGATTTTTCTTTCTTTTTTTTTTTGCTCATCCCTTCCTTTTCCTCACATCCCGCTCCCTCCCTGTCTCTCTCTCTGAAGCTCCACCACGGCGACAGAGCCTTTTTTTTTCATCCTCTCCCAGCTGTAACCCTCAGCAGGCTTACTTGGGCTTTTCTTTTGTTCAACCTTCCAAGGTCTGCCGAAGTAAATTTCTCCTTTTTTTCTAATTTAACAAAGGACTTGGCTAGAAAAATCAATGATTTGAATGTCCTCCACCGCCCAAAAAACTAGGCCCTCCCTGTATGCCCAATTAGTCGTCTGCTAATTGAGGGCTTTTTTGCTCGCCACCTTTGGTTGGCCCTGTCAGGCCTGTAGATGAGCATATTAATCACGCGGGAATCCATATCAGCTGTCAGAGATGAATCACACGGCCCCCCAGCCTACCATACATCCTCCTGTGCTCTGCAGCGAGTTTTTTTTAGTGAGTTTATTCTTGCTCTCTCTCTCTCTCTCTGGCTGACGGCGACAGCACAGTGAACTGTGGGTGGGTGGGTGGGTGGGGGGGATGGGGGTGTCCTGAGAGACACAGGCATGGAACTAGCGAGTGGGTTATTCTGCTTTGATACACAACACTTTGAACCACAAGATCAAGAGTTTGTTTTTTTTATTGCTGGAAAGAGTTGTGTGGTTTTCATCGTCGCAGCGTCCTGTTACCCAAGTGTCACTTTGATTGACGTTTTTATTTTGTTTATGAGGTCTTCAAAACTTTTAGAAAATGAGAACGCTTTCATATTCATTTTGAAAAGTTAATTAGGCTTGCATAATCAAAGCAGAGACGTTGATGTGCCGTCTTCATCATCATCATATCATCAGCTGTGTACTTTTGTGGAAAATTGAGCATTCATTATCCCCGTAAACTCAGCCAGAGCAATCTTGTTACAGTTTTACGGTCAAATAATTAGCCCCTACATGATTTTTATAAGATCTTTGGCCACAACCCCAAAAGCTGCATCCAAAAAGATGATCACTGGGTTTTATTTGGCAGATATAGCAGGTGCTGTTGTTCAGCATTGACCCTGCCCGTGTGCCAATGAAGAAAGGCCCTGAGATGCCTCTGCAAGAAGGAGCAGTGTGGCGTGGGTGGCACAGGCAATGCAGCAGTCACAGATAGATAGACAGCTGTGTGTGTGTATTGGTGGTCAGAGAGGTTGGGGGTTTGGGTGGGAAGGGATGCTGGGGGGGGGGGGTACCTATGCCATCTGTTCATCGCTGCTGCCTCTGCATAGTGAGAGCGTCTCCTCAAACTCTTTCTGACAACCACGCCCCCCTACCCCCAACTCAATCTCTCTCTCTTTCTCTCTCACACACACACACACACATTATGCATTTTGTTATGGGCAAAATGCACACCATCCCCACATTACATATCCACTCTTGTATTATTATTATTATTATTATTATTATTATTAAAGAAGCAAAGGCAGGCATCTCTCTCTCTCTTTCTCTCTCTCTTCACCTTACCCTTTGTTTATCCTGCTGACACATCTCTCTACCTGAATGTTTTTCCCCAATCTCACCTTCCCATTTTTCTGCCTCTCTCAAAGTAATTTTAGCCAACTCTCTTTATATTAGTTGTCTTTTGTGCAGCACAGAAATGTCTCAATTAGTCTGCATGCATTTGTGTCCTCTTCAGTATGACACAGTGACATTTGCGCCTGTCACTGTGGCCGATTAGAAACAAACTTCTCGTTATTTTTGTGCTTGACCTTAGCAAAGCAATAACGAGCCCTTAGCAGGCATTTCTCTTTCAATGATTTCTCCCCTGGTAATATTACCATAAAGGATTGTAACTCCACAACTTTTTTTTTCTCTGT
>CM059276.1:26111435-26183935 GCA_030347295.1 Setipinna tenuifilis
AGATGGTTTATTGTCACATGCATAGACATACTGGGTAGAGTAGGACATGCAGTGAAATTGGGGTGAAAGGGGTTCATAAAAGGTAAAAAAAGTAAACAAATGCACAGTTTAGACGGAGCAGCCAGAAAGGTGTCCGAACGCAGTGGTGCCATGGCAACGACCTGCTGTCTCTCTTCAGTTTCAGACTTTGGTTCAGTCTCTCACTTCTGAGCAAGGTTTGACGGCGTTCAGCAGACTATGACATGATATGCTCTTGAGCACAGTGGGATTGTGTTTTTCATTCATTTATTTTTGTGGCTAACAAGGTGTCTCAACATGTTTGTTTGTTTGTTTGTTTCTTTCTTTCTTTGTTTTCTAACTGCCCCTGAAACCCGTCCGTACTCACCTTCTTTTTTTAACCATATCAAAACTGGAGTGGAAGTGCACTTATTCTGTACCTTGTCACTGATCTTGCTTTGGCTCAATAAACATTTCCTTTCTTACTCCTTCTCTTCCTCTGCTTCTTCTTCTGCTCTGTTTGTTCCCTACTCGTTCACTCGTCCTCTCTCCTGGACATGCGCTCACTTCCTTTCTCCCTGCCTTCTCCTTTCACTCGCCGTGTGTTAGATAACATAACGCCGCTTTCCCACACAACCTATAATTTCCTGCTCCTATAATATCCTGGGCAGCATCTGAAGTTTAATTACCCTGAACGACACGCCACAGTTTGACTTTCCTGCTGTTTGCCCTCCACAGTTAACCCCTCACCGCTGCTCTGCCCCCTCCCCCCCCCCCGCACAAATCAGGCCACACATCTCTGGGCCTAGACGTAAACACTGCATGTCTGGGAGCCCCCCACCCCACACACACACACACACACACACACACACACACACACACACACACACCCGCCCCAGACTAAACTCCCCGTGTATCCTGGGACGTTTTTTACTCCCTTTTGTGCTGTCAGACACGGGGAGTGGCAGCTCGTAAATTAGCCCAGAATAGCTCCCGTGTCGGAACACACACACCAGCACACCAGCTGCCTGCCCCAGATTACACGGGGAGACGCAGGTATTTCAGAGCGCGCGCTCACACACACACACAGACACACACACACATACACATACACATACACACACACACACACACACACACACACACACACTCACTCACTCACTCACTCACTCACTCACTCACTCACTCACTCACTCACTCACTCACTCACACACACACACTCACATACACACACACACACACACACACACACACACACACACACACACACATGTGCGCTCTCCAGAAAATCCAAACCCAGTATATTGTTTTGTGAAGCCTTCCTCCTGACCGGACAGGAAGGCTCAAAATGGCCTGCCGCTTCTGTTCAGTGTGTGCTGGTAACAAGACAAGGGTGGAAAATGAAGATAAATTAATCAGCGCTAGCCGGACTGTTTAAATGACGATGTGAGCTCTGCTTCCTCCTCCAGCAACCAGCGTAGGAAACATCTGTGGAGCAGTGGGGGGTGGGGGGGGAACTGGTCCTTTGTTGCTTGTTGTGCCGATGCATTATTCACTTCAAGGCTAAACGCGCCTGTTTGTCTGTTGTGTTAAGTGGAGGAGTGCTCCGCTTACTCACAGTTGTGCTACTGACGGATACAGAGGAAGCGTCAGTCACACACACAGTCCTATGGGGAGGTGTAGGACAAATGGCCAAGCACAATGCAATTTGACTGCAGTGGGCCCTTGTGCTCACACAGAGTTTGTTTGTTTTTTTCCTCACTCAGTAGCAAGTCAGCAGAGAAGGATACGATTTTTTTTTTTTTTGCAGCTGTGGCCTAGTGCTACGAGAGTTGGTCTTGGGATCAAAGGTGGGTCACAGGTTCGAATCCTCTTCCAGTAGGAAGAAAGGAGTCTCATCATTAAAAAAGTGATGATTTTATGAGCCTATACCCCCATATCTAGATGAAGTACCTGTTAGCACAGAGCAACCTAAAGTGAAGTTCTGGATAATGCTATAAGGAGCCCATAGTAGCATATGCAGAAGTAGTATTGCAGTAGTCTGGGCCCCCCATACTGCCTGTGACGCTACATTGAATTTCTTGTTCAAGTCAATCTGGCCAACCTGCCTATTCTTGCCTGTTTCTGTGGCACCAATCAGGCACCAATAAAAAACAAACGCCATGCACTCATCGTCGGAATCAGTGGTCTGATTGGTTGTAGCTCTGTGTCCAGTAGGACACAAAGGCATTTGAAAGACGCCCATTGATCCCACCCCTGAGAACTTCCCGTCTGTGGGACGTTTGCCAGACACAAGCTCTGCGTACGAGCATTGTGCAACAGCCAGGCTAGTTTTGCAGTGCAGATGTTCACATAGTCTACCAGCACACTGCAACCTCAGGAGAGTCGGCCATTATTGCTTCACACCTTCTCATTACATCGGAAGCTCACAGTTATTGCTGTGGCGGGCACTCCCACGGAACATTAGCAAAGTTCTGGTATCAACCCCCCACCACCACCCCCAACCCTCCACTCCCCCCACCCCTGGTCTTCCAAGGGACTGGGTGGAAGGAGGGAGGGAGGGAGGGAAGGACTGATGTGTTTATTTGCACTGCCGCTTAATTAAAGAGATGGTCCTGGGTAGCAGCTGCAGAATTGAAGCCCTTTCACGCTGTCTTTCGCTCCCTGCTAGCAACCAACCACACATCTGACAGCAGTGTGGCATCTCTGCAGGCCATGCCCTATCAAATATTTTGGGAGACTTTGGTGTTTGTTCTTTTTTATTCCTCTCTTGTTTGTTCTGTCTCCTATTCCTTTGCTCCGGGTAGCCCCAACATTTCAGAGGCCCAGCAAACAGTGCAGTGGTTTTGATAGTGTCATATCCCCTTTTCTCAGATGGTGACAGGCTAATGAAAGTGCCTGTTTTTCAGGCTGGCTCTGTCTCCCCCATCACACCTATACACACACACAGACACGCACACACACACACACACACACACAGATACGCACACACGCATATACACACACGGCAGACACTGCTGGGTCTGACAGGCTGTTTTAAACGCCATCCGTAGTCAGGTTTTACATGCATAATGTGAGGCCCACGCACAGACATTAAGTCACTGTGGTGTAGATGTCTGTCAGCATGTAAGGAGAATGTGTGACAGGCAGACACCCCTTAGCATCCTCCCACAGAGACATGTTATGCATGATTTCCAAGAAGTTGCACTCAGACTACTGATGTAGTCTTCAGGAATGCATCATGTGATAGTGAAGGTCTTTACAGTCAATCTGACCGAGGGAAACCTTCAGTGAAACATGCGTAGGCAATTAAGTTCAGCGCACATAGCCCCAGAGCCTGTAGATGGAACATGTTCACGCAATTACGGTCCCGGTGGTGATATTATTTAGCTGCTCTCTTCTCTGTATGCAAATGTGCAACCTGCATAAGAATTGCTTTTTTATGTCTCACTTAAACGCTTGCCGAGAAATAATTTTCTCCACGAGGTAAGACTGCTCGAGCGCCCCAGAAACCCCTCTTATGCCTGCGCGTGTGATGTACTCCAGCTGCCTCATCGCCATTGTGGTTGTGTGTGTATTTCTGCATGTGCCATGTTCATCGCTTGCATTTTTTTGTTAATGTGTAGTGCTGCCTCTCTTAAGTGTGTGTTTTCTCTATTTGTTAAAACTGGAAAAACCCTAAAGCCAGATTTACCCCGAAGTAACCTCCCACCCCCCACAAAAAAAGGCGTGTGCATACCCAACCACAAATACCTTCTAGTAAATCTGGCTTTTAAGTTTCCTTACTTGTATTCCCATTCCAAATATGATGTTTTTGTTAGATGGTAGAGTTCCCAACTTTGCTTGTTGAGATCATTTAGGGAAAGATGTGTTCTTTTAGGGAGGAGTACTTCTCCTTAGTCACCTTACAGTACTTATTCTCATGTGTTTTGACCTCCGCTCTCCTCATCTTCCATAGTTGACCAAAGCATGTTCGAGAACTCCACGGTGGCCCAGCAGCAGCAGAAGGCTCCGGGTTCCCGGTCGTCCGCCCGACGGTCGCTAGGCAGCACGGCCAGCCCTCCTAGCAGCCTGGCCGATGGCTCCAACCTCGCCAGCGGGCAGAGAACCGGCGGCAGCAGCCAGCACCTGAAGAACGCCCTGAACCTGGGCAAGGCCGTGGGGGCAAAGGTCAACGACCTTCTGCGACGCAAGGACCCCAACACCTTGGGAGACATCGGGGTGACGGAGGTGAACAAGAATGTCGGGGCGGTATGGTCATGCGCGGACGGCATGACTCATGGCGGTGTGAGCAACAGGTACATGCATCTTAACACAATTTTCTGACTTATTGGATTTGGATGGCATGTGAACTCGGGATATCAAAATTAAACAAAAAACCCACTGATTTCTGCATCAAATATCTCCTACATAATCATCTCACATATATGTAGTTATTTAAAGAAATAGTTATATTTAATAAAAATTCGTTATAAAGACATATTTACTTATTTAAATAAATATATTTGAAACTGAGTGACAGAGAGCAGTATTTTATGTGGATATTTATGTAGTCAACAATTAGACTTTATAACCTTGTGGATCCTCTTAAAAATTGTCATGGTAACCATAATGGCTGTAAAGTCCACTGTCATAAACATGTTGCTCTTACATTTAAATTCGGCCATTGTGAGTCCTGCCAACACAAAAAAAAAAAATCTTCCCATTTTCCTATTTGTAACCATGGCAGCAGTCTCCCCCACTCTCCACCGCATCTTGATGACCGGCAGCCATCGCGCTCTTGTGTAAACACCCGCTTGACCTGGCCGTCCTGCCTGCTTGCTTGCTTGGGCGTTGTTGGGTTTTAGCCCAAACTGCCTTATCTCCATTAGAAAATCGCATTACTCTCCTCTCCTCTGCTCTGCTATGCTTGGCGGGGCGCCATGTGCCAAGGCACGGCCACGGCCAGCACTTACACATTGCTGCTGATTGTGAGTGACAAACCAGTTTGTGGAAAAGAGAGGCTCTGGCATCGCACGGCGCTGTTGAAATTCACTGCCGTGGAAAAAAGCATTCAAGTCTCTTGCAAGCAAATCAGATTTATAAGCAGGCAGGCAGTTTACATCACTGCACTTCGAGAATTGATTCTATTGTGATATGATTTATGAGCATGTCACATGCCTGTGCATGCTATTTTAGCATGCACAATGAGGTCTGCAGAGAAAATACAAAGCAATACAAAGCAAAATGTTTTGGCCTCAGTGTGTGGTAAACCCAGTTAGCCATTTGAGATACAGTTTATCAGGTCCAGTATTAGAGTAATTGTCTGGAAATGACTGCAAACAAGATCCCTAAAAGTCTTACATTGATCTGTGTGGTTCGTTAGTCTACATTTTTCTAAAGGTGTGGATGTGCACTTCTGAAAAAGCTCACGTCCATAATAAACCATAATTAGCTTCTGTGATTTGTGGGGCCACATTTTGGTTAGATGACAAATGTGATAGCTGACACTCGGTCAATTACAAACTTAATTCCTCCCTGCACTCGTGAAAAATGGGCAGTGGACTTGGCCAGCCGAAACTGAAGTGTGGTTTATGATAATCAGAGAAATCAATCAGGTCTAATCAATCAGGAGATATTTTTAAAACCCAAGTCATAAACGGCACTCATTACAGTCACCGGTCCCTTCGTCACAAAGAGACGGAGAGAGTGTGTGTCATCGCCATGGAGACGCAGAGACATGTGTCGTGTTGGAAAGCTGTGTGCTCTGAAAACAGACGGCTGCCCAGACATTCCAACATCTACAGCCAGAAGGGCGAGCTGACCTTTGGGGAAATAAACCAGAGTCTCCCTGGTTTATTTGAGCTTCCAATCCTCTCCTCCAAAGTCTATCAGAGACACACAGCATTTCCCACACCTTTGCCTCGTCTGCCGCTGCCGTGAACATGATGTTCTCTCTACTTGTTTACAGCCATCTATCTTCTCTGTCACTCTGTCACCCTTCTGTAGCTTGTCAAGTGTCATTTTAAATGGAGTGGGGACTCTGGGTTGGTTGATAGAATCTGCCATGTATTGCATATTAAGGCGCTTCCACACTGCCGCAAAGAAACAACAACAAATACCAGCATTCATAAGTTTTCAGTTATTTGGGGTATCTTTAGAATGTTTCATAAACCAACTGTCCAGACAGTAACTAATAAAGGTGGCTTTTTTCAGCTAACCACCATCCAACAAGAACAAACAAACACAGACTGGTGGTCCACACTGATCAAACATGTTGGTGTTTGTTGAGGTTTGCTTGAACAAATCTTTATGGATATGCCCAAATATTAACACAGTAGTCAGGAAAGCACAAGTAAAGCCATGGAAAACATTTCTTTTACCCGAAGTTGCATCATGTTTCTATGAGTTCTTTCATATGGTGAATGGCTGTCTGACTAATTATTTCACCCACTGCACATTATCAAACTGTGCTTTCTGTATGCTGTAATGGTCCCCACAGTGCATAGAAGTCAGAGCACTGAGAGATGACCATTTCCTGCTATCAGCCAGGGGAGACTCTGGTATGAGGAGGAGGAGGAGGAGGAGGAGGAGGGGGAGGAGGAGGAGGAGGATGAGGAAGAGGAGGAGGAGGAGGAGGAGGAGATAATTAAGGAGAAAAACTAGCGAGACAAAAGCCCAGAGGAGAACCTGGATATCTTTCACACTCCTACTACCCACAAGCTACACCCAAAAGATCCTCAGTATTTGTTTCAAATGGCACGCACACACACACACACACACACACACACACACACACACACACACACACACAGTAATGATGTGCCAAAGTTGAGGAAGTTTGGTAGGCCACAGATCCCAAATACAGGCCTAGACACTTTGTCGTTAGCCCTGATGGGTTGGCATGCTGGAGATGCTGCCTTGTAGCTCTCATTGAGATAAAATGGCAGGCAATGCACTCATGCCTGAAGACTGGCTACAGATCAGCAAGATGTCTGTCTCTGAGAAAAATGTTGTCCAAAGACAAAAACATGCATAGTATTCACACAAACAAGGGCAAATGGCAATGGTTTGCAATGTCGAAACCACGAATATGTAGCCTGAATAATGAAAAGTGCCATGTTCCCACAATAGGCTATCCTTTCCTGAAGGATCGTTACACAAAACAGGCTTTTAACAGGCTTATTTAGTATAACTAGTATGTTAGTAGTTGTGAACTAGCTAAACTTACTCCATAACACTAAGTAACCTAGATATACAAGATATTATTTAACCTTTTCAAAAAATCTTGCCGTTGTCCAGACTCTATTTTTTAATTATGTATTCAATGTATGATTCAACTTTAAGTAAGACTTTTTTACTTTCACACTAATTCCAAACTTCCTGACTTCCAGACCTCTGAATAGTTCATACAATATGTCATGCAAGCCTCAGATAACATGCACTCTTTATCACCGCCCATCATACACCTGTGGCCTTTTATAATGAAATCTGGAAGCGCTCCAGCACAAGATAATGTGAATGGGGAAAGTCATAAACATTCAGAGGAGTCCATTAGAGGTCAGGGAGCCCTCTGGCGTGTGTGTGAGTGAGCGGCATGTGAAGTGCTCTCACACACATCTGGGGCCGTCAGGCACGCCTCGCCGTCAGCTCATCCTCTTCCTCATCCTCATCCTCATCCTCATCCTCTGTCCTTCAGCTCTCAAGGTGGGGGAGTGGGTGAGTGTGTGAGCGGCCCCAGCTGTCTCTGCCACCACTTATCATACAGGACCTAGGATCCCACACACACACACATGCTCGCACACACACACACACACACACACACATACACACACACATGCAGTCTCTCTCTCTTGCGCTGTCTCTCTCTCACTCACACACACACACTGTCTTGTCTCTCTTTTTCTCTCTCTCTCTCTCTCTCTCTCTCTCACACACACACACACACACACTGTCTGTCTGTCTCTGTCTATCTCACGCTCTATCTCTCACACACACATGCACACACACTCTCTCTCTCTGTCACTCTGTCTCTGTCTCTCTCTCTCTCTCTCTCACTCACTCACTCACTCGTGTGTGCACACACATACTCTCTGTCTGTCTGTCTGTCTGTCTGTCTGTCTGTCTGTCTGTCTTTCTGTCTGTCTTGCTCTTTCTCTCTCGCTCTCTCTCTCTTACACACACACATACACACATTTATCACACAGGACCCAGGACCACACTGACCTCACTGAGCAATCTGGCCCCTTCCCCCTCTCCCAATCTTCCTTTGTCCTCTCATGTCATGTCGTTCTTTGTCTTTGTATCTTTCCTGCATACCTTCAGTTGCCACTGCAGACTAAAAGATTGCACTAAAAGTGGGCTAGATACAAACAGATACATACAGCCTGAAGAGCAGGGAATGGTGTGAAGGAGTATTTTTACATGTCAGAGTAGTGCAAAAATAATAGTAATGTAATAAAATTGTATACATCATAGAAGGATTCACTAGTTTGTGTGATATACAACAATGCAAACACTATAATATGAACCAAGTCAATGTGGCAGTGGGTTACAGAGATGTAGTTCCGTATTGCATATTTTTGTGTATGGTCATGAATCAGATAAGTATTCATTGTCTTCAGTTCGTTCTTGAGCTGTGGGAGCATCTGTGGGTGCGATTCAAAACAACCTCACAGATGATTAACACGTTTGCTTTGAAATCTGAACTTTACAATGGTCAAGTGTCAGCAACTTCCACATTTAATGGTGCTCCACCCACCTCCTATCTCCCATTCAAAACAACCCCAGCAATTTTTAAGACATGTGCTTTGAAAACTGAACTTTACAATGGTCAAGTTTGATATTAAGTGTCAGCAACTTTTACATCTAACATTGCTCAACCCTCCTCCCATCTCTTTTTCTCTTTCTCGCTGTCTCTCTCTCTCTCTCTCTCTCTCTCTCGCTCTCTTTGTCTCTATCTCTCTGTCTCTCTGTCTGTCCCTCTGTCTCTGTCTCTATATGCCTCTATCTCTCTGTCTCTATCTCTCTATCTCTGTCTGTCTGTCTCTCTCTCTGTCTGTCTGTCTGTCTGTGTGTGTGTCTCTCTCTCTCTCTCTCTCTCTGTGCCCCCCCCCCCCTTGTGTCTCCTACAGTCACGCTTCCTTTGAAGGCTTCCCCCGGCTCGACCCCCCTCCCCCGACGGGCAAGAAGCGTGTGCCGCGGGCGCTGAAGACAACTCAGGACATGATGATCTCCTCCGACCCCGTGGTGGCCTCCCCGGAGCCCTCCGACTCCTCGTTCCCGCCCTCCCCCGACAAGGCGCCCCTCATCATCGGCAGGGGGAGGGGGAAGGAGGGGTCCCAGCGGGGGCCCGAGGGAGACGCGGGGGAGAACTCGGAGAGCGAGTCGGAGAAGATGTCCCTGGGGCTCTCCTACGCTCTGGACGGGGAGCAGCAGCAGCCACGGCAGCAGACGGAGGAGCGGGAGAGAAGGAGAGCTAGCGGGGTCACCAACCTAGACGCACTGGTGGTAGAGGAAGAAGGGATGATGGAGGTGAAGAAGTCACAGGACGGAGAGGAGGATGGAGAGGAGGAGGAGGGGGGCGAAGACCAGTCGCAGATCCTGCTCTCCGTGCCCGACCTCATTCACAAGGACACCCTGGAGCCCAAGCAGAAGCTGGCTGGGTCGGAGACAAGGCTGGCCTCCACGCCCTGCCCAGGGAAGGGGGGCTACCGCATCAGTGTGGGCGACGACCTGCTGGAGAACGGCTCAGTGGTGGGGGACTACGGCATGCCGCGGAAGAGGTCGTCCAGCGTGGAGAACGAGGAGCCGCACCCTGACTTGCTCTCCTTCGAGTAGCCACACACGGTCTCTCTGTCTGTCTCTCTCTCGCTCTCTCTCTCTTTCTCTAACTCTATCTCTATCTCTCCATCTTTCTCTCTCTCTCTCTCTCTCTCTCTCTCTGTCTCTCTCTCACACACACACACACACTCCTCTTACCTCTGGCTCACCTTGGGCAGAGGATCTGTTGGGTCGGTCATCTAACCCGACTATGCTGAAACGCCTTAATGCTAATTACATTTTTTACTACTCAGGCGAGAAAAAGCAAGATGCACCCACCCTTTCTAAAATACCATACACCATGCACCCTGTCTGAACCATACCCACCCTTTCTAAAATCCCATACGCACTGCACCCTGTCTGAACCTGATGTACTGGAGATTTGTGACTGACCCAGGTGTGGAGAAGGGTGGGGCTTTGGCATTTATACACCCCCCCTTGTAAATGTCACCGAAGCAGCGGGTCCCTGCGCGGGGAAGACAAGGAGCTCCTGAGGGGACCCTACCAAAGTGGCTCAAAGTGGCATTCTAATCCATTACCCCACCCGTGTCACCAAAATGTCCTCCGCCGCAAGGTTTTAGTACAAGGTGTTTAAAATCACGATGGACTGCACCATATTACTGAAGGAAAACTGGATGATTTATTAGTGTGGATGTAAAATTATATACAGCATAGATTTAGATACATTTTCTTTACTTAGTCATTTTTATAAAAAAAAAATCAGAAAATAGATTTTTAAATAATAGCCAAACCAAAGTTAAAATTGTTCCACTGTTGTAATGTATTTTAATACCGAAGTGTTTGTTATTTCTATGTGGAGTTATTTTGATGCTGTTAATTTTTTGCTCGTTCGTTTATTCGTTTTCAGTCAGTCATTTATTACTTTTACCACAGACAAATGTACCTCCGATTACCCAGACCCGCAGAACCATTATGAACCATTATGAACAGCAACAAATCAGATGTGTGTGATGGTGATGGTAGAGACATACAGACACACAAAAAAAACAACTAACCCGGGGTGCAAATTAAAATCCTTCATGGTGCTGTGTTAGTATAAATACACCGATATCTCTGAGCATTCCTAATGGAGCCTAAGGACATGAAGCAGTGATGCGAGGCCTTCCCTCTGCGAGGCGAGCCAGAGAATGAGAAATATTTAGACCCTCAGACGCAGCTCGCTGCAGAGAAAGGGCTCTTTGTCTCTCCGAGGCTCAGGGACATGGACGCTGTTCCGTCAGCCCTGCTAATGATGGCGCTCTGCTGTGCTGCGCTGTGCTGCGCTACGTCCTCCCATACGTCTTTAATTACCAAGCCCTGTGTGTGTGTGTGTGTGTGTGTGTGTGTGTGTGTGTGTGTGTGTGTGTGTGTGTGTGTGTGTGTCTGTCTGGAGCTTCATAAGATAAAGTGGAGTATTACCACGCACAACACCTCGGCTGCTGGGCGGAGATTTACCGCACAAACAGAAATCGGAGGGGCCACCCTTTGACTCAATTAGGTGCACTGCTGTTTTATTTTATGCCGGTGCTATCATGGCCTCTGAACATGAATATGGATGCTGGCTACAGCTACAGTCAGCTCCCTCGAGCCTTAGGCCAACCCTGAGCATTATGCACAGTGAGGTTGCACAGTGGCAGCCGGTTCGTCACGACAAGGTCGACCCACTAGCTCCCTGGAGCAGCCTTAACAAGGTGTCTGTCAACGCCAAGGTATGAGCGCAGCGGCCTCGGAAAAAATCCCTGGAATGTTCTAACTCTCCGCTAATCCGGCCGCCGTCCTGTTGTTTGTGTAAAAGTCTCTCCTGTTCACATGACTCTGGGCCAGCAGTGGGAGGTGAGAGCTCCTGCACTCTGCAGCTAGTAAGCCCACAAAGAGGAGACTGACTTAAAGAGGTCACCAAGGTGCGGCTGAAGCCCCTTGTTATCTCCTGTTGTGGTGGTGTTCCGGCCCACTTACGATATGATGGCTTGTGAGTTACAGGATGCTACAGGATGTTCCATTTGAAAAAAAGTTAAAAAAGAAAAATGTCAAGAACCGTTTCAAATGCTGTTGTGAAACCCCACTCATGATCATCTGTCGTGATATTCAGGCCCACTTAGCTCCATGTACGCTATCATAACTTGGTGAGCTATAATACAGGATGTTCTGTAATAACAACTGGTCAGGAAAAATGTCAGGAACGATTTTAAAATGCTGTTGGGATGCCGTCAGGATGCTCTGGTCTTCAGGTGTAATTCTTCTCCTTAGAAACACTTCAATGCTCAGAGCTACTGCTATGCGTAAGCAGAGAATACGTTAAATTTACCTTACACTACAGAAAATCTATCTTACACTTAGTTACTTTATACTAAATCAATGCCATGAGCTCACAGTCAAACAGAAAATAGAGTTAACTTATACTATATCAATACCATAAGCTCACAATGAAAGCACTACTTGAAACAGATAACCACTTTAGAATATGACTGATCAAGACAAGCCCTTAGTGAGGTTGCAACACTGCACCATGTCAACAGTGTGTAATTCTACACCATCACATGGGTCCAGTTAAGATGAAGGAATAATGGAATGGAACAGTTAATGCTTAGAATAATCATCTGCAAAGGCTGCTGGGAATGTGGAACAGAACGGAATGTGAGAATGGAACACGGAATGTGAGAACAAACATTGTCATAAATTCAGAATCATAATAACCACTTGATTGCTATAGGCTATTAATACTAATACCTAACTATGAAAAGCAATAATCGAGTAATTAACTGTAAACAGACAGTTTTGTCACGTAATGTAATTGATTTAGTCAGTGTGGTCTGAACACATTTCTGTGAGTTGATATGATTGATGTCTGATGGTCCATCTTGATTACTAATGGGAGGTTGTCAGATCGGATGAAGTATGTTTTGAAAAGAGATGTATTACTGCATAATGAATGACCACTCAGATGGCATTTGATCGTAAAATGTCACGTAAAATACTTACGTAAATACCATGTATATTTAGGGGTAAGGGTTTATTATTCATTTTATCAAAATATTGAGATTTATTTTAGTACATTTTAGAGATAGTTTTAGAAAAAGAAATCTTTATGTTATGATTTAAAAAAAAAACAAGAGGTTTAGAATAGAATGTATTTTTTATGTTCTTGTTATGATTGATTTATGGATTATTATTGTTGTTGTGTAATGACATGTAAATTGTTAATTATGTATGGTCTAATGAATTTCAATGTCATGGTTTAATGAAGGAAAGAAATGAGTTGAGAAACTGTGACGTCTGTACTTGTGAAGGCTTTGGAGCTCTCTGTCTCAGTGTTTGTAATATACCCCACAGTTTGAGGGGGAATACTAGGCAAAGGTGGCTAAGAGTACATCGGGTTTAGAGGTAGTAATAAATCTGTTAATAGAAGGGCCCAGGGCTGCATTCTCTTAACTAAACAAATGCCAATGTGCTCTTCTTCTATCAGGTTTACAACTACTTCTGGGTTAAAAGAACCAGGTTTGCCACCTGTCCACCTTTGCAGTATACCTCACTGACCTATGCACTGCCATCATCCTGTGGGAGGGAGATCTATCTGAAATGTCTATCATAAACCTGTGTTCATTAGAATGTAAAGGTCATTGATGAAAGGGGTTTTACAAGTAGGTAGCTCCCCACAACCTTCATGTTGACCTCCTGTGCCTTTCAACTGTCAAAAGAAGTTTTGAGGAAAAACAGTACACTACAGAAATGACCCAAAACAAGAACGATATTAACATTTAGAGGAGTTATAGTGCGAATGTTAGAGTAACAGTAACAGTGTACATTCTGGCTAAGCTCTGCTAATGGAGGTGGGGGTGTGTAAGTAATGTCAGTCACACAATGCACAATGCCTATTACCGAGACAAAGTTTTATTTTATTTTTGTTTCTGTCGTGTCAACAATATTTTAAAGGGCAGCTTATTTCTTGGCCTTATTGTGAAGTTTGTGTTAGTGTGAGCAAATCTCAAATCTCGTGGACTTTCTCCTCAGGAGATGAGGCTGTCCATTGGTGCAGTCAGTCAAGTCTAGATCTCTGGCAAAAAAAGAAATAACTAGAAAATTGTAGAGATAGCAGAAATGGACTGTGTTACTTTACTGGAAAGTTGATGTGAAATACCCAAAGGGGTTTTTGTGGGCTGAACCATTTTCAGTGGCTCATTCAGCTGAGATTGAGGGTTTTGAATAATTGCTGTTTCCATGGAAAGACTGGAATGTGTAGTAAGTTTGATAAAGTTGGTGTGTGTGTGAGATGCCAGTTTGAGAAGAGCTAGATACAATCTGTTTTTAGGGAGGTTCACAATCTGTTTTGTGAGGCAAGCTCTGCCACATTTGTAGGCATTACTGACAACCTCTTTACGAAGCATTTGATTAAATTTGAGCAGTGTGAAGCAATGTTAAAGACCTTAATCAGATCCTCTAGTTCTGGTCTCTTCAATGACTTGTTTCTTTTCCTGTCCGTTTCAGACATATCCTGTTTTTCATTACGTTTTTTTTTCTCTCACAAATAACCATGGCAACTAGTGTCTCGCGGAGCCGTGCCAGAGATGCTTCCTGTTTAGCTGCTACCGCTCGTGTAGATGGGCATTCCGGGTCTCTCTGTAGATCTCAGGGAGATCGGCAGAAGGACTGAGCGACTGCTTGCTTGTGAGTGACATTGACTGTCGGCCAGCTCCTTCACAACAAACACAAACACTTGGCTATTTGTAGTCGTTTTGTCGGCATATCCCAAATAGAAGACTTATATCCTTTTACGTGCCTGTTTACACTGAGCAGCAGGGAGAAGAGGTCATCCACTCGGAGAGGGAGAGGATAGAGTGCAGTGCGTGTGCAGTGTTGCAGGACGGCTCGGGATTGTAAGCACCCCTTTGTGCCTCTCTTGTCCTCCCACACAAACAAGCTTCAGTGACATCTTACATTAGCCCTCCACAAAGGTAGAGAAGAAAGCCGCCTCGTCTCTCTCCCCTGAACACGGCTGAATGCCTATTTTCTGACAGACTGGAAATTCAGTGATTCAATTCAATTCAATTTTATGTTATTGCATTTTATTTACTAATTTTATAAGATTTTATTTTAACAGGCTCAGGTCCATAAATACACACACAGGACAGGACACTTGGGGAAACACACATAGTATAAAAGCATGGCACATTTTTTGTAGCCTACATTGGAATCCTTTCTGTTTAAATAAAAAAAAATTCTGTGAAGATGAGTAGGCTACATTGGAATCCTTTTCTGTTCAAATAAAAATTTCTCTGTGAAGATGAGTTGTAGCTCTGTACCCTTATCTCTTGTCCACACTCCCCCTGTATCATGGCACATTCAGTTTTCCTGTAACATTGTGTGAACTCACGTAAGAAATCAGTAGATGCCTTTGCACTTGACATTCCTTTCTCTACCACATTTTAATCGTTTGTTTCAAATCAGTCAGGATGTATGAATGAATGGATGAATGTGCAAACTAATGGGCTGTTATCAAGATATGTGGACATGGAGCGTTCAGCTCTTACTGTAAATGCATTTGTACAAGGGAATCTGTGGTTTAATAAAGGCAATATGAGAGTTTTTAAAGGCTTGTTTTGTTTTTCATTTCATGGTAAAAAAGAAAAAAAAAGACCACCACCACTGTAGCTTTGGCTTGTCAGTGGAATAGCTGAGGATATATACAGTAGTACAGCATAAGTAATGCCGCTGTCATGTAGAGGAAGTTTGCGAGAGGAATTGCTGGTGTGACATTTTTGACAGTTCTCATTTCAGAGTGACGGCGCGAGCAGGTATTGATGTGTCTGCGAGAAGCCTGATTGTATATGGAGCTTACTGCCATTTTATTTTATTCAAGTCAGTCAGAACTGTCAGACATTTTTACTCATAACTCGTGTTTGTGTGCAGGTTTTTTTTTTTTTTCAGCTAAAAGCTTAACTGGTAAAATGTCACAGGAAATCAAGCACCCTGTTTGTACCACCTCTGCTCTTTTTTTTAATTAACTGATCGTTTGGGACTCATTTTCTTCTTATGAGGCAGTTGTTTACTTCTAATTAATGTACTTCATTTGCAGGAAATGAGTGCAGTATCAGAAACTGCAAAATGTTGTGAACAGTCAGAACCAGAGTAAAGTTTAGATGTAATACTGTATATCTGTCTAATGCATCAGCATTTAAGTTATCTTCAGTGTGAATCATGAGAACTCTTTTTACTCATAGTTTGTTTTATTCTGGAAATGGTCTTTTGACCATCCTCAATGCAAAGTGGGATAATCAAGTAGAAAAATGGATATTCACACCAGCCAAATGCTGGTAAAATATGGGAATGGGTACAGCACAGATCAGTTGTTTTGAGTATGATTCCTACATTTTGAGAATGAAATATGAAAAGTTGGGTACCAAACCATAAGAAACTGAGTTGTTTTGCCTGGTAAAAGATCTTTTACTGTAGTGTAAACGAAAAGCAAGCTTCAGGGAATATGGTCAGCACTTACCTAACGAGGCCATTTAAGTTTGAAACTCAGAAGAAGAAACTTGGATGTCTCAGAGACATATACAGTACAAGTGACACTTGTGTCACTGTCACATTAGTAGTGAAGTGAGTTACGAGACGGTGGAAAGTCGTATAAGTAACGCTGGGGTTCAAGAGCAGCCAGATTCAGACATCACGGTGACATTTAATGACTTGTGAGATGGCAGCCGAGTGAAATTCATCTGGGAGCAAGACGGCCACGTGTGATCTATATTTCATTTTTTTTTTTTTTCCTTCCTCGTGGAAGAGAGCCATATTGATGGCCTGTCACCATAAGTGTGATCTCAGTCCTTGTCGAAGTGCGAGACCAACTTCTCCCCATACTGCTCTTCTCATTCACTAACAGAACTGCATCTGCATCTGGCCTTCTCAAACATGCCTCCCATTCCCCACATTCCAACGCATTTTATAGGGGGAACACCATAACCTTAGGCATTTAACTACATTCACTGGAAGGAGCAAAGAAAACGAGTCTATGTTGCAGATATATAAATAATCCCACACTGGCAAGACACAGCTGGCAAACGGCAAGTTTTTTATTTATTTATTTATTTTTCAGAAACGCCAATTTATCTTCTTGCATCTCCTCAGATCCTAAAAAAGAAAAGAGTTCCCTGAGACTGTTTTGTGTGAAGTTATGTCAGATCACATTGTGAGGCTCATAGGGCATGTGATGTAGCAGGGTTATCGTCTAGAATGTCAGCTGTCAGCAGGAGTCTGTAACACCCTTTTCTGTGCTTTAGCCTTGCAGATGACACAGCCCACACACTGCATTCAGCACAACGCTTTACCTTTGCTGCACACAGGGCATAGGATCTGCTGCCACGGCTGCATCTTCATCAACACGCTTTCCAACAGTCATGGAGTTCTGTGAATTTACTGCAAGTCCAATATGAAATGCGTGTGTGTGTGTGTGTGTGTATCTATGTCTGGGTGTGTGTTTGTGAGTATTTCTGTCTGTGTGTGTCTGTGTATGTGTTGGGGTGTGTGTATGTGTATGTGTATGTGTATGTGTATGTAATGGTGTGTGTGATGGAACCATAGCGAGCACACTGGTAATTCACAGCTTGGTTGTGTGGATATCCCATCCATAGAGGCATGAATATGCGCTGAGCAGCCTGGGCTCTCTATTTCACTCCCAGACCCCAGACCATCTCTGTGGTTAACCGCCACACCAGCATGTGTGTGTGTGTGTGTGTTCAAGAAAAGCCCTGGAGGCTGCACTCTGAATGACTGGAGCAGCAGCATCTATTACACACACACAGACACACACACACACACACACACACACACACAGATGAGGCAGTGGAGACTGGATACACAGATGAAAATTCAGCTAAACGCTGATAAAAGTGGGTTTTTACTCTGTCTGTCTGTAATCTGGGTAAAAAGTGAATCTTTAATCTGGCAATAGGGCCTTGTTGACAAAAAAAATCTCAAGATACCCAAATAACATATCGAAAGCATCCAGTCTGGTGACAGTGGCATGGTGTTCCTATTGCTGGAATCTCCTGGGTTAACATATATGTTGTACTGATTGTTCCTTTCTAAAGCCAGCCATTGTCCACCCCTGTCCAGCCGTGTGGCTCTGAGCCCTGTCTCTACGGCAGCATTTGTCTCTACAGCAGCATGTCTCTACAGAAGCACAGACGAGTGTCTGCCGCGGCTGAGAAAATGAGCCGTATTCTATCAGCTGGATCGATCAGATAGGGGCGGGTATGCATGAGACAGCACAGGCCCACAGATCCATCCAGCAACCCTGTGTCTGTGTGAGAGAGAGAGAGAGCAAGAGAGTGAGAGACAGGCAGATAGTATGTGTGTGTGTGTGGGTGTGGGTGTGGGTGTGGGTGTGCATGTATGTGAGAATTAGTTTGAGTGTGTGTGTGTGTGTGTGTCTGTGAGTGAATGTTAGTGTTTGTGTGTGTGTGTGTGTGTGTGTGTGTGCGTGCTCATGAAAGAATAGCCAGAAGAGGCTAACCCACTGATGCAGTAGCCTACTCTGACTCTCTGCCATATTGCAGTGGGCCATTGTCCTCTAAACGACCAGCCCTTAATGCAACCTGCGTTGTTTTGTTTAGGTAAACAAGTCATTTTAATGCTGGTCAAGGTTTTGTCCTTACCGTGAGGTTCCAGGTTCTTTCATAAGCTTTTCTCTGAGGGAGTTTCTGTCAGTGGTAGGGAGGGAGAAAAAGAGAGAGAGGTAGAGAGAAAGACAGAGATGGAAAGAGACAGAGAGGCAGAGGGGAAGAGGGAAAAACAGAGAGAGAGAAAGAGAGAGCGAGACAGAGATGGGGAGAGACAGATGGGAAGAGAGATAAACAGAGAGAGAGAGGTAGAGAGAGAGAGAGATGGAAAGAGACAGAGAGACAGGGGAAAAGAGAGAAAAACAGAGAGAGAGAAGGGTAGAGAGAGAGACAGAAATGGAGAGAGACAGAGACAGAGGGGAAGAGAGAAAACAGAGAGAGAGAGGTAGAGAGAAAGACAGAGATGGAGAGACAGAAAAACAGAGGGGAAGAGAGAAAAAGAGAGAGGGGGGAAGAGAGAAAGACACAGAGAGAGAGGGAGGGAGACAGAGATGGAGAGAGACAGAGAGAGGGAAAGAGAGAAAAACGGAGAGAGGTAGAGAGAGAAAGACAGAAATGGAGAGAGACAGAGGGGAAGAGAGAAAAACAGAGAGAGAGGTAGACAGAGATGGAGAGAGACACAGAGGGGCAGAGGGGAAGAGAGAAAAACAGAGAGAGAGAGGTAGAGAGACAGAGGGGAAGAGAGATAAACAGAGAGAGAGGTAGAGAGACAGAGGGGAAGAGAGATAAACAGAGAGAGAGGGGTAGAGAGAAGAACAGAGATGGAGAGAGACAGAGAGAGAGAAAAACAGAGAGAGGTAAAGAGAAAGACAGAGATGAGAGAGAGAGAGAGACAGAGGGGAAGAGAGAAAACAGAGAGAGAGAGAGGTAGAGACAAAGACAGAGATGGAGAGACAGAAAAACAGAGGGGAAGACAGAAAAAGAGAGAGACAGAGATGGAGAGAGACAGAGAGAGAGAGAAAAACAGAGCGAGAGGTCGTGTGCCGCTCTGAGGAGTCGCTGATGGCCGCTGTGCGTTGTCCGGCGCTGTGTGCGTGTCCGGCACTGTGTGCGTGTCCGGCGCTGTGTGCGTGTCCAGCGAGTTCGTCCCCTAATAACCTCAGGGATGAAAGCTCCCCGAGTCGATTTTCACCCGGTCTCCTATGTGGGCCACGCTGGCCGTGGCAGTGCCCCTGCTTTGGAGAGAAATGTCCGCTGCTCCCAAAAGGACGGACTCACCACCCAGAGCAATCCTGGTGTCCTGGAGCGTGTGAATATCTTTAAACCAGCCAGTGTGTGTGTGTGTCTGTGTCTGTGGCTGCATTTGTTGAGATCCACCCTTCGTGTGTGTTCAGGTGTGAAAAATGGGGAGATAGAATGAAGGAGATAAAAAGCAAGAGCATTGCAGAGATATGAGTAAGAGTGCAAAGACTAGAGCACAAGTCTAATATTAGGTGATGCATATTTAAAGACATGAATGACGGAGACAAACTACTGCAAGTCTGACTGTAAAACCAATGTCAATTCTTGAGGATAATCGGGGTCAGCCCAGGAAATTACCTCAAACCAGCCCATGATGTACTGTAAGTATTCAATATCAGACAGCATGAATAGCATATAATGAATGAATGAGCATGAATAGCATATAAATCTGTCCTGAGTCTACAGTGGCTTTGTGCAGTGTAGTGCTGTACTGAAAAAATGTCAACTTTGAGGTTTTCCTAAACAATGCATCAGCGGCCAAGCTGACATGGAGGTAAATAAATCAATGAGGAACACTACCACTGGCCACTCCAGAACCGATACTGGGCACAGCCCACAGATCAGATCATTGCCTTCATTAGACGCCTCTCATCCTGCTCACCTTCGCTAGCCTGCCAGCCCTGAGTAGCACCACTGTCAGCTCTGACATCACCATACACACACACACACACACACTTTCCCAAAGATGTGTGTAGCCGACCCTGCTGTGTGTGTGTGTGTGTGTGTGTGTGTGTGTGTGTGTGTGTGTGTGTGTGTGGATGAAGGCCTGGCCCAAGATACCCTTTTGCTACTCCCCTCCCCATCAATCCAGTAAACTCTCTCCACCCCAGAGCAGAAACAAAAAGAGAACTGAAAACTTGAGCTCAGCAGTGCCAAACAATCGGGCAAGCCTGTAGCCTGAGAAAGGTGTGGAGTCAGAGCAGGGCACATCCGGGATTCTGTTCCTTGTGGCATTCCAGCATTACGCAATCCCAACAACAGCTCCAGGATAAAAGTGCGAACTCCCTCCTCCCTCCTCCTTCTCCTCCCTCCTCCTCCCTTCTCCTCCTCCTCCTCCTCCTTTTCCTCCTTCTCCTCCTCCTCCTCCTCCTCCCCCTCCTCCTCCTCCTTCTTCTCCTCCTCCTTCTTCTCCTCCTCCCTCCTCCTCCTCCTCCTCCAGTCTCGACCCCTCACAGCAGCACTCCCAGCCAGGCCTGTGCAGCCTCAAGCAGACAGGACAGGAAGTGGGAAAGCGGGCAAGTGTGTGTGTGTGTGTGTGTGTGTGTGTGTGTGTGTGTGTGTGTGTGTGCGTGTGTGTGTATGTGTGTGTGTGTGTGTGTGTCTGTGAGTGAATGTTAGTGTGTGTGTGTGTGTCTGTGAGTGAATGTTAGTGTATGTGTATGTGTGTGTGTGAGTTAGTTTGAGTGTGTGTCTGTGTGTGTGTGTGTGTGTGTCTGAGTGAAAGTTCGTGTGTGTGTGAGCTTGAGTGTGTGTGTGTGGTGGGGGGTTGTTGGTGTCAAAGACAAAGCACAGAAATGAGGAAGAGGAAGGTTGCCAGGTGTTTGTAAAGTTTACAAAATCCCCCACTCTTCCACATCCATAATTAGCAGCTTTTTTTCCCTTCTTCTTCTTCTTCTCCTCCTTCTCACGCCTGAGCAAACAGGTTTAAGGGTCGCCCCCCCGACTGAACGAGCAGTGCTTCAGAATACGGCCCTCCCTTTTGTCTGGCACTCAGCACCCGCGCCACATATTGTGCCCGGCTGTCTGTACGAGCACACACACACACACACACAATTACACACACACTAACATTCACTCACACACACACACCCACACATACCAACATTCACTCACACACACACACTCAAACTCACACAGACACACACACACACACTAACATTCACTCAAAGACACACACACACACAAGCAGACACAGACACACACACACTCAAACACTCTCACACACACTGACACACACACACACACACACACACACACACACACACACACACACACACACACACACTGACACACACAGCCTGTTGATTGCACAAGGGGCCCCTTTATAAGGCCGGCAATAAATCGAGGTGCCCATAAAGTGGCAGCGGGGAGGGATGTGGAGTGGAGGCGCAGGCGTAGGGGAACACAGGAAGTCAGGAGCGCTGGAGACAGGACGGGCTCAAAGTGCAGAGCAGAGGAATGAAGGGAAGGGAAGGGAAGGGAAGGGAAGGGAGTGGAGGGAAAGAATGACGCCAGTTTCCCTGCAGAGAATGAAACAATAGCACACATGCTCCACACACAGAAGGTCTCCTGATAAACACAGCACACATGTGAGCCGTCTGAAGGTGAGGTAGACTGATCGTGTTTATAAATAACATTTTTAGCTACACATGCCTGTGTACAGGCCAAAGAGGATTTTTAAACCCATAAGAGCCACTAGGGTAACATTTAAAACAATGTGAAAACAGGTTGAAACAATACCACACTTAAATAATCGTGAAACCAGAACAAAATTATATATAACTAACCCTTAGTGGAACTATATATAACCCTTAGTAATAATCAGACTTCAAACTTTAATCCTAGGAAAAGTGAAACTGGCAATTGTGTGTTTCAAGGGTTATCGGCCATGCTTGATTAATTATCTCTTGTACAAGCGCCGATGAACATAATTACTGGAGTTGATTGGAACCGAGCTGTCACAAAACAACGGTTCTTTGAACATGACTCTTGGGCTGACATGCCTATAGAAACTATAGCAGCCCTGTGGAAGAAGCGCGAGTCTGCAAGTGGAATAAAATGCTGTGTGCTACTGCTGCCCCCTATAGGTGGAAAGAGGTACACACAGTAATTAGCAACAATGTCTCTACTTTTGGTGTTCGAAAATAGACAGCTGTGTTACATGTTAAACTTGATTTACTCATTTTAGTCATAAGAAAAACTGACTTTGCATTGTCTGAATACTTTTTCAATATCCCACACAGTTAACATATCACTCAGAGATCATTTTCTGACTATACAAATAGTGCTGAGAAGCCCAGATGAAGCTTCCTTTCTAAATGGTTTATCTCTACTTGGATTCAGTTGTAGGGCTAACAAAGGTTTTGGACTTGGGACCTTTATTAGTGCATGGTTCAAGCACCCATTACAACATTATACTGGAAACTTCACAAACTGCAAATACAAATATAAGATTACTGTTACTAATATAATATACTAATATAATATATTACTAATATAACATTATTGAGGTTATATTAGAAATAATGAAATAAAGACACAGACAGTAACAGAGCAGTAGATGTCGATATTTTATTGTGCGATATGCAACCAACACAACACTCGTTCAAGCTTCAACAAGACTACCATTGTGTCAGCTTGTTTTATGTGCCATACATCTCTCCAGACTACCTTCTCATGACATCACCTTTTACATTCAGCTTTGCACATTCACATTCCATCTCACTCAATTTTCCATCACATATTTTTCCCCCATTAAAAACATGTTTTGTTTTCTATACTTAGTTACTTCCTGTTTAAGTTAGGTCACATTATTGATTATCCATGGAAGAGGCTTTCTAAAGATGGCAGGTGTTTACGAGGCAGAATGGTTCACAACCAAACACTGGTCTTGGACTAGACAGAGCAGGATATTCTGTATCTCTCAGACACACACACACACACACACACACACACACACACACACACACACACACACACACACACACACACACAGCTTTCATGACAAGCTGAGCCTCACGTGGGCACTCCTTGTACCGGCCTGTCAATTTATTTTGTATCTCCTGCTCTTCAGCCCAGGAAGCACAAATGTGCCCTGCCTCTCAGCCCTCTTTTGATCACATTTTAAGTGCACTGTCTATGACAGGGTGAAAAGGGAAAAGGCAATGGGAAGAGGTGTGATTGTCTTTTGATGTTCGCACAACAGGGGGAGAGTCACTTTTAAAGAAGAGCATCACGCGTCCATCCTTCAGTCCATACCCTAGTCTCTCTCAGGAAGCACTTTCATAGAAACAGACACTTGGGAACATCGCCCCTAGGTTCCATATAATGGTCTATGCTACGCTCTCAGCACCACCCACACACACACACACACACACACACACACACAATCCTAAGAAAAAAACAGCAACCAAATGAGAGGAGAAGAGAGAGCGAGAGATCAAGAGAGAGAACGAAGGGGAGAGAGAGATGAAACGGTCGAGAAAGAGAAAGGTGGGAAGAAATGGACAGAGAGATTGAGAGGGAGAGCAAGAGAGAGAAAAGCGAGAGGTGAGATGCAGCAAGCGAGAGATGGGTACCTGTCGACCTGTCGTGGTGAAATGGAGGCTTTCAGAGCACCTGAGCAGCCCAGCGAGGCCCGTGATAATGCAAAACTGCCTCCATTACACGCTGGCAGCTAGCCATAAAAGGCCACTCCACACACACACACGCACGCACGCACGCACGCACGCACGCACGCACGCACGCACGCACGCACGCACAGACACAGACACACACACGGCATCTCAACATCTCAGCACCCCCACACCCCACGGGCAGAAACACTCAAGAAGAATCTCTGGCTGTCTGATTGCTGCAGCCACAGCCATTTCCACCCAGCAAAACACTGCAGTCAAGTCCCACTTTTCAGACTCAGACGAACCTCACCGCCACAACCACCCACATCCAAACCGCCTGTCAACTCCTAAGTGACAGCGCACCACAAACACCCTCAAGGCGAGAAGGCTATTCCGCTATCTGTCCAAGCCCATTTCTTAGGAAGCTCAGATGCAGCCATTTCTGTGGTAACGAGGACCCCCAACACAAGCAGGTGAGGGAAGGGAAGGAGGGAAGGAAGAGAAACGAGCCTCACCTCACCTGCGGTGGGCATTACGGCTACAATTACGGGTGTGTATGTGTGTGTGTGTGTCGGAGCGGAACTCTGTTTGGGGACAGGGCTAACTCCGGCACTCCGCTCATCGTCAATCCGCGGATATTCGTTAAGGAGCTGCCCCCCCCCCCCCTCACCGTTTACCCCGCTGGGCGCTGAAACCCTCCCGGCCCATAAGGGAGGTCTCTGCCAGCCATCTCATTTTCACACACATTATGCGCCTGAGTTTTATTTATGAGGACAGTTTTTTTCCCCCCTCAATTTCTATTTAGCAGCGTTGGTGTTCAGCAGTGATGGGCCAACTGGCTAGAGAAACTACAACGCTACGCCATGTTCTCAAACGAACCTGGCTCTACCTGCCACGTAAACAGGGGATTTACAGGGGAGTAATTCTTTTACATAGCCGAAGATTTATGGTCAGTAGAATCAGCCAAATTAGTGGATGGCTGGACCAAATAGATGGCACTGGCTTATAGCTTCTAAAGCCAGAGAGGTATAATACAAAAGGTGGATAAGTGACAAACCTGGTTTGGTTAACCCAGAGGTAGTCGTAAACCTGCCAGTAGCACAGCCCAGGGCTGCATTCTCTTAACTAAACACATGCCAATGAGCTCTTCTACCATCAGGTTTATGACTACCTCTAGGTTAAATAATTCAGGTGTGTCACTTAACCACCTTTGTGGTACACCCCACAATCACTGGTTGCCATCACTGGTATTTAGGCAGATTCAAGCTCCTGGATGTGTGGTATGGTTAAATGCCCCAGATGATTGATTAAATGGCTGGAACAAATAGTTTGGCGATGGATTGTAGCTTCTGGGGCCAGGGTCCCTATGATCACTGCCCATCAGACAGAGCCCAGCTTCTGGAGTGTGCATGGCTGAAGGCCTCGGAGGCTCCTCATAATGAGATCCACTAACACCAGAGCCAACTGGCTTCAGAAGCAACAATCCTACACCATGCTTTTTTCCAAACTGTGTGGTTCTATTTGTGCCGTTTACACAGGCGTTTTCAGCAAAGGCTTGTGGTGATTAGAATCAGCTGATTTATTAATTGGCTGGAACAAATAGTTGGCAATGGACTGTAGCTTCTGAAGCCAAAGATGCCCATCATATCTGCCCATCAAACAGATCCCAGCTTCTAGAGTGTGCACAGCTGAAGCCCTCAGAGGATCCTATAAAGATAACTGTGATACAGGTTCAACTTTATTTACGCATTTCAGTCATAAGGAAAACTGACTTTGCAACGTTTGAATACGTCTTCAACCAACCACATAGTTAACATATCACTCAAAGAGTGTGTTCTGACTGCAAATAGTGCCGAAAAGCCCAGATGACACTTCCTTGCTAAATCGTTTATCGCTACTTGGATTCAGCTGTAGGGCTAACTAAGGTCTTTCTAATTAGATCCACGACCATGAGAAAATGGACATGACAACTGACCTCCTCGGACCTTCCTGATAAAGGCCAGCAGAGGAGAAGGACATGTGGCTCTGGGGGCCACTAGTGTCCAAGCAGAACTGTTGACTCTCTGCCATGCTTTGGCTTCTATTTGTTTGCCCTCAGGCCCTTCTGGACGCGGACGAGGGCCTTGCGCTCTGATCACAATCTCCTCCGGAAAGAATAATGTTTGGCTAGCAAAGCAGACAGTCTCTCCCACACACACACACACACACACACACACACTTTGAAACATGTGCCAAGTCAGTGCAGTAATCTTCAGCAATAGGGGGGGGTGAGGGGGTTTACATATGCCTGTGTGTGTGTGTGTGTGTGTGTGTGTGTGTGTGTGTGTGTGTGTGTGTGTGTGTGTGTGTGTGTGTGTGTGTACCTCTGCATAAATTTTACAACTCAGTTTCTCTACCAACAGTCGTTTGCCTACTGCATGTGTCATCTTTGATACTAAGCAGCACACTGCTTGCAGTAAAATGCAATGATTTTCTTTACGCCTGAGCACTGCCACTGCCCAAAGAAAAGAAAGAAGTCTGCTGACTGCCACATTTACACAGGCAGCCCACACCCAACTCTTTCCCTATGGGAGGCTCCCAAAAGCTTAGGCTTAGGCACCCTCTCTGATAAATACTCAGGATGTAGGCAAACGCCTGGTGCCTAGTTCTCTACCGCAGGCGCCACTCCAACAAGGGCTTGGCGTCCAAAGGTCACGGACCTGCTTCACGTCTCACACAATGGGTTCCAGCATCTCCACTCAGCCGCGGCTAGCCACAAATAAGCCCATTCAGGGGTGTGTGTGTGTGTGTTTGGTTGGGGGGGGCAGTCTGCCATGGTCAGTGCCAACAGCCTGAGGGGTCGATCTGAAGAGGGGGTTAGCAGGGGGCAGTTTAGTTTAGTTTGGGATGCGCTCCAACTCTTCCAAGATCTTGGCACTAAAAGTGAGGGCAGTGGGGTTTATCATCAAGGAGATTCCACTAAGCACTGCTGAAGAAACACAGCTCAGGGCAGACAGGCAGACAAAGAGAGAGAGAGAGAAGGAGGGAGAGAGGGAGAGGGAGGGAGAGAGAGAGAGAGAAGGAGGGAGAGAGATAGGGAGAGGGAGAGAGAGAGGGGGAGAGAAAGAGGGAGAGAGAGAGAGGGAGAGAGAGAGAGAAAGAGCAAGAGAGAGAGAGGGATGGAGGGAGAGAGAGGGAGAGAGAGAGAGAGACAGAAAGAGGGAGAGAGAGAGAGGGAGTGAGAGAGAGAAAGAGCAAGAGAGAGAGAGAGGGAGGGAGGGAGGGGTGGAGGGAGAGCTCAAAAAAATCAGTCCATCACTGCCAGCCAGCCAGTCAGTCAGTCAGCCAAGCCCAGATCCTCTCCCCCGCCCTCCCAAGCAGGCCTAAAATGGCTGGGGAACTCAGTGCTGTGTAAGACTAAAAAGCTGTTTTGTGCTTCTTCAACCTTGAGGAAAAACTATGAATGGCGAGACACATCACAGATGCCCCAGGCAAAGCTAAAAAAAAAAACATCAGACCGATATCAAGGAAAAAACAGAGAAGTAAATCCATCCTAAACGTTCTCTGAAGCTACTTGTGTATTGCTCTGGGAGGCCTGCAGGCAGTGTTTACAAAAACATGTGGTGTTAATGACAGGCATTGAAGTGGTTGTTATTGCCCCATTTTAAATACCAGCTGATGGTTATTAGTGGGTATTTTTTATTTCAACTTCACAGTTTTATCTTCCTGGTGTGTGCAGTTTTGCTCTGGTGGACCAATTTTAAGCCACCTCACATGATTGGTTGACTGAGAAGAGGGAGACCGCTGATTGGTTGCCCGATGCACCTGCTCTTAGTGTGACCAACAGAGAGCGCACTTGTCCAGGGCAAAGGTGTGGCCGCTGAATTCCTGGTTGCATAAAACTCTCCTCTCCCCTCACTTCTGCAAACATAGAAGCCATTCACAGTGGCACCCGCCCTCCATTATGACAAGCAAAGTGTTGTGCCTCTCTTTTGTCCACACACTCCTTTTCATGTGTAGTCGGTGTGGATAAACCTGCCCTAGCAGATTGTCTGCACATCATTGTGGGGCAGTCAGCGCTGGGAGAACTAGATCTGCCTCGCTGCCCAGCAGAACAGGATGTAAGAGAACTAGTTCTACGGCTTCTGTGTGTAAACAGCCCAGCAAGGCCTCATGGGTATATTAAGCAGCACACACTTTGCCCTGCCCCGGTCAGTTCCTGGTTCTCGTCAGGGGGCTTTTTTTGCATGCCTCGCTTGTTCCAGATGAAAGTACACCGAACAAGGAAACTAGTTAATGATAATGAGCAATGACATTTTCCTCCAAAGGTGTTTGCACCCCGACACCCCACACCCTCTCCACTCCACTTCACTCCAGCCTCCATCCAAAGGCCTGGATTCCTCCTGAGGAGAGTCAGTGCAGTAAGGAAGTGAGGTAAACAAAGCACAAATAAAATCCCTGATTGTTACTCCGTAGCGATAGTTGAGCGTCTCGACTGGATCAAAGAGCAGGAAGTGGAGAACTACACCTTCGCTGTGACAGAACGATACACTTTAGACTCTAGACTGCTAAGTGTGACGCTTTGATGCTTCTGCCAAATCTGACAGGGACTTTAAGGCAGAAAAATACAGGGCAATAACATGCAGGTATTTCTTTTCTTCCTCTTTCCTCATTGGTTTTTGCTTCAAGGGGACATCTTCAAAGGCCCTCAAAGAATTGACAGAATTCTACAACTTTCAAGTTCACGTGCCTTCAGATAAGAGTTTCGGGCAGCTTCGTTAAACAGCATCTTCAGCACTAAATCTTGCTGCATTTTTTAACTTCTGTCTGTGGTCTAGAACTCCATTAACGTTCGTTAACTCTTTTACTGATTTAAACCTATGCACACTTGACTATGCACACAATCAGGAAGTGTCCCAGTGATTCATGGGAAAAAAAATTAAAGGCAGATCAGTTGATTAGTCATCACATCTTACATCCATTCAAAAGGTCACACTCGTTATTGGAGGTAAAGACAGCACTGCAAATCAGATTCACGCTCAAACATGATTTGATTACATAGTCTCGTACAAATATTTTCATATATATATTCAAAACAATGAAACACTGCTAACTCTTAACAATACTTGACCCAGGCTTACCCTGTATCACACTGGGAAATAATGTAGTATGTCAACAGCTGTGTCGATGTTGACTGGTGTCTCTAGACTACATGTTAATGAAGTACCCTGGGATAATAAGTCAAATATTCCACAGATGAAAACAGCAAAACGACAAAAAAGGTAGACCTTTACACAACAAGCGCTAAATAACGTTCTTTGATCAGTAGCTCCTCCAGCAAACAAGTCAATATAATATGATTCAATAACACAGTCCTTAGTGTGATGCATCACTGGTTGTATAAGCAGAAATCCGCTACCTTTGAATATCACGAGCACACTGAACAAAGACAACGACCACACCAGAGAAAAGGCTATGGGCAACTCTTGCTTTAGAGCTTCCATAATAGTCAGTGCAGAGCTAAAGTTATGTGATTACTGAGAGAGAGAGAGGCGAGATTACCCAAGTCATATCACCCAGCTCTATGGCTACACATTGTTTTGTTCGCAACACAAGTCTAGTTTCACCACAAGCAATCAAAATCAACAGGTGTCACACTTGTGACCTTTTCAGCATGTCTCTCCATACTGATAACTGCAATGTTTAGAGGCCTGCTGTTGTTTAGACTGGCCAACAAATCCAGTTTATATCTGTAAAAACATGCACAAGCGGCCACACACACACACACACCTGCATACAGGTAATTTCAGCAAAGCTCTAGGGGCTCAGCATCAATCAAGGACAGAAGAGTGGATGGCGTCATGCAGGCTTGTTCAATGCGTATCAGACGGTAAAAATCCACACACAGCACACGTCACTACCAAACTAATAGCACTTCAACTGATACATTTGTACACGAGAAAAAAAATTAATTCGCAACCCTGAAAATGTCACACAATGGAAATCAGTTAGGCAGCAAAGGAGAATAATTAATTAGGTATCGGGCCGCAGCAAAAATAAGGTGCTTTGGCTTCCACCCAAATGCAAAACACTGCCAAGCCCTTTGTTTTTAAGCCATTAACATGGGGATAAGTCTGAGATAAAGTACCTGAAAACGCCAAAAAAAAAAGATAATTAAAACAAAAAAACCTAACTGCATTGTCACTGATGACATGATTCAGAATTATCCTCATGGTGGCATACATGCAAATCTTTTGAGGGGCTCTCAGAATTCTGGACACTGAGGTAACATTTCACAGAGTCTTAAAAAACAAATAAACAAAAAAAAGCTGACAAATCAGGAAATGATAACTGACAACAGTAAAATAAATACAATGGGCTAACTGAATAAAATAAATGGGCCAAAATCGGTCAAATAAGTACCACAAAGTAACAAATATGGCATAGTTTGTGTTTGTAACAGAAAGCACTTGGGAGGGGAAATATTCCATTTTGGTTCTGGAATGGTACCTTTGGAAACCTCTTCTTTCATATTCTTTTTAAAAGAAGTGATTTATTTGATAACAAAATACCTTGTGTTCAGATTTCTACACGTTTCACTTGTGGCTTTTAAATATAAATAAGCTTGTTTGCTCCTAGGTGGAGCATCGGGCAGGTAATATAAAGATGGCTTCCTTGCAATTAGCAATGCCTCCTAAAACAGACGATCTTCAACTAATCAATAAATAGTTACAACTAATCCTTCTTTCCTCCACGCCAGGCTGTGACTATTAGTGTTTGTGCTCATGGTACTGAGGAGAATGCAGTGGGCTCAGTGGAGTTTTGCCCATTGTGGCTCTCTCATCATATCATGTACTGTATAGGTTTAACTGCCACACAGACAATGCCACTGGAAAACAGTGCGATGCAGACCCATGATCCACTTACCCCAGCCAAGACAGGTAAGTGAGGCATGGGGTACATTAAAATACATCGAGGGTCATCCAGTGTAAAGACGAAAGATTTTAAGTGGTTTTAAACAAGAATTTGTCCAAGCAAGCAATTTTCCATCAGTATGCATAGTCTATATACCCACAACAAATGTGAGTCTGTGTTAACTCTTTGTATCTCTTGCTCTTTGTAAACCATGATGTCTAGAACACCACATCCAAGTTAAGGGTGATAATGCAATGTTGAGAACCACAGATCCATGGTTGCTACACATATAATTATATAAGCCACTTTGTCTATTCACATTGTTAAACAGCACAGGAGCATCACTCCCCAGTAAGATTGGCTTCTAAGCAGTGTTCGGGGGGAGTGGTATTGGGGTGTGCGACCCAGCTTAGGTGGTATAGGATCGGACTGTGCTGTACCGTCTGGGTCTTGTGAGTGTTATTATGCTTTACTAAAGGAGAGGGAGACCCAGCGCTGTGTGTCTGCCACCTTACTGCACCGTCTGGTACAGGTAGCCTCTCTTGTAGGCACTCAGGGGGTAGAAAGTGGCCACCACAAACTTGCCGTCGAACGTTCTTCCCGTCAGCAGCCTCTGAGCTTCTTTGGAGTCTCCTGCGTTTGCATATTCCACAAAAACCTGAAAAAGAATGTTGGCAAACATGAATCCATGGCAACCACCAGTCACATTGTTAGAAGAACAGGTAAGGTAGCAGTATGAGAGCTTAAACAATACTTTAAAGAGATACTATACAGCGTAGAGTGCTGTTTTCTCAACAGAGCTCCCCCTAGTGTTTCCAAGTAAATGGACACGCTTATAAAAATGAACTGTTGTCTCTTACCCTCACATTGTGCATGTGTTTTCTACTCAGTTGAGTAAAAAATGTCTGTGCCTTACCTGGCCCTTGCCTGGGTTTTCTTTCGGGATCAAGAGAGAGACAACAGACCCATACTTCTGACATTCCTCTTTCATGTCTTCTATGATGTCTGATTAGGGAATAAGAGAGTGAACATAATACTTTATCACAAAGAAGAAGCAGCCAGTAAAAGCAATCAGTTATTCTCCCTGAATAACTTGAAAAACTCTCCTAAAATGTATTATACACGAGACTGAACACAGAAATATTCTAAATATTTAAATAATATGAGAAATGTTGCATTACCATATTTTATCAACCGTGCCATGCACGCATTCCACAGTGTTTTGCAGACTAATTAGGCCGTGACTGTCACTCTAACATTCATGACTCAGACTGATAGTAACGTTGCTTTAATGCTGCGCTGCCTGCTGTTTGATGGCATGTTTCATTTGGTTAGAAAGAAAATAAACACACACACACAGCTATGACCACCGTTCCGTAACGAGGAAAACATTCTCTCACCCTCGTACTCATCCTCGTTGTACAGGTGACTGTCATCAATCACGTTAAGAAGCCTCAGAACAGGAGTGGGCAGCATCACCAAGTCTTCTATGTGAGGAGCTGTAGAGAGAGCGCCAGGGCATTACACAACTACACTTTACTGTCTCACAGGGCTACAATAACAAACAGTACAAGGCCTTGAGGTGGACTTGTGAATTCTGCAATTCTGTAAAAGTAATATAATTAAAAAATGTAGATAGAGACAAAGTGCCAAAATCACAGACCATCAAAGAAACTCCAATAGCGCATGTGCTTGCTTACACAAGACGTATTAAAACTTAAGAGAAGCTATCACTCTGATAGGGCTATGTTCAGGCATTCACTTATTGTCATTTGGATTGTATTAATATTGATTTTTAAAAAGTCTGGGCAGATAAACAATAAACAAACATATGAAATCTTGTTCAAATCAATAAAAATTCTTTGATTCATGTCTACAGATGTGTCTGGATACTGTTAACATTTACATTGGATTTTAAAGTGTCTTTTACATCAAAATCCAATCGATTGAAAGAGGCACTGGATTCCACACTGTATTAGAATATGGCTAAATAACTGATTAATTCACTGCTTATATATTCTGATGTTTAGTTTCACCAGAAATGTTACATATGCGCATCACAAATGCAAGTTTTAAAAAATGACTTCCTTATTTAGTAGTAGTCTTGCATACAAACTAATAATGTGAATCACCTGGTAATTATACAGGACTTTAAATATTCAGAGCCTTTCACATTCCTGGTCAAAAACATTTGGTCATCGCAGCAACCCAAGCAAACAGGTTGGTAATACCTGGACATGCAAATCTGAACTGATTACTTGCAAGTAATAGTGCCACTCGGTGATGCTATACAGCAGGTTATATTGTGGTAATTACATTGTACAGACAACTGTTCAAGGACAATAAAGTCTTGAGGTTTTGCAGTGTGGAGGGCTTTATACATACATACCAAAGGGAATGCTGAAGAAAGGGCTGATGAGGGCAGCCTCGGCTGTGCTTCGGAGTTTTGGGTCAGTGTGGAGCATGCTGAAACCACCAGACAACACATTACTACAGTATCACAACACAGACCGTATCCTTGTACATACAGGGTCATAGTACATAGTGTCATACCACATACAGTACCATACCACATACAGGGTCATACTACATACAGTTGTGCTCATAAGTTTACATACCCTAGCAGAATTGATGATTTCTAAACCATTTTTCAGAAAGTATGGGTAGTTTCTGGTGTCATTATAATTTAAATAAAGTAAACACAGGTGTTTGACAATAACTGGCTTCAGCCAACACTAACCATGAGTGAAAGAAAAAATGTTGTGTTGTTATTCATATTCTCTGAAAAATGGTTAAGAAATCATCAATTCTGCCAGGGTATGTAAACTTATAATCACAACTGTACTACAGTGTCATGATTTAAACAAGCGGAGTATCTGTATACAACATCTCAACCAGTTAATCTCACCCTTTCATAAATCTAATTTAAGGATACATCACTAAAATAAACAGCTGTGAAGATCATTGTGTGGATGTATGGTCATTTCCATTGAGCTACTGTAAGAGCATACTGTACCTCTTGATAAGGTCTCTGAGGTGATAGACTGGGATGGCTGGGTAGACCATACTGTTACTGGTGAAGATATGATCGACTATGGCAGCATTATTCTCCTACAAAGACAAAACATAATTGAATTTATTAGTGGCGTCCGAAATTAGAAATAGCAAAAGGTAAACTGAGCTGAGCCAACAAGATTTTATTTGACATCTAATGTCAGAGTTGAAGACAGTCACTTGGCCATAGATATTACATGTCTCTACTGTTTAAAAAAAAAAAAAAAACGAAGAAACACTCAAGCATTGACTCTTGTACTTAATTTTAGTGTAAGTCTAAAGATGAACAGATCTCGACTTCATGCTATTTTTAAGCTAATAAAGTCACCATGCTTACATTTGTGGATTTAGCTTCCAACTATGTGAAAATAAGAATATGGGAGTATGTTTCTCTGTTTTTCATACAGATAACCATCTTTTCATGCACCCAAAACTACGGTCCTTTCTTTGCTAAGCACATCTGTTTTTTTTCCACCATTTGTGACGCCTCCTCTTCTCCCCTCCCCCTTCTCCCCTCTGACCTTCCATTCCTGAGTGCGGACGGTCTCCTTCAGCTTGATGCCTGAGTACAGCTCCAGCAGGATAATGCCCAGGCTCCACAGGTCGATGGCGGAGGTGCAGCCAGTGTCCCCCTCCAGTCCCGCCTGGGCCAGGGAGTTCTGCAGCTCCGCCTCCGGAGCCCGGTAGCCGTCCGTCTGGACGTACTTCACATCCTGTGTGGTGGGCAAAAGGTCAGTGTGAGTTGAAAGCTACAGTAGCAGACATGCATGCAGCTCCAAATCAGTACTTGTTTTTTCAGCAGTATTTTTCAGCGAATTTTTACCCTGTGGAAGTGAAATCTTCTATAGTGTTTCACATTTCTTAAGTTAAGCACAGGAAAATATGTTCATTTCCTTGTGGAATTAGGTGGAGAATTCTCAAAACAGCCAATCCTCTCACTAGCATATATAAGTATGCAAGGCAAATAAGGACACTTGCAACATAGAACTGCAACAAGACCTTCACAGCAGCTGAGAGAATTGATTTTGTACAGGAAACTCCCTGGGGTATGTACTTTGCAACTTTGCAGATCATTTAAAACTATATAAAAGGACAGGAAATATGTACAGTACAATGTCCTTTTTAATAACAACTAGGTTGCCACATACCACGCCACATACCAGTGTTTCCCTTCAACTGCCATAGTATCAGCACTGACCATATTTATCTATATATCTATTGTCTTTTTAATATTGTCTGTGTTTTTTAACATTTCTATGTTAAGCACATTAAGCCTTATGTATGAAATGCGCTTTACAAATAAACTTTTCCTTGCCTTGCCCAGCCCAAATTGATTTTCTATTTATGATTTAGGGTGTCAATGACGTAAGCACCACATCTCCTGAGTTCGACAGCAGCATTTTGTTGGTGTAAATACTAATACTAGCACTCTCTGGCTCACCTGATGCCCTTCCTTGTAACTGAGCCCAAAGTCGATGAGCTTGAAGCACTCGTCCTCGGCGCTCCAGAGCACATTGCGGGGCTTGAGGTCGGCATGCACGTAGCCCTCGCGGTGCAGGAAGGCCAGGGCCTCCAGCATGTCGCGGGCGCAGTGCTGGATCAGCCACATGGAGTGGCCCTGGTTGGAGGCGCGCACCAGAAGCTCGGACACGCTCACATCCAACAGCTCCAGCAGCAAGCATCGTGTGGCCACGCCCACCGCGCTGTGATTGGTGAACACCCCATATAGGGTTACTGTAAAACACAAACCAGCAGAGTACGATGGGCTTACAGATATCAACCGCAACAGTGTTTTAAATGTTCAAACTTGCTTATGTTGGCTGCTTAACTTACATAGGTGTGATATACACATATATATGGGTATACATACATATGTGACTTTAAAGTAATGGCTATGCAAAGTTATCTTGTTTTGTAGGAACAAAAGTTTGATCAAGCTTGTCTTCAAGCTCCAAAAAGAAGTCCAGTTGCTACTTTGCTCTTTTAACAACCAAATGCCTTGTTCTTACATGGGAAACATTATTTATTATTACTATTTAGCCTATTGGTCCTGGAGAATTTGTGTAGCAGACAGAAAAGTGTCTGTTTGTTACATATATTGTGCATACTGTACAAATAGAACAGGTTACATTTACACCTTGGCTGTTGCAATGTTTTATTTTTTTATTATTTTAGTTGTTGTTATTATTATTACTTCGTCTAGAGATCTTGTTTGCAGGGCAACACTTAACAAAGCCCTGTTGCGTAGGAGGAAAAGATGCATGCATCTTCATTCAAAGGTAAGACATAAGCCTTACAACTATTTTTACCTTGACACTCAAACACAGTAAGTGGTATATGTATTAGCATATCAAGTGAGATAAACGTGATGGCAATATCCAATATTCTAATGAGATGACATACCTATGTTTTTATGTCCCTGAATGTCTTCAAGCACGGATCTTTCTTTGTGGTACCCGTAATCCCCTCCCTGTGCGTCTGCCTGGAACTCCTTGACGGCAGCTGTGCTTGATCGGCCTGAGCTGACGCGGTAAACAGAGGCCGAGACGCCCTGGCCAAGCCGAGCCTGTACATTCCAAATCTCTCCAAATATCTCGAACAGCACCGGGGTCACTGTCTGTTCCACGGTCGCCGGTGAAAGGGCGATCATTGCTGCCGAGCTAACATCCGAGGACAATTTCCCATCCGACTCAGAACTGCAAGCCATGAAGTCAACTTGTATTTACCTTGCTACGGTGAAAACAGACAAAACGAAACGAGCACCCCTGCTAGCTGGCTAAGGTTATCACTAACACTTAACTTTACTGACCACCAAATCCTGTCAACGAGCGATAACTCCCAAGTTCTTACAAACTGGATTTCCATTTGATGGTCCCAGATATTTCTGACACCCCATGCCAGATTATCCCGATAACCCTGGCTGCCATTCTGCTGTCAATGTAACCTCACAAGATTAAAAAAAGATAACTATGAGCTTGGATACACAAACTTGATAGATAGCTCAGTTAGCCTATGTACCGGCTAATTTTAGTTGGCTGAAGAATTCCACCTCAACATATAATGCATCTTTGAGCTAAACGCGATATGCTCAATCCCCGAAGGATTGTGGTTCTTAAACAATGACAGTGAGGTTCCTGTCATTGTGTTTTGCAATAAATAATACTTCTTTATAACTACTCGATTTGACATCGAGTGCATTTAGCATTTGTTTAGCCCGCCATTTTACCGGAAATGGCTGATGATGAACTGATGACTACCTCCGCGGGGCGTTCAGTACTATTGGTAAAAATCTGTTTAGTTTTTATCAAATTGATGTATTTTTTAAATTACGGTAAACAATTTGTCGGTTGTGTCAAGACAGATGATGAGAACCATCTTACTTTTTTCTGCTATAGAATGTTTTTAATGGATGTTATAATAGCAAATTGAAGATAAGAGGGATTATATTATCCACTTAGAAAGTTGTAACGTTAGTGACTGTGGTAGGGCGTCCTGCTAAGCATCTGTTATTTCAGCATAATTTAATAAGCTTTAATGTGCTATCTTTTCTGTGTAGTAGTTTCATGAAGGGTGTAACCAGTTGAAATTACTCCACTGCCACGTCAAAGTGACGGAAGAAAGAGGTGGCCGATGGGCGGTGCACTTAACACTACGAATGTGTCCAGCCAGAGTGGCAGAGAAACAGACACATCAGAGCGAGCAGTTGTGAGGTAAGAATGTGTGTTACATTCAACTTCAATTTAGATGTATTAGATTAATGTGCCAGCGAAACCATCCTTTTGAAAGAGCACGTTAACTTAGCTTACTACCGAGTTAGCTTCATGCCGGTTTGTTGTTCATAGAAAACATGCTGTATTAGCCCAACGCTGGCGTCTTAGCAAATGTCACGTTAGCTAATAACTTAAATATTCCGTTTTACTGGCATGATGCCTTTGCAACTGTCCGGGAAACGCTGGTGTTTAGTTGGTTTCTCTTACTGTGAAGTAGCATGCATTCCCTCTTAGGGTGAAAATCGTTTACGATGGTTGAATTGACAGCTGTCATTCATAGGTATTTAATAGTGTGGTGACAATCCTGTTGTGCCTGTGCCACCGTCTCACACGTTTCCAGTCAACTAAAGACAGATAAGACAGGTCGTTGTTGTCAGGGGGGCACAAAGAAATCGCAGTAATATTTATTTGAATACATTGCCGGTGAACTTCTCCACTGGAAATTTGGCTGATTGGAGAGATAGTAACAAGGCAACTTGTAGCGTCTGGTAATGTATGACTGCTGGTCAGTACTGTGTCCCCACAGAGGAGTATAACAGGAGGAACGGTCATTTTCTTGTCTTTGATATAATGAGGACAGAGACAACCCTGAATTAGCTGTGCAATGACTGGGTAGCCTATAATAATTCAGGACAAAGCAGCAAACCAGGTGTTCATGGGATTCATCTGTACCTGGCTCTTCTCTCCCTCCAGCGTTTTAAGAAAGCGTGTTTGAACTACTTGAGAATGGACATGGACAAGCTGAGGGGAAGGCTGGCTGAGGCTGGGCAGTCGCACCTACTGCAGTTCTGGAGCGAGCTCAGTCCAGAAGAACAGGCGGAGATGAACCTCGACATGGAGGCCATGGACTTCAAGGAGATCAATGGATTCTTTAAGAACGCCATGGAGACGTCCAGCCAGACAAAACAAGACAAAATCGACAGTCGCATGGAAGCGGTCCCCAGGGAGGTCCTAGGGAGTGTGACTCGCGACCGAGAGTCTCTCAAAGACTGGGAGAAAGAGGGTAAGTGTCACACCCCGTCAGTCAGTCAGTCTCTCTTCCTATGTAAAACACAGCTGAGTGTCCAAGGTGTCAGGTTTTATTACGTCTTTACTGGTAATGAGCGAAGCACGTTGCCCGGAGAGCAATTCACTTCTTTTACCTACTCCAGAGAACATAAACTTTCTGGTAAACGTTATGCAATAAACTACTACTCTCCGCCGAGATAGTGTTACTGCAATATCCTCTTCTCACACACTTGGCAGAAGCCTTTATGCTTCCATAGTGTGACATGGTTAACAAAGCTCATTTGTGGTCTGTCTGTCTCCTAAAAACACAGAAAAGAGCTCAAGCATTGTGTGCGGAGATGAGATCCTGTCTTGGGGGAAGAGAAATAGAGTACAGGGGGCTTTGTTATGATGAAACCAGTGAAGTGGGTGTCCATATATTGGCCTGGAGCCCTGGAGGTCTGCTCGTGAAGCCAAGAGAAAATGAGAACTGCCCGAGGATTGTGGGTCGGTGGGTGGGGTGGGGTGGGAGCAGGGGTGGGGGGGAATATGACCATCTGGTTTTGTTTATGCTCTTGACGCAAGAGTGGTCTACTACACCCATGTTTATGAGGTCATACAGGATTGTGTCAGGCCTTATTCACTACTTATTCACAGACAGCAAAACACTGTGTTGTTGCTATGGTTTTTGGTGTTGAAATTTTTTAATAAGAGTAGATTAACGTCAATTTTTTGTTGAAAATGTTCATTTAAGTTTGTAAAAAAAAGACATATTGAAGCTGATATGAACTTATAACAACTATGTACTATGTGTCTGAAGTAGTTACTGTCTTGACATTTTAAGAGAGCAGTTTACACCAGATGAACCTTGTCAGGAATTTATAGCTTGTGCAAAAGCAATGTGTTGATTGCACTGAAATGATAATACGTGATAGACTCGAGTCGCGAGACTGGAGGAAGTGTCATACACCTGTTGGCATGAAGCCTATCAAACATGGCCCTCAGATGCTCACTCAATCTTATACTGATATGAGAGATGTATATAGACTTATAAACAGGCATTGAGTTTGGGGCTTTAGGCCATAATGGGTAGTATTGGGCTTTACACTCTGTCAAAGAACATTGTTGTAATTGGAGTAATGATCCCTGATCCCTCTGTTTTCTTTGACTGTGAAGTGACTAAGGGCACTGACTTGGGTAATGGGGATTATTTGCTCACTCCAGCTCTCTCACTCTCACTCTCACTCTGTGTTTTCACTGTTTGTTTTTCCTCCTTTGACTGTGTGTGTTTCTGATTTTGGTCTTTTTTCATGCCAATGTCACAACCTCTCCCATTCTCCTTTGTCTCTTTCTGTTTTCTCCCTCTCCCTCTGTCTTACTGTTTTTCTCTGTTCCTTTTCTGTTTTTTTCTGTCTGTCTGTCTCTTACGCTCTGTCTCTGTCTCTCTCTCTCTCTTTCTCTTTCTTTCTTTCTTTCTTTCTTTCTTTATTTCTTTCTCCCTCTCTCTCTTTCTGTCTTTCTTTCTTTCTTTCTTCTTTCTTTCTCTCTCTCTCTCTCTCTCTCTCTCTCTCTCTCTCTTTCTTTCTTTCTTTTTTTCTTTCTTTCTCCCTCTCTCTTTCTTTCTTTCTTTCTTCTTTCTTTCTCTCTCTATCTCTCTCTCGCTATCTCTCACTCTCTGACTTTCTACCACCACCCCCCTCACTCTCTCTCTCTCGCTCTCTCTCTCTACCACCCCCCACCCCCCACCCCCACCCCCAGGACTCCACTGCATTTCCCAGAACAAGGTTGCTGTTCTCTTGCTGGCCGGGGGCCAGGGGACCCGGCTGGGTGTACCATACCCCAAAGGCATGTACGACGTCGGGCTGCCCTCGCACAAGACCCTCTTTCAGATCCAGGCCGAGCGCATCCTGAAGCTGGAGCGCCTCGCCGAGCAGCAGCACGGCGCCAAGTGCTGCATCCCCTGGTGAGCTGCCCATACCCTTAGAGGCTTTAGGCCCATAGTCTTAGAGGCTTTAGGCAGTTTTATAATATACATATATATTCACATATTCACAATATATATATCACAATGTAAAACTTTTCTGTGCTTTGAATTCCATCACAAATATTCCATCATAAACATATTGTGAATTCAAAGCACAGAAAGTAGCAGTACATACTGCATTGTGATATATTGTTCTGTATCTTATTTTTGATGTAGCATATTTAATAGGTAACATACTTTCATGGTACGTTTCAAAATAGTATAAATTAAAATGTCATTTTTAAGAACATGTATTGTCCAAACCTGCAATAACAAAAAAAAAAAATCAAATGTTTACTTTTGAGGCCAGATGATGGCATCATTAACAAGCACCATAGAGGTTGGACTTTATAATCAAAATCTCCACTGTTGGGCAGATTGATATAGTTCATATCTTCTACCTTTTACACCACCCACCCCAATACACTGACTAGCTCACTGAGTGTGACTCATTGCCCAGTAATTAAGATGGTGTCAAATCAGGTCACGTCAGTAAGGTAGTTGGTTTAAACAGCGTTTCCAAGACACTGTTCAGTTTAATTGGTGGACCTGTATAAACTTTGTGTGCAATTGCTGATTGGAAGTTTTTTTTTATGACTGCTTATCGTACTGTATCATGTTGTTAGGGAGCTGTTGGTTTTTGTTGAGGCCTAATTCCAAATCTATCCAGGAAGTAGTTTTTTTACCTTTCCCGAAACTGCATTCTCCGATATAAAAGAATTGCATGTCATTAAACAGACGTGGGCTAGGATCTTTATCTCAGCGAGAGAACATTTAGGTCAGATGCCTCCCTTGTCTGCCCTCATGCATTTTTCATGAGGACAGCTCACAGATAAGCTACAGTATGTGCTGTCATCTCGTGGATATTAATTGTGCACATACCTGCATGATTATGATAATGAACATGCCCAGTTCTGCATGAGAGAGCTGTACAGGAAACACAAGCAGGATACTAAACCCTGTTCTGTGTGTGTGTATGTCAGGTTGATGAGTAACCTCATTAGGTTTACTTATTTAACCTAATTTTCTCCTGGTCAGTCAATGTCCAGAGGTGGGAAGCTATAGAAAGTAGAGGTCCGTCCATGTCTTCCAGCCATTCCGTACACCAGCTGAGTCTTATTAATACTCTCTTTAGGGAGATGCAATAGTTGATGAAATCTCCTCTTGTAAGTGCACAGCGGACAATACGTGTTAGTGCTTTTACTTTCTGAAGCCAGTGTTTCCTACCTCTGTCAATATACATGTCTGAACAGCTCGGATGCAGTCTTGGGAGAATGTCCCTTGTGAGCACCAGTCCACATAGTGTTCTTGCATGCTGACCGGAAAACTGAACAATGTATTTCATGGAGTGGTAACTTTACTTTTTGCCCACGTTCTGGACAACGTGTGGCCTACATGACTGTGTGGTAGGTTGTCCGACACGTATGACAGAATATCAACAGAATGTTAGTGGTTGTGTCTGTTACCATGACATTATTTGCATATCGTCAAGAGTGCATTCAAAGGAAAAACACCATAGCCACAGTATCTACTTGCAAACTATAACTGACCTGACTATGCACATACTAATTAATTCATGATTCCTCAGGTACATCATGACCAGTGGGAGGACCATGGAGTCTACCAAAGAGTTCTTTGCAAAACACAAGTACTTTGGCCTGAGCCAGAACAATGTTATATTCTTCCAGCAAGGCATGCTCCCCGCCATGGACTACAGTGGGAAGATAATTCTGGAGGGCAAGGGAAAGCTCTCTATGGCTCCAGGTAAACACAGCAGCATCTCAGACCAGTCCACTATCTCTGAGTTCAAACTCCATATTGTCTGTGACCTTGGAGGCCCCCTTGTTGTTGAATGGATCAGTCGTAAGCACGAAATGTGGCTCAGCAGAGCTCAAGTTCAGTCCTGTTTGTCTGCTCTAGGGTGGATAGACTGACTGATTGGGAGGGAAGTGGAGAAAGGGTATCTCAGGCTAAGCCTTCATTCACACACACACACTCACACACACACACACACACACACACACTCGCACACACTCGCACACACTCGCACACACTCGCACACACGCGCACACACGCGCGCACACACACACAGACCAGCTACACAGCATATACACCCAAGCACTCATAACACGTTTTAAACCGCACCTTGATGTATATGCATTGTGCAACGACTCTACAAGGGGCAGTTAGTGCAAAAAGAAGACTTTGTTTATGGGGCAAATGTATGGCATCAGAAACAGCGTATTTGGAACAGGCCCAATGGGCTTGTCTCCTCTCCAAGTTCTGTAAGTCTTTTAAGTGAATAGGGCTTGAATGGAGTGGCCCAGTTTGTGTCCAAAAATACATTATCTCCCTCTTAAGCCTTCATTAGGTATTCCTCATTCACCCATTACCTTTACACTGTGCGCTTTAATTTAATTTCACAACACTGCACAGGGTTGTGAGCCCAGCAGTTTTAGTAGCTTTATGGTAGGTCTGTAACTGTTTATGATCTTAATCTTCTTCTGCGTACACATTCAACCAGGAAAAGATAAAAACCTGCCCATGTAATGTCTGCCAGTGTGTATTTGTAATCGGAGCATTTGTTCACAGTTCACAGTTGTTCTTCAATGAAATTCGAGAACTAAGAACTTAAGTTAATTATCAGCACCAGCAGATGTAAAAATGTCTTCCATTCTGCCTCATAAAACGCCTATTTAAGTAGGAGATTTTATTGGATTTATTGGAACAATGAATGTAGCCTATTTTACATCTAGGTCTGGTAGAAACATGTTTGTACATTTGTTTAAAAGGATAGATTTAGAACAGAAAGAACTTTTTATGTCTGCAAAATGAAGTTCATTAATATAGGTGGGTGTAGTTTTGAGTAACAGTCAAAGTGCAAAGTCTAACTAAAGCTAGCTTAATAACTGGGAGAAATCTGCTTTCTTGATTAATGTGAAGTCCAAAAAGTGCAATCTGTTAAATCCAAGTGCAATCTCTGGGTAAGCTCAGTGCTCACACGTGTCATGTGGTCTGCATCAAAAACTTTGCTCTTTACTGCATTTTCCTCATTATTTAACTGGAGGCCCTAATACATTTATTCCAGTACAGGTGAAACTCTTTGCTTTTTCAGGAAAATAAAACAGATGAGTAAAGACGGATATCACTATTGGTAGTCAGCCAAAAAGCATCAACAAATATCATGGAAACATCAGCATATCAAATCCTGGTAAACATTCCAATATAATACATCCCTGTTTGCTTCTTTCTGCTTGCAGATGGCAATGGCGGCCTGTACAGGGCCCTGGGCACCCAGAAGATCATCCAGGATATGGAGAGGAGGGGCATCAGCTGCATCCACGTGTACTGCGTAGATAACATCCTAGTGAAGGTGGCCGACCCAGCCTTCATCGGCTTCTGTGTACGCATGGGAGCCGACTGCGGAGCAAAGGTTAGTGTGGGCGATATTTTACCGCGGGTCTGTGCATTTTAGATTTTCTAGTATTTTTAGGCGTAAATTACTATATTTATGATTAACAAAAATATATTTAAGTGCATAGGGTTAGGGTTAGGGTTAGTATGGGTCAGGTGTACTAACGTTTAAAATTTGGCCATAGGGTATATCATAATGACTGTTAAGTAGGCATCATGATAAGTCTGTGACCAAAATCTTAACTATCGAAAGTCAGTATCACCTCATCATTGTTGGTCCTTCAGTTGTGCGTTATAGATTAAACATGAACCAGCATAAACAGTATTTTAAATTACTTAATTTAGATTTCAAGGCAAATGCAAGGTCAAGAGTGCATTCAAAGCAACAGCTTGAGCAAAATGAACTTTAACGCCATAGCCAAACTTGCACTTCCTAAAATTCACCACTAGGTGGTACTGTTGCTTTCATATGCCATTAAAGAGAAGGCCACAGTGTTATTAAAAGTACATGAACATTATGTTCCTTACAGCCTGTTCTACCAACTCTCTTAATGGCAACACGGCACCCTAGGCTTTGGGAGTGAAAGCAGAACATTTTTGACTAGGTGTAGAGCAGTTGTATACCACTTATTTTAAAAAGACATTGCCACTGCAACTATAGTTTGTACGTGCAAGCAACTTAGTGTAGTATGGAAAACATTTGCCACCATTTGAACAACACTTGTTGTACAGTACACGTTACTGCTGTTTTTTATACTTAGATTGAAGACGTCGGTACCTTCAAAAAGTGACTATATATGTCTAGGGTTATAACAGCCAGCAGTGACTGTACTGAATATATGTTTCAAGACTTCAAGACTTTTCACTAAACAGTTGCTTGTACAATGCAAACAATGCAATGCTGTGAACAATTTCTCATATCCCCCTACTCTGTTTAATGATTTGGAAAGGCGCAACCATCCCTTAGACATCAAATTGGCATAGGATGTTCTGCAACAGTACGGAAGCATTAGAAAGAAATTTTGTACATGAAAGAGTCTAAAAACATGTGATACAGTTTGAACATAAGCAGCTGTTAAACTGTGTCATCCCATTTGATGCAATGCCTCCAAATTAGAGTAGAATTAAATCCCTTAATTCTGCTGCATATTAGAGTCGCCTTGCGTACACTTGGGCTTCTCCAGTGCTTGCATATGGCCTCAGTATGCAGCTAGCTGTGCTGACCAGTAGACACAAGTCTTGTATCTTCTCCAAGAACTGTAGCAGGGCTCCATGGAGACAGCGGAACCACCCTTCCCCCACACCCCCACCCACCCCTACCGCCACCCCCCCATCTCTGGGACGCACATATCCGGTGCCTGATTCAGCCCAACGGCTTTGCGATGAGGCTTTTGGGGGGGATACGCTGCAATTAGCCGTCATTAGGATTCATTTTCTTCACATCTGTGGACATTCCTTCACGCTCCGTCTCTCCCAGTTCATCATGACGCGTCTTTTCCCCTCCTTTTCCAAGGAGCAGGTTAGCGACTGCACACTCTCTTGCAAGTTGCACTTCAAATGAGGCAAAGATGTTCGAGCAGTACTACTTTGGCCTGCAAGACACATAGTTTAGTGTTCTGCTTTCACCTGATGCACGCCAAGTATTTCTCGTTCATTTTCGCCCATCATCTTTTACAGCGGTGTAAAATAAGACCAGGAAGACGTCCCAGTTGATTTAAAGCTGCCAAAGTCATTTCTTTTTACTTGGTGGTGGGCTTTGCCCGGTCAGATGCTGAGAAAATGGCACAGCATCGTCGGCCAAGAATATAGATATATGCTATATTTAGGTTATGTATATGTGTGTGTGTGTATGTGTTTGTGTGTGTGTGTGTGTGTGTGTGTGTGTATATGTGTGTGTGTGTGTGGGATGATATGGGTTAAATACAGAAGTGTTATATAGAGGTCCCTTTGGCTAAAAGGTAGTAGGCTCTGAGGCAAAGGCCCAGCAGACAGAGTAAATATTTTGAAAAATAGTCCCTTAATGGGGCCTTAAAAGCATTCGTCATCCCTTATGGCGCCGAAACAGTGACTAATGCACAAGTTAGGAAATCGTGGCAACCGTTTGTTCCCTTTTTCGTACGCACCCACTCGTTTTGGCGTTTTGGAGACACGAAGGCACTTTGGTCTTCGCAATCAAGAGAAATACCTTTTTCAAATTCCCATCCATACATTTTGCTGGTCCACACTGTTGTTGTTGAGCTCTGGGTTAGGCAGAATGGTAAGGCAATAACTCCTTCGTGACTCTGGTGAATCTGTGGTGAAGACAGCCACGCAGGATGAAAGGCCAGCTCCAGCCGCCCCATTGTAAATTGTAAAGGATACAGCTAATGTGGCTTCCAGCTCGATGCCTCCTCCCCTACACAAACCCCATCATCAACAGTGAACTTTGTAATTTGTAACTCACAGATGGGGGCTGGGGCTTTTTCTTTTTCTGTTTTTTTTTTTTTTTTTCTCATAACGGGGGGATTCCTGTTTTAAATTAGCATGGGAGATGGAGCGTGGGGTACCGTGTTTTTTTCCCTTTTACATGGCATGACCATCACTGATTGGTGCAAATAAGCTGTGTCCCACATCTTAACCAACTGTGGAATTCTGGGAATGAGAATGTGTGTAGTGCAGTGGTACAGTATGTGAAAAGGGAACAGCATCCAGACTTTGTGAAGCCGGCCAAAAACACATTCGTAATCATGACCTCTGCATCAAGCACCACAGAGGGGTTTGCCCTGCAGGCAGCCCTTTTGTTTATGTCACAGGATTCAGTTGCACAATATATTGGAAATATATCGCAATATCGGAGAATACAGTATTGCAATAGATGGAAGATATTGCAAAACATGGCTGAGTTGCAGTTAATGGTAGGGCTCTTTAAGCTTTGCTTGCCCACTTCACAAATCAAAATGTTTGGCAGATCAGATGAATGCCTATTCCCATTGATGTCCTGCCCCAGAGCATAGATTCCTCACTGTCTAGGGGCGAGCAGTGCAGGCAAAGCTGAAAGGTGTCAGAAGTCTACATTGAAGTACTTGTTTATGTATCACAAGTCAAATTGTTAGACAGCATTCAGCAATGTTATGTGTATCACACATTTGCCTGTTATTGTGTGGCCCTACCCAGGAGTATCTGCCCAGTAGGAGTAGGCTCTTTGGATGCTCTGCTGAAAAGGAGCGTGTTATGGGCGATTCCGCTCTATGGCAGAACATGAGTAAATGATTTATTATTTAAATATTTATTATGCTCAAATTTCATGTAATAATTCCCATCATACAAATGCTATGGCAGTTTATTGCACTCATTGATGTGATAAAAGTCAACTTTCCATGGAATTACCCTTAAAAATACAGTATATTTACCAATAGTGTCTGTTTTTGTGACTCGACTCGCAGGTGGTGGAGAAGACCAATCCGACGGAGGCCGTGGGTGTGGTCTGCAAGGTGGACGGTCGTTACCAGGTGGTGGAGTACAGCGAGATCACCCTGGCGACGGCGGAGCGGCGGACCTCAGACGGGCGACTGATGTTCAACGCCGGCAACGTAGCCAATCACTTCTTCAGCCTGGCCTTCCTCAGAGACATCGTCAAGTGAGTCAGGCCCCCAACTCAGCATGTGTGACTCACACCATACACACACCATCAGGCACATATATCCACACACACACACACACACACACACACACACACACACCATCAAGCACACACACACACACACCATCAAGCACACACACACATACACACACACTACACCATCAGGCACACATAGACACACACACACACACACACACACACACACACACACACACACACACCATCAGGCACACACACCACTCTCACACACACACACACACAGACACACACCACTCACACACCATCAGGCACACATACATACACACACACACACACACACACACACACACACACACACACACACGCACACACACACACATACACACACCATCAGTCACATACAGACACACATACATACGCACACACACCATCAGGCACACATATACAACACACACACACACACACACACATACACACACACACACACACACACACACCATTAGACAGCACTGCCCTGTCGTTAGTCACTGGCTCATAAACTAATTGGCAGAGTAAGTGGGGAGAAAGTAAAAGTGAGTGCTGGCATGGGGGACTAGGAGCTCTAAGTCCAGAAAAGTCTCCTACGGACAGACAGGAAAGCACAATGTCACACGTGTGAGGACAGAAACGTCCCCCCTGCCTGGTGTGTTACGTGCAAGGTGTGTGAGTCAGGGTTTTAAAACAAGGCGTTATTCTTTTGACTTCTCCTTGTGGGTCATGGGACTGGTTATCCTTAGATAGGTTTTATAGTTTTGTTTTGTTTTTTCCCCGTAAAATGGTCTACTGCGTACAGTACATTGAATCCAGATTGGGGCAGGTATTTAGTGAGAGAATTGTTGCTAGGCACCCTACCTCCAAACAGTGGAGATCTCCATATCTAACCGAGACCTGCAACGTTTTAAGTTGTCAGAAAGGTGGCAATGACTATAATGTGTTCCCAGAATATAAGATGTTGCTAAAAAAACATCTGTAGCTTTTGTGTGTCTGGACGCTGGTATTTTAAATGCATGATGTCTTTGCCAGCCTCTCCATTGCCTCTTCACTGCCGCTCTCGCTCAAATGAGCTTTACGAGGGCAACATGACCAAAAAGTACATGATCCATTTTTATATCCTTACTGTCACTCCCTGTATCTGTCTGTCTGTCTGTCTGTGTGTCTGTGTGTCTGTGTGTCTGTGTGTCTGTGTGTGTGTGTGTGTGTGTGTGTGTGTGTGTCTGTCTGTCTGTCTGTCTGTCTGTCTGTCTGTCTGTGGCTGTCTGTGCCTCTGTGTGTGTGTGTGTGTGTGTGTGTCTGTCTGTCTGTCTGTCTGTGTTGGTCTGTCTGTCTGTCTGGTTCCTCCTTCTACCCCCATTTTTTCTGTCCATGTCATCTGTCCATCTGTTCTCCTCTGCTCTCCCCTGCAGTACCCATGAGCCTCAGCTTCAGCACCATGTGGCCCAGAAGAAAATCCCCTATGTGGACGCGCAAGGCCAGCTAATCAAACCCGACAAACCCAATGGGATTAAAATGGAAAAATTTGTCTTTGACATCTTCCAGTTTGCCAAGTGAGTGAAGTCAATGATTCTTTCCAGTTCTGTTTTTAACATATGCGCAGCACTCTCTCTCTCACACTCACACACACACACACACACACACACACACACACACACACACACAGAAAGACACACACATACACGTGCACACAGAACATGAAACCGGCCAGAATAGCAGGTCCACAAGGCTTCTCCCGCCCCTCCATAAGCTCTGACAGTCCTATCCAGACGTCCTGGCAGAAGCCCACATTGATGTGCACATGTAACCCAGCACCGTGAGGCTTGGAAGGACTTATGGTGTGTGTGTGCTCAGGTAGACACATTTTGTGCTTCTTGCATACTTCTTTCCAGACGCAGGGAACCCTTGTGTCTTTCCATGTGCTGAGGCGTAACCTAATGGAACCCAGTGTGTGTGTTTTCAGGTAGACAGCATTTGTGTGTGTCTGTGTGTGTGTGTGTACTTGTCCATGCATACTTACTCTCAGACAGAGCTAACCCCCGTGTCTCTGAGCCCCCGTGTGCGGAGGCTGAGCCCAATAGAGCTCCATGCGGCAGCCATTGCGGCTCGCTGCCCTCCAGTGCCCTGGCTCCAGCTCGGGAGCTCATAGAAATTCCGTTACCACCGGGAGCCATTACGTCAGCCTGGAGTCATGCGGCTGTCGGGAAGCCTTCTCACAGCCTAGAGGCATCTTGCAGAAATGCAGAAGATTCCTTATTGTGGAACTTCTGTACAAATGTATTTATATATTTATTTGTACGTTTGTTTGTTTATTTATTTTAAAACTATTTCCATTCAGAAAACAGTCAGGCAGTCAAAGTATGTCAGTATTCAAACTCAGCTGTTGGGAAGACTTCTTAAAACTTAAAGTCATATTGCAAAAAAAAGTTCTCATTCTGCAACTTTGTACAAAGTTTTATGTATTTGCTTCTTTCTTTAAAAGTAATTTCATTCAGAACACGGGTAGATTAGTGAAGATGTCAGTAGTCAAACTAAGCAACCTTGTAGACTCAAAGCGCAGATGCTCATTACACACACAGATGTGCTCTGACATTTGGTCAACCGGTACAGTTTCCTGGTTGTCATGCTTGTTCCCAGACGATGTCTCAAGCACAAACGCACTGACTGACCACAAGACACTTGGCATGACCGGACCTGTCTAGTAGACGTGTGCGCGTGTAAACTTGTCCAAAATGGAGGGCTTCAAATGTAGCCTTTGCGTATTCAGTTCAGGAACATTATTCACCTTGACAATTCAAAGGGAATAATGGGGACTGATGAGCCCTTCCTACTGTGAGTTACGGCTCAGACTAAACCAAACGCTGGCGGTAGCGTTTTTATAGGAAGTTGGGGCGGTTTGGGCACCTAATCATTGGAGCGTCTGGTATGTCCTTCGCAGGACGTTTGTGGTGTATGAGGTCCTGCGGGAGGACGAGTTCTCTCCTCTGAAGAACGCGGACAGCCAGGACGGGAAGGACAACCCCACCACAGCGCGCCACGCCCTCATGTCTCTGCATCACCGATGGGTGCTCAACGCCGGCGGACACTTCATTGATGAGAACGGTACCCGCGTCCCCGCAATCCCCAGGTACGTCCTTACATACACATACACACACACACACACACACTTACACATGCACAAAAATGTACACTGTCAGTGCAAAAGTTCCAATGAGGACAGACTTGCATTAAGTACATAATGGCATACAGTAATCTGATTATTGTAAAGTGTGAGCTTCTCAGAAATGCAGACAAACATCATACAAGTCCTGTCCATAATTTTAGGCTGACCTTCAGGCATTTTTATGACCTTGTTTGTTTTATAAACTTACTGTCTTGTAAGGTGTGAGCCAGGGCATAGTATGGGAATCGTATGGGACCTAGCCATCCATGCTGGGTTGCCCTCAATAAAGAACAAAACTACATGGTTCATTATTTATTTTGTTTTTGTTTTTTTTTGGTGTCACTTCCTTCACCAGTGTCATGAGATTTATAAGGCCACATTCTGTTCACCATCATCGCCTTATTTCACTCATGTTATCTCCTGTGTAACATTTCTAGACACGGACCTGCAGGGACTGTTTCGGCCGGTGTCACCCAGAAGTAACTATTTCCCTGTGTTACTTTATTTATTTATTTTTTATTTTTTATTAGTGCATGGTGGTGGGGCTTCCGCTTTTTTTGTTCACGCCCTCACAGATAGACCCCCCGCAGCTAACCTCGGCTATCACAGACCAAGTGGCCCACCAGAGGCCCCTCTCTCCCCGTGGGGCAGGTCCCTTGACCTGGCTTAAGTGGTGGTGGTGGTGGGGGGGTGGGTCAATGTCCTTGGCCCCCCCAAACGCCAAAACTGGTTCTCTCCTCTCCTGGTACTGGGCCCCCTGTCGCTAAACTAACAGACAGAATGCTGTGCATGTGTTGGGGGAGGAAGGCATGTCAAGCAATCAGGGAGATGATGATGATGATGATGAGCACTCATTTGTGTAAAAATTCATGGTTATGGAGCGCCGCCAAATCAAATGTCAATTTTCTCCATTTCTGTCTCCATCTCTCCTTCTCCTTCTCCTCCTCCTCCCCTCTCTCTCAAACCCATGATTAACTTCCAGTGGAAGAATGTATTATTTTAAGCCTCGCAATAAAATAAACATTCTTTTGAAAAAAGTAGAGCATAGATTTAAAACATGTTCTGTGCTATCTCAGTACCTAAGTATGTGATTTTTACAGGGTGTGTAGATTGCTGAAAGTCTATTGTGAAATGCTTTCTGCACTTCTGCTTAACAATTTGACATCATGTTTATATAACACTGCAGGAGTTTATTGGAAAGACGGTTGATATAGTCACAAAAGGCCTTTTTTACACCAAGGCTTTCAGTTCAGCAATGGGTCTTACAGTATCAGACGAGGTGTGTTATAGAATAGTAGGTTGTAAAAATGAGTTTTACCTGTATAAAGCAGAAGACCAGGCTGTGAATTATTGAAGCAATTTGAAGCACCTGTTAGGTGTAAATGTTATTTGGTGGTTAACTATTTCTCCCTCTCTTACATAGCTTGAAGGACGGCACAGACCTACCGATCAAATGCGAAATCTCACCACTTGTTTCCTATGGGGGAGAGGTATGCACGAAGCCTCCGCTGTTTGTCACGCATTCAAAACTGTTGTCACTTTAAGCACTAAGAGTTTAAAATATCAGTAAATCTGTTCCAACTGTCATCGTGCAGTTTATTTATCCAACCTCAGAACAGGGTGCCTCTAGACATGTAAAATCCTCCTGTGTCCATAACTTTTTTCTTTGCTGTTGCAGGGATTGGAAGTCTTGGTGAAAGGCCACGAGTTTCGCCCAACGCTGGTCATCAACGAGAACGGCCTGCATGAGCTGGTGAAGAACGGGCTGTAAAGGAACAAGATGGCGGCCGTCGAAAAACCAAATGGAAACACCTTCATCTGTTTGCCTCTCGCTAAACTGCGGGGAAACTGTGAAGTTATTGTGCAATAAAATAAAGGAAGGAAGCATCTTGCAGCCAACTGCATGAAAATCTGTTTAAAACAAAACAAAAAAAAAAAAAGATTATGCTATTTATTTTGCGAAGACTTATTTTTTTACCTGCACCTTGTCACCAGGTCTGGCCAGCAGTTGCATTTGTCCCCTTTGTACATAGATTTTTAGCACAGAACAATAAATAAGATCAGAAGATCAAATGTTATCTTGATTACTGTTATCGTACGAAGACTCGTTGTGGGGTGGGATGGTGTGGGTTTGTGGAATATCCAATATGGCGTCCTTTGTCACACTCTCTGTCTCCTACCAAAGTCTCCTGCCCAGTGTCTGTTTGCTCTGCTGCGTGTTTGCGTAGTCGGACGAAAACGTTTTCCTTTTTCTAATGTGAGTGCTTCTGACTTCTGACCGTCTCCTGTTCGAGGCTGGACTTCCAGGACTCTTATTAAACACACGGACATGCTGCTGCGCTCCCCCCCCCCCTCGGTGAGCGAGTGTGCGTGTGTTTGATGGGTGTGTTTTTTGCATTAGAGATCCAGCCTCGTTGAATCAGAGTTTCCAGCGCATGGTTTATGAGGGAGGCTTCAGATGGGCCGGAGCCTGCGAGACCGCCGCAGCCATTCAGGAAATGTGCTCTGTGGCTCCTCGTGGCCAACTCCCCCATCTCTCTCTCTGTCTCTCTCTCTCTCTCTATTTCTCTCTGTCTCTCTCTCTATCTCTTCCTCACTCTCTCCTTCTTTCTCCCTGTCTCTCTCTCTTTCTCCCTCTCTCTCCCTCTCTCTCGCTCTCTCTCTTGCTCTCTCCTCCTCTCTCTCTCTTTCCTCCTCTCTCTCCTTTCTGTCTGTCTCTCTCTGTCTCTTCTCTCCCCTTCTCTCTCCTTGCATCTGTTTATCCTCTCTGCTACTCTCTCTCTCCTTCTCCCTCTCTTTCTCTTTTTCCCTCTCTCTCTGCTACTCTGGTTCTTTCCTCTACTCCTCTGTTTCTCTCCTGTCTCTCTCTCTCTCTCTCGCTCACTCTCTCTAGTGTCTGTCTTAAATTCAGTTGACCTGTTGGAAAGAAACAATTTTCCTTTTTCTGTTTACATTGTCACTGCAGTTGGTGTACCAAAACATTGAGATGGTATACTTGAAGGATTTTTTGTCTGTCTCCACTTAAATAAACCAGTCCAAAAGTAACTTGTATTTTTTGTGTGTTTCCTGCTGTTCAAACACTGAAATATTGATGTTCTGCTTTTCAACACCTACCAGTGATCCAGAACATGTAATTAGGATAGAAAATGATATATTATAAATCTCTATTCACTTTAACAGTGTGTGACAAGCGTGGAAATGTCTTGCCCACTCTACCACTGTATACTGCTAATTAATGTGCTGCTTCTGCTTTCCTTGTCATTGAAGAAAGTGAAATAATGTGCAACGGAAAATAGCATGAAGCTTCAAACTGTGAGACACAAGACCAGAGGTGTCAATACCGGGTTCAGAAAGTAAAAACCCTCCCACAAATTTGATCCAACAAGCTTTGAATCAGCTGATCTTAATGAGCTCTCAAGACAGGTACATCAGCTACTCAATGAAATCACCCGTGAAAACGTGGCAGGGTTTTTACTTTGAGAGCCCAGGATTGCCACATCTCCAAACAACTCATGCCATTCCATTAATTCCATCCACTTCGCATCAGGAAGTTATTTGGCCGTCAGCGTTGATTACAGTTTTTCTCAGTCGCTTTGGTACTTTTCTCACAACACTATTAACATTTGCGCAGCATTTAGTGCATTTCTCAAAACAGTTAGTGCAAACTGCAAAACCTAGTGGATAACCTGCAAAAGCAAGTCACTTGCTCAAAATGGATAGTCAATTCCTCAAAAGCAAGTATTCATGTCAATGAAACTGCCAGTGTCATCAAAATGAGAAGTCTTGACATGTTTATGAACAAGATAGTCAAATGGCTTTGTCATGTTTTCATTATGACAATTACTTCTCTTAATGCAGGAAAAAAAGGTTAGAACTCATTGACACTACCTGAAAATGCTCAAGACAGCACTATACACTACCTGTACAGCCATTTTACGTAAAACTACAGTAAACAGTACACGTTGCTGTAAGTAGGGGAGTGAGTACAAGACACTGAATACGTACATTTCCTATTTTTACTGAATATGCTCTTTGCAATTCTACAGCATTGTGCAAAAGAAAAATACAATACAGTCACTTATTTAGAACAAACATAAGAAACACCCTTTTGGTAGAGCTGTGCACAAATGTGAACAACATACGTAACAGTACATATTGTAACTGAAAATAGGTAAATCATTCTGGCACATGCAGACGTTCCTGTCTGTCTAGCCATATATTTTCATCTACATCACAACGGATATCATCCTTTGCAATGCAGCGAGAAAAGTGTCTCCTGGAGTGGTAAATCCACCGTCTGCATGACTCTGCTGCAGCAAAGCAGACCATTTACAGTGCTGAACATTAGAGTATACATACAAGACATGTTTTACCTGTACATACTGGTGACGGCTGAACTAATAGTTATGAAAATTTACATTCTGATCTGAGAAAAGCACCAACGCAACTGAGAAAAACTGTAATACTTCACACACCTCCTTGTGAGTAAAAGCTTAAGTTTACCTGAGAGCAACTGTTCAATTTAGGAGACATTTCCAGCAAAAAAATATATAAAGAAAGGTATAAAATTTGCTTGACAGAATTTGATAACTAGTTCAACAATTTTGTATGTAATGACTCAAGCAATAAAACTAAGACTATTAGTTTTATTGGGAATGACTATTCAGCATCCACAAGTATAGTTCATTTTGACTGACATGACATAAGCAAATGAAAATGTTAAAAAACAACATTGTATTGTATAAAAGCAACTGACACATGTCCAAAAGCATTTGCAATTTGTTCAGAGGAAGGAGAAATTGCTATTATGAGGTGCACAAATGACTAAATGTTGTGGAGGTTGAACTAATAGTTATGAGAATTTACTTTCTGATCTGAGAAAAGCACCAAAGCAACTGAGAAAAACTGTAATTCCGTTGAATGCACGCCTCAGCGGCTGTTATCCCTTACACATTGCACCAAGACCTCTCTATTATTAGCCAGCTGGGTTGTGTACTGTATGTACTTGCCTATTTCCTGTGAACAAGTCAGTTTGCCAAATTCTGTACATTTTTAAGGTGCCTCCACACTGCCCAAACAAACACTAACAAAGTCCAAAAAACACCAACAGTTGGGTCAGTGTGGATCATCTGTTTGTGTTTGTTTGTTCTTGTTGGATGGTAGCTAGCTGTAGCTGAAAACCTTTGTCAGTTATGGTGTAGGCAGTGTGGAACTGGCAGTTGGTTCACTGAACATTCTGAAGACTGCAATATGCCAGGTGCCAACAACTGCCAACTTTAGAATGTTGGTGTTTTTTGAGGCTGTGTGCAAGCATCTGCTGATGCTGTGCAGTACAGCACATACATACATGTATAGTGAGCTATTCTGTAGCATGACAGATTATAGTGGGAGGAACATTTAGTACCCATCATGGGCGAGTTTTATGAAGAAAAAAAAAACTGAATCTGGCCATCAGTGGCCATAATGGATTTATGCAATCAAAGTTCACAGTCTCTGAAAATATCGAGGAGTTTAGATGATGAGGCTACACCTGTTGATTGTTTCTGTCTCAAATTTCCTTTACTTTTAAACTCAAAACTGAACTCTTTAAAAGTGTCAAATGTCTCCACACTTTATTGTCCATGGTTCTTGCTTACATTTACAAATGTAACTATAGTTGTTTCCAGACCTATGTCAGCATAAGTCTGGTTTCATGGGTGAAGTAAAGGTCTGATCCGTTTCAGCAGTTAGCTAGATATGACTGCACAATTTTTTGGCTTTTTGACAGATTCCACCATAGACCGTCAAACATGCTGAATGAGTTAGCAGCATTCACAGTTGTGCCAGCTATGGATCATGAAGGCATCACTTCAACACAAGGGCCGATGTGTTACGAAAGCATAATACAAGGAATAGCAACCATCTGCAAAATCACAGATACTGTATTGTGCTTTTACTTACATTTGGTTATGAAATGTCAATTTCACCCACTTTCCTCTATGTAATAGCAAAGAGGTTTAAATCTGTAGCCATGACGCTGCAGTGAACCGAGTTGGAGCGCCATTCTATATAGACCATGTATGTCTCCTTAACATCAGACATATGCCTGAATATGCTTTATGTGCACCTAGGGCCTGAGATCATGATGAAATAAATATTCTCCATGCTAAATGGCACTTAATGTTTTCACTATAATAGCACAAAGGGGCAGTTTAAGTCTTTAGACTTAGACATAGACTTATATATAGTATACAGCAAGTGTAACCAGAAGAACATTTTTATTTCTGACATTGTCAGAGAATCACAGAAGTACAAATAAGCTGCTAACTTTGTCATTAGTCAACCGATAATACAAAGGGTAGAGGTATAGAATAGCAACAGAGTAAAAAGTAGACTTTGGCAAGGGTTACATCTTTGGCAAGACATTCCTTTTAAAATAGTTGATCGTAATTCAAAATGTCACATCTATAACGTCGATGTATGTATTTGTAGACTATATGTTCTGCTAAGTTCTTGTCATCTTGTGTGCACATTGAGGGCATGTCTAATTATTTAGCAACTGTCGTTTTTGAATGGTGAGGAGGCATAGGAGTCAGCAGATTGCAGACATTCTGATGCATACTACTCAACAGTGATTGCCCTATTTTTTTAAGATCTGTTGACGTCCAAATGATTGTTTCCTGTATAGTCTAGCCCTTAGTAAGAAGAGGTCATAATTTCCTGAAACAGTTCAGTTCTTATCTACATTCTGGGCCAAACTGAAAAATCACGCACTCATCTTGGACAAAGCTCTGAGTGTGTTTAAAGACGCAGCGGTATGGAGAAACAGCCCTGCTTTCCTCATTAGAGTCCAGTGTTCTCCTCTTCCTCTCCTCCCTCCTCCTCCTCCTCCTCCTCCTCCTCCTCTTCGGAAGGGGAAGAAATCGCGTTAAAAAATGCTCCTGCTTCTCATACTGCTGAAGAAGATGATGTCATCCTTGTAAAAATATTATTTGTCAAAAAAAGTATAAGAAAAGGTTCAAATAGCTAGTCACTGCTGTCCGCACATCAAAACTACTTTTTAAGAATTGCTTTGAACATCGCTGTAATGTTTCCATTGTCAATAGGCTATTGCAGAATGCCCACTTCTTAAAATAGCTGGAGCAGACCACTCTGTATGGGGATTTTGGTGAAAAGTATAAAAACTAAAATGTGAAAATCATTCATGCTGACACTGAGGTTGGGCTCTAGAGAAGATTCACATCACTCAAACAATCAGATTTTTTCCATTAAGTGTCGCTGTTCTGACTTAGGATCTTTTCAATGTAGCCGTAGCCTGTCAAAACAAAGCAAACAAAAAAAAGACACAGCGACATAAAAACTTTGCTGATTGGTCACCCGAGTGGAGCTTAATTGAAACCTTATGTATGGCATGTGGAATTCTGGGACTTTGGCATGCTCCCAAGAATCCTCAGAATGTAAAGTTTCTTTCCCTCTCTCCTTCTCTCTCTCTCGCTCTCGCTCTCTCTCTCTCGCTCTCTCTTTCGCTCCAGGTCTAGCTGTGTGTCTCTCCCCCCTCCTCCTCCTCTCTCTCTTTCTCTCTTTCTTTTTTTCCAGGGGTGTCTTACATCAGCTCACAGTCCTGAGAGCTGGCCCTAAGAGAGAGGAGCTTGAGAGAAAGGATTTTAGCACCGACACTGGCTGAACTGGATTACGAACTTCTTTGGACAAATGGTTTGAGACAGGAAGCTCTTCAGAGGTAAGTGTTGGTGGTGTTTTCTTAATGTGGCTTTTATTTTAAGAGTTTACAAGTTTGTTTGTTTGCTTTCATTCTCATACTGCAGCAATTATACCGCTTTGACTTGAAGTTCTTCGTTGGCAGTTGGACCAGATATTTGATCTGAGCTGATCTTGGGTGGTTTTAGCTCCACAAGGCAGTCTATAAGTTTTTGTCTACAGATTTTAAGCAATGTGTGTGTCTACTTTCTCTGTATTAGTTGCTGTTTGCATGGCAGACCAAAATAGCAGATTGCAGAGTACCTATCCTTCCGCACACCACTGTGAAAGAAGAACTAGTGCAAACCAGCTGTTTTGGGGGATGGTTGATGTGGAGGCTATAGGCAACTCAAGTGAACAGAAACCTCCAGTTCATAAACTTGTGTCTAAATAATTTGTAACTTTTGCACAGCACTTTGCATAAAGTGTGTGAGGAGCTATTCTTGTGAAGGACTTATTGTCAACTAACAATTCCTTTTCTACAAGGGTTGTCTTTCACTCTATTTTAGATTAGATTAATGTCTAGATTAAATAATTTGGTCATAACCCATATGTGATGGATTGTACTACTGTTCAGTATTTTTTCATGTGTTTCCAGTAATACAATACAATATTCTTTATTTATCACTTTAAAGAATATACAAAAGCAGTTCAAATAGTGTACCACTAAAAATAGTCTAGAATTTGATCTCAAACAGACCATCAAAAACACAAAACCCAAAATCACTTTCCAAATATAAAACCCAAAAGAGAAAAAACAATTACATATTTTCGCATTTATAGTGTGTTGTACTCTCTGTGGTCTCTGAGCAGTTCCCATATGGATAGTCATTGCACACCATCTGTATTGAAAGTCACCAGTGACCTAAGCAGTCATGGCCACACTTGGCCACACTGTTGGTCTAGAGGTGTTTGCGGTGACAGGGCATGCAGTGAAAAACAAAATGCTACGAGCGAGGTCAGGGGACCCTGTTATGTGACCCCTATCCTATTCCGAGTAGCCTTGTTTGCATTGGTCATGGTTCGTGACCTCACTGCTGGGAATATGGTGGGATGAACTCCTCAAGGCCTGAACATGTGCTTTAGCTTACGAGAAATATGTGCAGTAGGTTCTACAGCATAACTTCATATCATCCCCATCCCCATCCCCATCCCCTCCCCCCAACCCAACTGCAAAAAGATGATCACTAGCCTGAGTGACTGTCACAGCCTGTCTCTTTTGTTGATTGCTCATCTAGTGGTATAGCTGTGAAAGGTAAGACGATGATTCTTTCCTCTGACAGTAATTTAGTGAAAATCTGAACAGAAGTTTGACACTCACCCCATTATCATGATGAAATAGACTTTCCCCATGCTAAATGGCATTCGATGCTTTGACTATAATAGCACGAAGGGGCAGTTTGAACATTTAGACTTAGACATAGACTTATATATAGTATACAGCAAGTGTAAACAGAAAAAAACATTTTATTTCTGACATTGTCAGAGAATCAGAGAAGTAAAAAATAATGTATATTTAATGTATATTTAGCAGCCTATCAAAATATGCAGCAGAATTGTATAGATGAAACACAAATAGATAAAATATACCATATATAGAGATAAAATGTGGACAAATGTACAGTACTGCAAAGTCAGAGATGTACAACAGAACAAATGTTCTGTGAAGTGCAATAATTACCTTTTTAACAGACAACAAGCAAAGCTGGTAAAAGACCTAACCAGAACCTCAGCTGGTATCACCAGAAAGCAGGCCCATGTCATTCAGACATTCATATAGCCATCCACCAATTCAGAGTAGTCGGACTACAGTGCCTGATTGACATCTATTCACAGATAACACCCATAATGATACACTGTAATAGTGGTGTGTAATTTCGACTTGTGCTTCAAACACACACACAGCAGACGTTCACTGTGCCGCGGCATTGCACCATGGCTCTCCATTTTATGACATTCCACTGCTTTTTAGATCAATCCTGTGAAGCATAGGGGAGGGCAGTGGGATGACTCTTTACTTAGCAACAGCTTGCATTGAGGTATAAATAGTTATGACCCAAAGACATCACACAAAATACCAGGTTTTGCATCCCACACATGTTCTTGAAGCCCAGCCCTATAGCCCAAACTGAAACGCCTCTCTGTTTTCAAAGAAAAAAAAAAAAAAAGAAAGCCACCACGCAACCAGATCAGGTTTCTGATAATGTGAAGGTAGATAAACTCTTTGTTTGGCAACCTGCCAGGCACTGCTCGTGCTTATTTCTGTCTCTTGCCATCTTTCTCTCTCTGGCCATCGTATTTAGGGAGAGATGATGTGTTCAGCCATATTGGTGGCCATTGTCATGTCACTCTGGTTAAAATGGAAGGCTACATGTATATTTCATCACTGGGAGTTTTGCTTTGCTCATGATGCGTTCAGCTGAAGTACTGAGAAAAACAAACCACAGGTGGTGGATTGTCCAGTAGACATGTACTGTTAAGTTAGAAAAGTAAGATGCTTGAATCCAGATGCCTGGGTCTGTTGCCACCATACACACATGGACTTTATACATCTGACTCCACACGGATGCTGTTGCGTGCACTGCATTGTCATAAAGACCTGAGTGGATGCTGAAATTAAACTCTTTCAACTCTTACCACAACTGACAAGCCCTATGTGCCAAAAATATATGCTTGTATAGGCTGCCTCATGGCATACTTTGGCTTACATTCATAAAGCTATTCTATATGCACTAACTTATATAAGATTCTGAACTAATGTTTGTAATGCTAACCTCCATGTTGTTGTTTTTTTACTTGTATGGTTTTGTCTAATAGCATGCACTCATAGTTATGTCTAGGATGAAATGTAGATAATTTACCGGTACTCATGTTTTGTTTTACTGTCTGTGCCATGAAGCGTGACTTTACTATAGGGCAAGAGGAATTTTTAAACTGTTCGTTGTTTTAAGATTTCAGAGAGCCCCTGGAATGTAGCAGCATTTTAGGAATGCTCAACATTCAAATGACTCTACAGCAAAAATCCTGAGAAAAAATTATTTTAAACTTTGGTGTGGTACCCCTGAAAACAAAGGTCTTCAGCATCTCTCTTGCCAAGGACCTCTTAGTAGTTAGAAACACCAGAGAGAAACTTTCTCTTACTAATCGTAAACTGTGTGATCTTAAACTCAATAAATAAAGTAAAGAGTAATGTGTGAGGCAACCTAAAGTGCCAGATGTAGACAAAGTGGTCTTTACTTGACATCATATAAAACTGACTGTACTGGTAATGCACAACAGTGCATACATGTATGATATTTCCACACAATGGCATGAATATGACACATAGAGACTAAATATTGGTCTTTTAACTTTTAACCTATATGATCATTTTGATCCTGGAGAGTATATGTAAAGGACTCTGTGTGCATGTGTGTGTATTTATGCACAAAAGTGTGCATTTGTATGTGTAAAGGTCAGAGCGTGAAAGACAGAAAAAGAAAGAATGAGGAGAAAATGAAATAAAAGAAAAGTAAAAGCAAGGCTCACAGCAGTAAAGAAAAAATGTGTGAATGAATACCATGATAAACTGACCATGTTATTTCTATAAATGTGAAGAATAATAGTGATTATATCTCAGCATTTTTTCAAGATTTCTTACATTTGGAGATTTCTGATGAAATGCAACAAGTTGGGAAATAATATAGAAATACAACTGCCTTATATATTTTATGAAGTCCTAAGTAGGTTAATAAAGCACTCAGTGTCCATAACACACATGTGTAAGATCTGAAACTTCTCTTCGTAGAGCCAGAAATTAGAAGTCATTGACAGATTTCAGCGGGTCTCAGTCGCACATGATTTAAGCACCATGGTGTGAACTGAGTGCTGCTTTTAAGGAAGGAAATGGAAAAGGATTTCTTGGCAAGGGCCTTTTTTTCCGAAGGGGGCAAAGTTGCCGAGCTTAATTTAACTCCCGAAAGCTCAGGGGAGCAAGTCCGTCTGACCGAGGCGAGGGCCCCCGGCTCCGTGCAGGTGCAGAGGCACAACCACAGCTTTCGCAGCGCACCTCACGGCTGCGAGGGGCATCTGGGACTCATTTGGACACAATGCTGTACATATAGTTTTACCCCGACCTTTGGGCACGCGGCGGTCCCCCCGGACCTACTGTGGGGCTGGCTGTATAGCTTTACTCCTCCAGTGGAGCAATCAGTGGAGTTCTTCAACGTCTGGACAAAAATAATTTCTTAAGGAAATATATACAATGTTAATATACATTTTAATGAGAATAATAATGTATAATAAAATAGCCATAAAGATCACATTAGCCATACAAATAGTAGAGTCTTGCATTAACTAAATCTAAATACCTTTTTTTGCTGTTGTTGTTGTTGTTTTGTCTGATTTTGGATTTCTAAATATATTGAGTCAATTTTATTATTTTGTGGTTTATTATGTGTGATGTGAACATCTCCTGTATGTGGGGCCTTTCACTAGCAGGGGGGTCAAAGTGCAGTGTGTCTGTGCTACTGTCAGTGCCCTGCTGAGGGGCCATGCCATGCTCCTGTGCTGTGCTAGTAGGGTTACTAACATCCTCTTTGCCACCACACGTGACACCTGTGACCGCAGAACGTCCGCTCTCCATTATATAAAAAAAAAAAAACCTGCTCCAGGTGTGTGTCACGCTCCCCCCGACATAATGGGGGACTGTTTTCAGGCGTGCTGCGCTACCCTCTCACCCTCTCACCCCCTCCTCACCGCTCTGCAGACCCCCACTGGGGTAATGGGCCTGCAGTCGTTAATTTGCGCTTGACGGTTTTACGAGCATCAGTTTTCACACACGTCACCTGGAGCTAATTTGTGCTAAAGATGGCTGTTCAATGTGAATATTGTGCATTTCCTATAAAAAATAATTTTAAAAATTGGTTGCGATGCAATATCAGGGCTAGAAGGATTGTGAAGATGAAATGAAAAATGAGAAGCATGTGTGTGTCCTTACACCAAAAGCCTGTGGATGTGTGGATATCAAACTATAACCTCCCAGAGAAACACACACACACACACACACGCACACACACACACACACACACACACACACACACACACACACACACGGCCTATAAAACCTAACACTGCATTGTTTAACACCACACTAATTCAAGCAGCCATTTTAATAGGCTATTATCTCACACAGCATTGTTCTCGTGGCTGTGGAAACTAAGCAACCATTATGACAGCCACACACACTGGCACACACTGGCACACACACACACATGCACGAATGCACACACACACGCATACACACACACACACACACACACACACACACACACACACACACACACACATCAGCCCTCTCTCTCCATGTTGGGACCATCTTGTGACTCATATATTAATGGCTTTGTCTGTGAATGTGTCTCCTCCATGCGATTCAATCAGGGGTGCAGCCAAGGTGGAAAAACTTAGGATGATTCGAAGGGCCCACCAACTGCCAATCGGTGCTCTTTGAGGACACTACTAATATTATTATTAATAATTATGCAGCCAAAAAAATGTATTCTTTCAGAGGACCAACATTTCTGCTTGTGTATCCGGATTCAATCCTGTTAAATCTTAGTTTGCAAGATGCCCGTGCAAGCCCACAGCCCCAAACAGAACAGCAGCAGCAGCCATATATCTGACATGCTGCTACCTCTCCATCTCTGAAGGGCTGTGTGAGTGTTTGATGAATGAGTCCTAAGTCATCTGCGACGGCCATGATTAAACGGCAGCTGCTCCGCACATGGAGTCTGAGGCGAGCTTGTGGAGATTGCGGCGCCCATCACTGTCATTTTCAGGTCAATTATTACCAGCGCAGCGCAAGGAAAGCAGTCAGCCTCGGGGGCCACTAATTGCTAACAGATTCTGACGCTGAGACATAATTGCCACCTTCGTATAATGTCTCCCTCGTGTCCTGTCCAAGCTAGTTAAAATGCACCCATAATCTTATTTGGTGTCCAATCATATTTGTTTTCAATGGCAACTGATACTGCCTCTGTGATGCCTCTGTAGTGCCATTCAGTTTCAGCTCATGTTATCACTCAGAGAAAAATACAGATTTTCAAAATTGCCTTCAATTTGCCTTTAAAAAACAAGATCTTTCGCCGATTTTCATCCTTCATTGAATTCATTATCTGGCCTTTGTGTCAAACTTCTTAAATTAAACTGCATCGTTCAGTGAGCACCAGCCTTAAAGCTGCTTCCACACTGCCTCAACAAACACCAACATTCTAAAGTTGGCAGTTGTTGGCACCTGGCAGGTGGTAGTCTTTAGAATGTTCAGGAAAGCAACTGCCAGGTTCCCACTGCCCAGAAAGTAACTGGCAAAAGTTACTTTTTCGGCTGGTTACCATCCAAAAAGCACAAATATAGACTGATGTTGGTGTTTGTTGGATAAATCCCATTTTACGACTAATGATAATGCATTTTAGACTGAGGCTGATTCCAGAAATGAGAGACTATGTGATTTTGATCAACAGGGCATTTTAGTACACCCCTAAAGGTATATTATGAATAATAAAAAAAATAGGCATACAAGGTATATCTTCTCATAATATTGGTCAAGTCACATTTTTTTCAACAATGTCGAAAACAGTACCACAGTTGTCTAAAGTCACTGAAATTATAGTGGTCCACAGTTGATATCTGTACAGTAGGAACAGTTTTCCAGTAAAAAAAAAACTCACTTCCTCTATTCACCAGAGCTGCACCGTTCAGAAACTATTTGTGTAAAATACTCTTCAATGTATGTCATTGTATGGTAGCAGCCAGCAGTCATGGACGTTAATATCACCTCGAGATGCAGTGTTGACCTAGCACAGAGCTTCAAACATTCTTTCCCACTCCTTTGCATGAGAGTAATGTTGTGTATTAAAAGTGGGCTGTGAAAGAGTGAAGTGTTTGCCTGCTTTAGACCTTTGGGTCACGCCGATGAGGCATTAAGGTGGCATAAAATCAGCTCAGTTTTGCTCTATTGATATTATCTTTCCTTCTGGGGCGAGGCCTGCCGTTCCACTATAGCACCTCTGTTTTGGTCAGTTTTTGAAACTAAGACTGTTAAGAGTTGATTATTAGAGCGGAAAAAAGAAAGAAAACTTAAAAATAAGTGCTTTGTTTTACCTGTTCCGGATTCATCATAAAGGGTCAGTGTATGTGACGAAATTGTGTTGAGATTGAAGTCATGTTGTTAATGTGGTTCAAAAGGAACAGTGGTGAACTTCATAGAGTCTGAAATGTATGGTGTATTACATGAATGACTATACTCAGCAAATTATTATCAACTATCTGTTATGGCATTCTAAAGGTAAAAGCGATGGACACAGATACTGTCAAAGAAATGGTCAACAAAACAAACCAACAAAACTTGCTGCTCCAAGTTTTCTCCAAGTTGTACCATCATCAGGCATTCGAGAAAGGCACATACACTGTTTCACCATTAATAATAGTCAAACGTACTTAATCTTAGCAGTAACCTTTCCTCTAATATTTACGTTGGCAAGATGGAGAACAACAACAACACACCTGACCTCTGTGGTCTGAAGTGTTGAACTGCAGAGTGGGTGCCAAGAGGGTGGAGGCTTGTACCTCCTAAGTGTAATTTTACGAGAATGAGTGGAATGTGTGAAAATAATTGTTTTTTACACCTAAACTTAAAAAAAAAAAAAACTAAGGAAACAGCTGCAGCACAGCTGGGTCGATCAAGCCATCATTAGGTGCGAAAACCAGGAGAAGGGGAGAGAAGAAAGCAGGAAATGTATCTCCGGCAAACCAGGCCTGAAAGACTGCCATGTTGTTGCCAAGGCGGGGAAATTAAGACTTCAGGCTTGCTGGGATGTCCAAACAACCCGAGGTTTTTACGAAACGAGAGGATGTCCTGAACTCTTTGTTGACATCTGATTGTGCTTACTATGTTTGAGTTGGAGCCTGGCGTAGCCACAAGAAAAGGGATACTGTGGAGTCCCACACAATCTGTAATGCAGATAAAGGAGTTTATTATATCTGTTTAGCGATTAGCATTGGACATTTTCTCTCAGAGAGGTTAGCTCTGACCAGACCATCTCAACTGAAACCCCTGTTTTGCTATTAACATTTGTGTGGGAGGGGGAAAGTAAGCAGGAAGACCATGGCTTTGATGACCTTTAATCCAGGGAAGGAAGCTCGTCCCCACAGTAGTCCCTCTATGCGCCCCTCTCACGAGCCACAGTGCAATCCAAAGGCGGGGGGGGGGAGTTGTTTTGGCTGCTACATATCGCCAGTGTTATCTGGCTTAATGAAAGCGCTGAAACTCAGCTCCCACTCTGTGGTTTTGCTATGGAAGTATCTCTTTCCCACTCTTTCCTGTTTCTCTCTGCCTGTGCAGAAACATTACTTTGTTCGGAATATTTAGTTCTCGTATGCAGGCACCTGGTCAATAGGCATCCTGTCTGATCAGACCAATGGCTGAAGAAAACGTTTCAGATCCTTTGAGCCAACAAGATGAGAATGGCTACTTGTTAATTCTTTGGCTAACTGTGATGTCAGTTGTTTTTTTTACCATGGATATTGTTGTCTGTGTGTCTGTGGATTAACTTGCCAACTGTTAAGTTGTCCTGTATACCGGTTAGCAAGAAGTAGTTATTATATCATTTATCTGGAGTAAACAGGCTTGGCCTTTATTCTTTTGCGAGATACTTGCAATACTAACTATTATATACTGTATAAGGACCATAAATTATGTTGTTCTGGCCATCTTGTTTGCCACAATGTATATAGTACTTTCATTTGTATGGACAGCTGCATCTTATTTTTTGCACTGCATCCGCTCCATTGAATGTAGTTTCATAAATTCCCCCTATTCTAGACATTACCGAATCCAAAAGTCTTTATTTTGTCTATCTGTTGCATCGTTGATACACTTTAATGTGATCTGTTCTTGTAAGAATGTAACTAGATGACCATAGTCATTTAAATTCCAATGTCATAAAAAGTCAAACATGATACATGTGTTTATTGTTCGATTTCCTTCAGGGCAGTATGCCTCATGATGTACTTTGCTGTTTTTTTTTTTACATGTAGCGGAAAGTATCCATCTTGTAATGTCTGCTTGTTTTGCCACAGTGTGATAGGAATCATTGTGGGCTTCCATTACTTTTGCCTGACCGGAGAAACATTAAACATTATGCCTATTGAAATATACATGGCTTCATTTCAATAACACAAGAGTGTATAGCCAAGGTCAAAAGTTCAATCTGAGATCAGCCAGGTGCTGTTGGGATTTATAATGTGGGTTTAATACCTTTTTGGATACACAGTGCAAATGTTTGTGCTGAATTTTAAATTAAAGTAAAGTTACAGTTGTGATGCCAAGTATGTCTCTCAAGAATTATCTGAGTTTGGTACCATATGGTTGATTTCAAACCTTTGGGAGCAAAGGAAAATGACTGAAATAATAACACACACTTGGACCCTGTGTCAATACGCTCACTACCGAGCCAGGAGGAGGGAACAGATTTGGGCCTGAGATATATTTGAAATGTCCACAGCTAAGATGGCAGCACACCGCTGCCTTCTCACGCTTAACAGGCATGCCTCTGCTGCTCGCAGGGCTGAGGCTTATATGGCTCCAATGTGTGATCTACAGTGGGCACACAAGCCCTCTCTCTCTCTGTCCCCCCCCCCCTCTCTCTCTCCCTGCCCCCCCTCCCTCTCTCTCTCTTTCTCTCTCTCTCTCTCTCTCTCTCTCCCTCTCTAACCCTGGCCAGAGCCCCTGGGTTGTTTGCCGCACCTGAGGGAAGGCAGGGAGGCTCCTCAGAGTGGTGTAGTGCCTGTTTGCTTTGGATGCGTTCTCTCTCTCTCTTCTCTCTCTCTCTCTCTCTCTGCCCCCCTGTCTCTCTCTCTCTCTCTCTCTCTCTCTCTTTTCTCTCTCTCTCTATCGAGGAGGGGCCGCTCCAAGGGGCCACTGGAGGGGCAGATTGTTCATTTTTCGGTGCTTTTGAGGAACGTAAATAAACACAGCAGAAATAGCTGCCAAACGTGCGAAGTCGAAGGTAACAGCTCGGCTTTGTGATCTGACATCTGGCTTAGTGGTATGAACTGTGTTGGCATCCAAACGTGGAACATTCAGATGCTGTGTGTGATGGCGTGCATGGTCTTACCAGCCGAAAACACTTCATTTTACTGGTTGGTGCTTTGAGAAATTGATTATTTGTGTCGAGGCAACTATATAAAGTAAGAGTACGAGTTAATAAAGGTATTTCTGCATTCTGTGAACTGAGAGCCACAGTGTTAACTGGGTCACACTGTTCTTCATCTTAGAGGAGAATTGGGCGCCACACAGCTAATATGTGTGCATGGCCATAGCAGAAACAAGCCTTTGTGTCAAATCTACTGGTTAGTGCATCAAGAAATTCACTATTTGTGTTGCGACAACTTTTGTAAAGTGAGCCTAAGAATGAGTGAAGTAATTTTTTCTCTTTGCATTCTGAAAAACTGTGTGCTCCACATAAAGCCAAAGATCTGCAACCGATGAAAAACTCTAGTGAGCTTTTTTCTCATGCCAAACACTATATTTTTGTGTTTGAAACAGGCTAACTAACTTACAAGTTATACTTTTGTAATGCCTATTTGGAAGTGTTTATCATTTTTCCTTGGCAAACGCCAAGGGAGACACCAGGATGCGTTTGCCAAGGAAAAATGATAAACACTTCCAGTCTCCCAGTCCCTTGCCTTTTGGGAGACTGTTCCCAACATCATGACATGTGGAATAGTCATAATATGATCAATGACTGATGACAGTTGTTAATGATGCCATAGAGCAGTGAGGTACCCTTTTACTTGTTTACGCTGCCAAACATTATCTTTGTTTTTCAGACCAACATTTTGAAACCACTGCTGAAAGTGTTTCATTCTCGCTCTTTATTTTAACGTTTGAGACAAAACAGAGACTTCACATTTTCCCTTCTAGGAGCATACTCATACTTTGCCATTCATACCGTACCTGGGTACACTTGACCCCCAAAGTCCGGTTCGTTTAACCAGTGCGATTACTTTGTTCTGTACTAAGGCATAGTACGCTAGTACGCTTGGAAGAGGTGGATTTGAGTCTGGTTCAGTTGGACTCAGTAACGGTATGCATGTAGTGTGATCGCAAGCGTGCCTGAGCACAGTAATGAGTTCCATTTAACAATCAAACAGATTGGAAAGAATTCTGTTGTTATGGTGATAAAACACATGCTTATGCACAGATTCTAGAACACAGCAAGTCAACCATGCCTGGTCACAGTTTGATATGATACAGTGTGAGTACAGACCAGGAACCAGAAACAAACAACAGCAAAGTACGAGAGAAACGTACCTAGTGTGAGTACACCCTAAAAGTCCCTTTTTCTGAAATGGTTGCCAACAGCTTGTGAAATACTGCACAGTCATAATGTGATGACGTCTTTTCCAGTGAAGCTGTTCCAGAGTAAGGCCTGTGTGTGCATTTCCAGCTAGTTCAGAGGCATACACTCACACTCACACACACATGCACGCGCGCACACACACACACACACACACACACACACACACACGCACACACACACACACACACACGCACACACACAAATGCATGTACACATGCTCCCACTGATGCACACGCACATACATGACAACGCATACACACACACACACACACACACACACGCACACACACAAATGCATGTACACATGCTCCCACTGATGCACACGCACACACGCACATACATGACAACGCACACACACACACACACACACACACACACACACACAAACACACACTTTGGCCTTTTTTCCCCTCAAAAAGCACTCAGTATGATCACTGCATATCAGCAGAAGCTGTGGTTGCTTGCATGCCTGATACCGGCTGGTTCCAGTTTTACGAAAGTAGGCTTTTCACATGCACACACACATCTCAAGATGGAATGGTTTGTGCATATCTGACACATGTAGAAATGGGCCTGGCCCGATATCCACACTTGTCTTCTAAGGCCTCATTTCTCTTTCTCTCTCTCTCTTTCTTTCTTTCTCTCTATGCCTGTGGCAGATTGACCTAGATACCTTATTGCTTTTTCACACTCTGTCTGGAATGTGTTTGCCATGGCAGGTCAGCAGAGAGAGACAACTCTACTGTCTTGATGCATCAGGCTCAGACCAGAGACACTGTACCTGACACAGTGCCTGCATGGGGTACTTCTCCATTAGAAGAGCTTCCCACTTTCGGTTGAACTTCATTTCATGGTCCTGTGCAGTGTATGCACATCATAAAGTACAGTGTAATAAAGTTTGTGACAATATGTAAGATTATGTATATACACTGTACCATACAGTTAGGGTAAGGATTAGGGTTAGTGAGTTACACTTTATTTTCCGGTCCCTGTTACAGTGTCTACAGTACATCATGAAGTACAGTGCAAAAAAGTTTGTAACAAGATGTTACACTATGTACTTACACTGTACCATAGGGTTAGAGTAAATGTTAGGATTAGGCTTAGTATTAGGTATGTACAGTGTAAATACATAATATTTCATGTTGTTAAATTTATTTAGGTAAAAGGACCTGTTAAAGTGTTACCCCACTTCCATTCTTATTTCGGTTGTGTGATTATGATGTAGTTACATGGCTATAAGTAAAAAAGGAAGGATGTAGTAATGGCCATGTAATGGATGCCACCTAGGTAGTAATGACCAGGAAATGGATGCCAACTAGCTTAGCTGTTTTTGTGGAATGTTACCAAACCTTCTTCCTGTTGCCTAGGAAACATGCTAGTTGGTTGACTGGCAACCTCAGCTGTGGAATCAACATGCTGGAAAGCTGGATTCACAATCCAGAGTTGCTGTAAGGTTGTGGGTTCAAGGCTGGGCCTTTACTGTGTGGGATGACCTCTGTTACAAGCAGTCATATTCATTTACAAAATGGAACAGGCATATTGGCTAGGCCAGAGTGGAGAATGAGCCTGTGTGGGCGGTTATTCTATGAAATTAAGGTGCCGCAAAGACAAAGTCCATAATTCTGGCAAAAGTTGGTAATAATATAATCGATCAAATGATATCCATTTCCTTCTGTGCTCATCAGCAGCTAGATGTGATTGTGCTGATTGTTCATCTGATTGTTTTACACCACTATATTTATTTTCCATACACAGAGCCAGGAATGAGTGCACACAGTAAACACAGCCATGGATAACCTGGCATACCAGGCATCTTCCAAGCAGGCCTACATCTTTCAACACTCTCTGTTTGGGCCGATATAACACAGCCTACATAATAATAATTAAATTTACATACATGGTTCATTGTCTATACACTAGACGTAGTAATGTCTTACTATCCGACGTCTGTCCTGTGTGTGCAGAAAGCTGGACGCTTACGTCAAAATGGACAAGTTGGGTACTCGTGCCAAAATCGACCAACCAAAGCATAAAGCAGGTGCAAAGAAGTTTCACTACAAGCAAAAACAATTTTGATTAAAAGTCTTACAGGCAAATGGCACCAAATGTTACAAATCACTGATGTGCTTGCTGCAGGGAGGTTGTAGTGTGAACATCATAATCAGTACCTGACATTGGGCACCAACATTAGGCATCTGAAGCAGGGGAGAAGGAGGAGAGGTGGCTCGCTATGAAGAGGGTCAGGCATGAGGAGAAGAGAGGAAAGGAGAGGAGAGGAGAGGAGAGGAGAGGAGGAGAGGTGACTGGCTATGAAGTGGGGCAGGCATGAGAACAGCAGGAGAGGAGAGGAGAGAAGAGGAAAGGGGAGGAGAGGAGAGGAGGACAGGTAGCTGGCTATGAAGATTGACAGGTATGAGGAGAGAAGAGGAGGAGAGGAGAGGA
>CM059276.1:26196435-26328935 GCA_030347295.1 Setipinna tenuifilis
GAGCCCTAGCCTAGTCTTAGTCTCTCTCCGCTGTCCGTGCTGTTGCTGGCCTGCGCACAAAGGCTTTGCTGTTGGTTGGGCCGGAGGAATGGGCGACTGGGGCCATTCTGTCTGGGAGAGTCCCATGAGCACTTCCGACGACTCCACACCGAGTGTCCTGACGATCACCCGCTCAGAAATACTCACCCACGCAGCACAGCGCAGCGCAGCACAGGCTGACCAACACACACACAAGTCTGACACACTCACACACATACACACACACACTGTAACGCACTCACTCACACACACACTAACACACACACACTGACACACACACACACTCTCACACACACTCTGATACACACTCACACACACACACAAGCACACACACACACACACACACAGGCACATTTTTTGGCCACTAAAACCTTAAGGTCTATATTTACCTCGCAAACCTCTTTGACTATGTTTACCTTTGTTTGTGTCTTTCTCTTTCACACAGACACACACACGCGCACACACACACACACGCACACACACACACATACACAGGCACACACACACACACACACAGGATGTCCTGGCCAATCCAGGACAGTTGTCAAACCTACTCATCCCACACACACACACAAAACACACAGACTTGAAGTGGGCATACACAGGCAGGGCGTCCACATGCATTAAGCAAGTGTGTGTGTGTGTGTGTGTGTGTGTGTGTGTGTGTGTGTGTGTGTGTGTGTGTGTTTGTGTGTCACTGTATTTGTATAGCACAATTCATACAAGAATTATAGGTCATATATATATGAAAAAATATAAAATGACCATATATATAGGTAATGTTATTCTGGCATAACAGTGTATGATCAACCACTCCTGTGACCTTAGTCCCCTTGAAAAACCTTTTGATTTACACAATCATCTAGTATTGTTGTCTTTGTCTGAAATATATAAAATATGGAGCACCCTAACCCTGGAGCATTTCATTAAATTACAGATTCCTTTCTTCTTTATCGAATATAACCGGGGCTGGGGATGAGATGTATATATTTGATGGGTTCCATTCTGAATTAGTTTAACCACCATTCCTGAAACCAGTCCAGCACTACTCTCTGAAACATGTCCCAGAAGCCCACCACCACACAGTGCAGCCCTATTTCACAGAAGAAAGGCATGGATTCTGTGTTTATCTATACGGTATGGTTGTGATTTGTGGTGACGGCTATGCGTTCTAAAAATGAAAGAAACGATCCATGTAAAATAAAAAGCTTCATGGTGTTCTTAGTCGGTGGAATAATATTGATTCAAAAATTCTTTATATTTAGCCTCAAGTTCCCTCTTCCACTCAGACGGCTGAAATTTTGAAGTTAACAAGTAACATTTCAGTTTTAATTGTCATGAAGTTATCCAAGAGCGACTGCATTCGCTGTAGTTTTGTGGCTGGGTGAACATTTTAAAACAATACTAACTGTGTTTGATTACGCATTAAAAGATATCTTACGAAAAAATAAATGCAGTTTTGTGCCTACGTGAACATTTTTAAACAATACTAATTATATTTGATCATGTATTTAAAGATATCTTATGAAAAAACGCTGTTGTTGATATACATTGGTATATATCGGTGTCGGACCACACAGGGGATGTGCGTTGCTTTCTAACCGACTACTTCACATAGGGTCTAGCGCTTGCCCTGTAGGGTTGGTCTCAGTGCTGTTTGTTCTGGCTGCAGAGCGCCGTGGTTTTCCCTCGGTTTAAATTCATCAGGTGAACCGCAGGGTGAGTGCGAAAGGGGAAGGGGGCTTAGAGCCCTAGCCCAACCCAGCCCAGCCCAGCCCAACCCGGCCCTGACCAGAGGAGCCCACACTCTCCCCTCCCCTCCCCTACCCTACCCTACCACCCCTCCGCCCACTCCCGAGGCACTGTCTGTCTCTCAGTCTCTGTCTCTCACTGTCTGTCTCTCTGTCTCTGTCTGTTTATCTCTCTTTCTCCCTCCCTTTCTCCCTCTCTCTCGCACAAACACACTCTCTTTCTCTCTCCCCATCTGTGTCTGTCTGTGTGTCTGTTTCTCTCTCTCCTTCTCTTTGTCTCTCAGTCTCTGTCTCTCTCTATCTGTCTGTGGTTGTCTGTGGCCCTTTCTCCCTTTCTCCTTTTCTCTCTTGCCCTCTCTCTCTCACAAACACCCTCTCTCTCTCCCCATCTGTGCCCATCTGTGTGTTTGTTTCTCTCTCTCCTCTTCTCTCTGTCTCTCTGTCTCTCTGTCTCTCTCTGTCTGTTTCTCTCTCTCTCTCTCTCTCCTCTCTCTCTCTCTCTCGCTCTCTCTCTCTCTCCTCATTTGTGTCTGTCTGTGTGTCTGTTTGTCTTTCTCCCTTTCTCCCTTTCTCTCTGTCTCTCTGTCTCTCCTTCTCTGTCTCTCTTTCTCTCTTTCTCTCTCTCGATCTCCACTCCCCTCCGCCCACTCTCCAACTCCCCAGCTTCCCCTGAGTGACCCTCCCTTCTGGGGGTGATTATCTCCCCCTCAAGGCCTACAATCTGATGGCTCACCAGGAAGCTAGGGTTTCATCCTTTATTTGTTTTTCGGGGTAATTTCAGGGAAAAATGGCTGAACTTGAGCAGTGTATCGGCGCGATATTTGCATGCTGTTTTTGCAAGCGTGTACTAGCCCTACCACGTTTGTTTGTGCAGTGGTTTTGAAGGGGGGGTTTTACGTTCGAAATATTCCCTAGCACTCTAACATACTGCTTTAATTGAATCATTTGGTGAGCTCTAACAAAGAAGGTCTAACGCTGGACTGAAGAACAACACAAAAATATGCAGGAGGTGAGGCAGGAGAGGTTAATGACAGAAGCATCCTTGGAATCTTACCTGTGAACATGTGCTACAGGGGTCGAAATTAACTTTACAATGTGAACTTTTACCAGCCACTGATGAAAAAATGATAAAATTCACCAGCCACTCAAACAGTAAATCATTATTTTGTCTGTCTGTTTTTATTTGTTTGTTTGTTTTTTGGCTCCCTGCCCAGATACCACAGATGCAAATTAGCTACATAGCTAACTGGTACATGATTTGTTCTGTACATGATCCCTGTTAACAACCAGCATTTGTCTGGTGGCTGGTGAGAATTTCCATCTCTAGTGCTCTGTGTGTCCACAGGTACCTGCTGAAATCAACATAAAAAACAACAATGTGGAATCAACCGAAATAAATGCATTAGTGCACAGATCAAATGCGTATGAGCTCAGCATGACCCTTGAACCCTGACCTTTGTACATGTCCATGTGCTGTGTGTCAACAGGAGTGTGCAAACATAGAAGCCATTCACAGTGACACCCGCCCTGCATTAAAGTTCATGATATGTGTCATGTAATGTTCATAAAGGGCTTGTGTCACCCTTATGTAGACACCTTCAAATAAAACAGGATAACAATGTGAAATGCATTAGTGCATAGAGCAAATGCTTATGAGCTCAGCATGACCCTTGAACCCTGACCTCTGTACATGTCCATGTGCTGTGTGTCCGCAGGAGTGTGCCGGTACCCGCTGGGGATGTCTGGCGGGCAGATCCAGGATGAGATGATCTCGGCGTCCAGCCAGTGGTCCGAGTCCACCGCGGCCAGATATGGCAGGCATGTGTGCACTCACACACTCACACACACACACACACTCACACACTCACACACACACACACACTCACACACACACACATACACACACACTCACACCCCCGCACACACATTTATTTTCACATTTCTCTTACTTTCCTACCCTTCTCTCTACTTCCTGTATCTCTCTCTCTCTCTCTCTCTTTCTCCCACTCCCTGTCTGTATCACACTCTTTCTCTCTTTTTCTCTCTCTCTCTTACTTTCTCGCTGTCGCTACCTCGCTCTCTCTCCCACTCCCTGTTTATATCACATTCTCTCTCTGTATATATCTCTCTTTCTCTTTCGTTCTTTCTCAAATTCAAATTCAAGTTCAAAGTTTCTTTAATAACATGACTGTTGAAATAACAGGCTGTTGCCAAGGCACAGAGAACAGTGGAACATCACATTCATTTGCTAAATGACACTGGAGTATTAAAACCATTGGGGATTCATTTTCACTATTCTCTCACATATTTTCTCTCTCTCTCTCTCTCTTTCTCTCTCTTTTTTGTGTGAAGGCAGAGCAAGAGAGCGAGGCAGAAGTAGAGAGACAGAGGGAGAGCAAGAGGGAAAGGGAGAAAGAGAGAATTAGTGAGTGGTTGAATGAATCACAGAGAGGGGGAGGAGAGAGTGAGTTTATGTGTGAGTGAAAGAGAGACAGACAGAGACAAAGAGAGACAGGGAGAGAGGGAGTGAAAGAAAAAAGTAAAGTAAAAAAGAGAAAGAGACGGGGAAAGAAACTGAGAGGATGAGTGAGTGACTGAGTGGGAGGGCTGTAGCATTGGTAGCCCCTCCCCTTTTATCCATTTTGTAATGATGTAATAATGTTTCCCCGACAGACGCCACGCTGGTTTCGAGTCTTACCCATCCCCAGCCATCTCCTGCCCAAAATGAACACTTTTAAATCAATTTATGACAACTAAAACTTCCCCAGGATTCTTTGCGGAGCCTGTCTCTTTGTCTTGGCCATCCTCTGTCCCTGTGTCTCTCTCCCACCGTGTAATTACCTTCCAAATAGCCCACACATGCCCTCCATCTTCTCATGTGGACTCCCTAGATGCTGTGAGGTCAGCCTCAGGACCGATTTCTTTTGATACTTTGTCCATTGTTTGTGTGTAAGGGTATTGTGAGTGTGTGGGTTTGTGGAGGGAGAGAGAGAAAGAGTCAGTGAGTGTGTGTGTGAGACAGAGAGAGGGAGAAAGAGAAAGATAGAGAGGGAGATAGAGAGAGTGAGAGTGAGTGTGTGTGTGTGTGTGTGTGTGTGTGTGTCTGCGTGTGTGTCTGTGTGTGTGTGAGTGTGTGTGTGTGTTCTTACTCACCCCCTATCTTCTCTTCTTTCAATTCCGCTCAATAAAGCTTTACTGGCATGACAAAAACACACTTTTTACTGCCAACGCATTTTAGTTATACAGGTAGTATGGAGTTAAGAAGATTGAGAATAATAAATCACTTTTCTCTCTCTCTCTTACTCACTGGACTTTTGAATAATGCTTAATAACCATTGATTGACCAGTTGTTATAAAAAAAGGCAATTTTTTCCCGCAATTTAGGAATCCTAATATTCTTACCTCTTTCCCTCCATCCCTCCCCCTCTCCCTCCGTCCCTCTCTCTCTCCCTCTGTCCCTCTCTCCCTTCGTCCCTCGCTCCCTTGCTCCCTCTCTCCCTCCCTCTCTGCCTCCCTCTCTCCCTCCATCCCTCCAACCATCCCTCTCTCCCTCCCTCTCTCCGTCCCCCCAGGCTGGACTTTGAGGAGGGGGACGGGGCGTGGTGCCCGGAGATCACGGTGGAGCCGGACAGCCTGAAGGAGTTCCTGCAGATCGACCTGCGCTCGCTGCACTTCATCACGCTGGTGGGCACGCAGGGGCGGCACGCGGGCGGCATGGGCAACGAGTTCACGCAGATGTACAAGATCAAGTACAGCCGCGACGGCAGCCGATGGATCTCCTGGAGGAACCGGCAGGGCAAGCAGGCCAGTAGAGCGGCACATACACACACACAGACACACATATTCACGCACACATTCACACACACACACACACATATGTACGTACACACATTCAAACACACACATACCTACACACACACACACACATACGTACACACATTCACACACACACACACATACATATGTACACACATTCATATACACACACATCTGCAAGCGCACAAACATACATACACACATTCACACCCACCCACAAATATTTGCAAGCGCACACACACACACTCATACACACATTCACACACACCCACACATATTTGCAAGCGCACACACACATTTACACTCATTCACACTAACACACACACATTCACAATCACACACACACACACTCATATGCATATGGCAAGACACATACACACATACACACACACAGACACACACATACATCACAGACAGAGACACACACACACACACACACACACACACACACACAAACACACACACACACACACACACACACACACACACACACACACACACACACACACACACACACACACACACACACACACAGATCTGCATGTGTATCACTGTTTTTAAGAGGATACTCTGTCTCCTTTTTTAGCTGTTAGTTAGTCTAGGCCACATGGGGCAGGTCATGTGCTGTGCATTTGTAAACATCATTAGCAGAGGTCTGTCCTTGGAGTGAACCTTGTTAAAACAGCACAGGGCTTAAATGCACTGTTTACTCTGCAGACCTTTAATGACATTATAAATTGGAATTCCTGATAAACACATCAAACAACAGCATTTAAAGGAAGATGGGCACTACAGTACATGAAGATGATTAATGTGATTAATTCAAGTTGAGGGAATATTCAAAATGGTGCAGCCTTACACAGATCATTTGCAGCAATAAAATGTGTACCACATACAGCACAGTTAAGGTTACAATACATAAACACAGAGTCAAAGTCAAAGTCAGCTTTATTGTCAAAAGCCACATGTACAGGCTGTACACAGGATTTGAAATTACAACGCTCCCTATGCCCACAGTAAGCATTAAACATCTTATAAACATGACAATAAAACACAACAGTAACAAAACATAACAATAGAGTATTTAAGCCTTGTGATATGAACACTGATCTTGCAACAGTGTGTACAATTAAGGGGTAAAACAAACCAGATATTTCAGGCATACTGAACCTAGTCATACCTATCATTACTGCTGTTCATTTGGTGTTCTTGAAGTCATTCATTTTACTCTAAAAAATGGTTAATAAGTAGGTAAAGTCAAAAGAGCTGTAAGCAACTGGACTTCTTTTAGTAGCTTGAAGACATTTCACCTTTCATCCAAAAGGCTTCTTTAGTTCGTCTTCCCACTTCACTTCTTTAGAACTGAAGAAGCCTTTTTGATGAAAGGTGAAACGTCTTCAAGCTACTAAAAGAAATCCAGTTGCTTACAACTTAGCTCTTTTGACTTACATGACCTGGATGAATGAGAATCTTCACAGACATAAGTAAAGTATACTTTATTGTAAACAAAGGCGAAATTCTTCTTGTCCTTCACAGTCACTGCATCACAAACTAACATAGCTTACACAGTACATACATAAAAAACCAACAGTAAGGATCGCATGCAGTGTCATATGAGGACTCACACAATCAAAAGACTCTGGAAGACCAAAGGAACTGGGTGGAGTGGTGGACATCTGCTTTACTCAATCCTTTAGGGTGTACCTCCCAGACATGACACATTGTCATTGTGATTGTGATTGTCATTGTCATGGCGTCGTCTGTTTGTCATCGTGTCACCATGGCCTGCTTGCTGGGCAGGGTAGGTTAGGTTAGGGGGCAGACTAGACTGAAAAAAGGACAAACAGTGACCTTAAGTTTCCAAAACGCCAACCGCCGGCGCTCTCTAGAGACAGGCCAAAACACAGAGGGATTTTTTGTGTATGAAGATGACCCCGTATTTATGTCTCCTCAGTAAGTACACACTGAGGTAGTTTTTTTTTTTTAGTAGGACAGGCCACTGAGGAGACATATGCCAGTGGCACGGTATTGTCTGTCGAATACCTTATTACAAAGACTCTCTCTAGGCTCCAACTTTGGATGTGTTACTGTATATCACGTGGTATTTATGACTTGCGGGAATCTTACTTTTTGTTAGGAGACCTTCAAATGTACTTTGGAAAAATGAGTCATTGCCTGTGAGGATAGAACAGACACCATTTCAGATTAACACCAGCCTAATTAGAGACAGGATGGTCTTTTTTGGTTCAGACATACTTCACACACAGACTTCCCCACTGTCTGGTGTCATGTTTTTCCAAAGACATTGAAGCATTTCCATCAAACATCTGCTCTGAATTGATTAAGTGTTTGATACAGAGGTTCTAAATCAACATGTTGATCAGATAGTGTAATGCAGTACATTTAAGTCAGTCCTACATTTAGCTCTCCACCAGCCTCACACACTGACTCTGAAGTGTTTTGGGGGCAGTGGGCAAGCACTTTGAAGCAAAGAAGAAGTAGTTGGAATGGGAGCACAAATTTAGGGAGATCATATGAACATTACAGTTCACAAGTCATCTAAGCCCCCAAATTCAAATTTTCTAAGATAATAATAGTGTCTGCTGCTGTTCTACCCTTGAAACACCATCCTGTCTCTAATTAGGCTGATGTTAATCTGAAATGGTGTCTGTTCTATCCTCACAGGCAATGACTGATTTTTCAAAAGTACAAGTATATCACTTTGTAACACTATTTTCAACAGTTTGTTTACTCTTCCTTCTGTCAATAAATTATTAAGATATTTGTGTGATATGTCTGCAAATATGCTCTGTGCGTATCAACACTATGACAAACAAAATATGTGTGTGTAACAAAATACATTTTTTATGGATAGCTAATATAATCAATGCTTATTATATAATGGATTATGGATAGCTAATACAATCAATGGCATCACAGTGCGAGCTGCTTACAGTTGCAATGCTTACTGTATGTGTTGACAGGTGATTGAGGGAAACAGGAATGCGTATGACACCGTGCTGAGGGACCTGGAACCTCCGATCATCGCTCGATTCGTGCGGTTCATGCCCGTCATCGACCACTCCATGAACGTGTGCATGAGGGTGGAGCTTTATGGCTGCGAGTGGTTGGGTAAGAGCGAAGACGATTACTTTATAGCAGGACAAGAGTTTACACAGACAACAGGGATTTCCTTTATCTCGAATAACCAAAAAAGACCAAATCCCCTTCCATTACCTAATTGGATCATGTACTGCAATTCTGCAAGTCTAGTTTTAGTTAATAGTTTGAAGTGTTTTAAACGTAATAGCAATCAAGGTGTGTGGATGTGTTTAGTAGGTTTACGTCTTATCCCTGTACCCTAATTATTATTGCAGGGCGTGAAGTTGTTCAGATATACAAACTTATCAGCAACAGGACAGCATATCAATGAAAATTCAAATAAAACCACCTTTATTCTAATCACTATCTAAACTGGACTACTTTGCCAACATCTCAGTGATAAACTATTACCTCTGTTCATGTTGTATTAAGTGTCTTCGACAGTATCTATGGCAACCTTAGATAAAACACAGAATATCATATCCTGTAGATACCGAGGCCCAACTCACCCTACATAAAAGCTTTTTTTTACATTTCAATGGTTATTCATAAGGACAGGTGTTAGTTTGGAGGCCTTAACCATAGAAACAAATCAATGTGATACATCAGAACTGCAATGACTGCAACATATGAACACCAAATCCAGATAAAGGTTATAAAGGTTACCGAAGTAAAAAGAATAGGCCTGATGCATTTGTATTGTTGGTCATACGGTAATGTGAAAGTAAACTGATAGTGCCTCTCCTTTCCTTTCCCCAGATGGCCTGGTGTCATATAACGCCCCTGCTGGCCAGCAGATGATGCTCAATGACGCACAGGTGTACCTCAACGACTCGGTTTATGACGGAGCTGTCGGCTCCAGGTGAGTGCCCTGCCGCGTGTGGAGTCCGCCCAGCTGACTTCACCATAATGAGCTCGACAGTAAACACGAGGAGTTATGAAACATGGTATAATAATGATAAACATAATACAAGTAGACAGACATAATAAAATGCACATATTTTCCTTAAGCTTCAGGTGTGTCTAAGCACCTCAGGCTTAAGTCCAATTTGTTGCTTGCTAATTAGCCGGTAATTGTGTGTGTCATTTGTGTGTCTTTTGGCTGACCTGAGGGACTCCCAGGCTTGTTGTTCATAGTTTGGCAGAGGGGAAAAAATCCAGCCGTGCTTTATTGTTGCTAGGACGCCATGATGCCGTTAGGCCACTGGGACTGGCCCCTGTGGTCAGTGTGGTTTCAGAACACTCACAGGAGTATGTGACTCACAGCTTCCGGAGTGAATGTCCTCCATGACTCTGTGTGTGTGTGTGTGTGTGTGTGTGTGTGTGTGTGTGTGTGTGTGTGTGTGTGTGTGTGTGTGTGTGTGAGAGAGAGAGAGAGAGAGAGAGAGAGAGAGAGAGAGAGAGTGTGTGTGTGTGTGTGTGTGTGGTGTGTGTGTGTGTGTGTGCTTCTCATATGGAGAATGGATGATAGTCTCAGTCTGCTCAGTCTGTTTCTTAAAATATGCAGGAAATGGCCCACGCTCTCAGAAGCGCACAAAAAATAAGGGGAAAAAAGTATATTCACTACTTGCAGCATTAATTTAATAGAATGCTGCCATCTTGTGGTTCATTGTGCTCCTACTTCAATGCTAAATGAAATATGGCTGTGCACAAAACATCTTTACCTCATACTTTCAACAAGCGTGCTGACATTTGGTCTGTATCGCCCTTTAAAAGACTCAACGTCTCCTCTATTCCCTCTCTACTCTCTCTGTCTCTCTCCACATCTCTCTCTCTGTCAGTATGACGGAGGGCCTAGGCCAGCTGACTGACGGGCAGAGCGGTCTGGATGACTTCACCCACAGCCACGTCTACAACGCGCGGCCGGGTTACGACTACGTGGGCTGGACCAACGAGAGCTTCACCAACGGCTATGTGGAGATTATGTTTGAGTTTGACCGCACACGCAACTTCACCACGATGAAGGTAATCTTGAGAACGGCTGCGCTGAGTGTTTGTGATCTTCACATGCGCTTTTGAGCCCATGTGTTTGTGTTTATGCTCGAAGGGGATAATTAAGATAAGCGTGAGGTCAGCAGGGCCATGACCACTTCTTGACAAGCATTGAATCATGCTGTCTGACTGCTGCGTCTGTAGATTGTTTACTGAACTCTCAACTCTATTTACTTCATGTACTGTAGCTTAGTAACAGTTTCAGGTACTGACTGCTGTGTCTGTGCTTGGTTTTATAGAACTCACAACTAAGTTCAATATAGTTTTGAAGGGGTTCAGGTACTGACTACTGTGTCTGTGCTTTGTTTTCCCAACTCAGTGTCACAACGAAGTGTTCAATATAGCTTTGTAAGAATTCACGTTATCAAACTTTGAAGCTATTCATACATATACCCTAATGAAGACCCAAAAGGTGTTTTTTTTCACGACAATGCCTGAAGTGTAAATAAAGAATGGCTAATCATATTTTCCTTAACTTGGTGAAAGTGTTGCCTGTAGTAGGCCCGGCAGCCACTATGCCTTTGTTGATTCTCATTATAGTGCTTCACTTGAAGGTGGAATATATGTAACAAAATAAGCAACAACTCTTAAGATAATACATAAAACACATCATTGTATATAAAATATAAAATTTTGTTCATTCATCTGTCACCACTTTATTTCACCATTTCTCTGTGTGCTACACCTGGCACAATTTTTCCGGCAACTTAAACAACTGAGGTGCGAACTTTCTGCACGCCCATTACATCGATACCGCCTTCCTTTTGTTAACAACGAGCAGGGCGCTCTCATCAATTAACACAGGCACCTATATTAATAAGCACCTGCGCTGAAGCGTCAGCGTAAGCGTCAGCCCTCGTCTGCAGCCCCCTCGTGTGAAGACCTACTCGGGTAAAGACAAGCGAGTCTACCTGTGCGAGTCCACCGACAAGGCTAAACCATCCCCATCTGACCTACTCCCACATTATGTGCCTCCAGAAGATCACAGTAGTTTCAGTCGCTCGCAGACCCCTCCACCGCAACCGCCGCACCCGAAACCTGCTGAACCTCCGACCTCTGGAGCAACATAGACCCATCAATGCCTTCAGTGTTGGTCTGTGGAACTGCCAGTCCGCAGTCAACAAAGCAGACTTTATCCCCGCCTACGCCAACAGTCTATCCCTGGACCTGCTGGCCCTCACTGAAACCTGGATTAAGCCTGAAAACACAGCCACTCAGGCAGCCCTCTCCGCAGCACACTCATTCTCTCACACCCCTCGCCTCTCTAAGAGAGGAGGAGGAACCGGGGTTCTGGTTAACAACACATGGAATTATGCCCCTCTGCTCCTCACCAGTAACCACGACTCATTTGAATACCATGCAATCAAGGTAACAACTCCAATCACATGCTCAGTCATTGTCATCTACCGTCCACCAGGACCTCTGGGTGACTTTATCAATGAACTTGACACTCTACTGTCCTCCATCCCGGAACTTGACTGCCCGCTGCTGGTTCTTGGTGACTTCAATATCCACCTAGATAAAGCATGCGCCACAGACTTCCTATCACTTATCAACTCATTTGACATGCAACTGGTCCACACCCCCCCAACTCACAAAAGCGGCAAACAACTAGATCTCATCCTAACAAAAAACTGCAAACCTGATGACGTGATGGTCACTCCTCTACATACATCAGACCACTTTTTCATCCACCTCATGGTGTCCCTACCAGGACTATCTCCCACCCCTCCACCGATGGTTACCTTCCGTCGCAATCTCCGCAACCTGTCTCCCACTCACTTTTCCTCAATCGTCGCGTCAGCCCTCCCCCCTCCCGACAGTTTCTCTCCACTAGATGTCGATGCTGCTACTGAATCTCTCAACTCCACACTAGCCTCCTGTTTAGATACTCTGTGTCCTCTCTCCACCAAACCCGCACGCTCCACCCAGCCCCGCCCATGGCTAACAGATGTCATCCGCTCATCACGCGCTGCACTCAGAGCTGCAGAACGCAAATGGCACAAATCCAACAACCCCGCTGACCTAGAGACTTTCCAATCACTCCTAGCGTCTTTCTCCACCTCGGTCACGACAGCAAAAAAGGACTATTATAATAACAAAATCAGCAGCACCACTGACTCACGCAAACTCTTCTCCACCTTCAAATCGCTACTCAACCCTCCCCCACCCCCACCTGCCACCAACCTCACTGCTGACAGCTTTGCCTCCTTCTTCACAGACAAGGTTAAGGCTGTCAGCAAACAATTCTGTGACCCCCTCACTCACAACCCACTACCCCCACAGGACAACAGCGCGATACTCTCCTCGTTCTCCCCTCTCTCAGAAGATGAGGTATCTAAACTTATTACGAACAATCGCCCCACTACATGCCCACTGGACCCAGTCCCCTCTAAACTGCTGCAAGCTATTGCCCCCACGGTAGTCCCACCAATCACATCGGTGATTAATACCTCACTATCCTCCGGCGTATTTCCTGCTGCCTTCAAACAGGCCAGAGTTACGCCACTGCTGAAGAAGTCCACGCTCAACCCTGCCCAGGTCGAAAATTACCGACCGGTCTCATTGCTTCCCTTCCTCTCAAAAACCATTGAGAGGGCGGTAGCTAAACAACTCACTAGCTTCCTCACCCATAACCACCTACTCGACCCAAAACAATCTGGTTTCAGGAGCGGTCACTCCACTGAGACGGCTCTATTATCAGTCACGGAAGCCCTCAAAACAGCCAGATCACACGGTCAGTCATCAGTGCTCATCCTCCTGGACCTATCAGCTGCCTTTGATACAGTTAATCATGACATTCTGCTATCCACACTCGCCAACATGGGCATTGCAGGCACTGCCCTCTCCTGGCTCAAATCTTACCTCACCGGGCGCTCCTTTAATGTGGCCTGGCAAGGACATCTGTCATCGACTCACACCCTCTCCACAGGGGTTCCCCAGGGGTCAGTTCTGGGCCCCCTCCTGTTTGCTATCTACACCACCTCGCTGTCTCATGTTATCCGCTCACATGGACTCTCCTACCACTGCTATGCCGACGACACACAGCTGTACCTGTCGTTCCAACCAGACGATACCACGGTCTCCACACGCATCTCCGCCTGTCTCTCTGACCTATCCTCCTGGATGAGAGATCATCATCTCCAGCTTAATCTGTCTAAAACCGAACTCCTGGTCATCCCTGCCCATGAGTCAATCTGCCACGACATCACCCTGAATATTGGCGATGTCACTGTTGCCCCGAACAACGTGGCTAGAAACCTAGGTGTCATATTAGACGACCGTCTATCTGTCTCCGATCACATTTCTTCTGTAGCGAGATCATGTCGCTATGCATTATACAATATTAGAAAAATCAGACCGTACCTGACCCAATATGCTGCTCAATTGCTTATACAGGCATCAATCACCTCGCGGCTCGATTACTGTAACTCTCTCCTAGTCGGTCTACCTGCCTGTGCGATCAAACCATTGCAAATGGTCCAGAACGCAGCAGCGCGACTGGTCTTCAACCAACCCAAAAGAACACATGTTACCCCACTCTTTAGAGATCTCCACTGGCTGCCAATAGCTGCCAGAATTAAACACAAGGCTCTGACACTAGCCTACAAAGTAATTTCAGGTTCCGCCCCCGTCTACCTCAATGTCTTATTACAGGCTCACGTCCCGTCCAGGGCGCTGCGCTCCGCTCACACAAATCGTCTATCGGTACCCTCACTTCTCACAAAGAGAGGTCACTCTAAGCTCTTCTCTGTGGTTGTCCCCAAATGGTGGAACGACCTACCAGTTGCAACAAGAACGGCAACATCCCTCCCTATCTTTAAAAAGCTTGTAAAAACCCTTCTCTTCCGAGACTGCTTCCCTTCCTAACAAAACTAATATAACTAACAAACACTAATCTAAAAAAAAAAAAAAAAAACTCTCTCTCTCTCTCTATCCCTATGTAGAAGTACTTATATCTGTTGTGTCTTTACTCTGTGTCCTCCTCTATTGCTTATGTCCTCCTTGATTGTAAGTCGCTTTGGATAAAAGCGTCTGCCAAATGCAATGTAATGTAACCAAAGTGGTTGAAGGTTTCTCCATTATCTCCCCCGACTCCAGGTGCACTGCAACAACATGTTCAAGTGGCACGTGAAGACCTTCCAGAAGGTCGTCTGCTACTTCCGCTCCGAGTCCGACTGGGAGCCCACGCCCGTCTCCTTCAGTCCCGTGATGGACGACGTCAACCCCAGCGCCCGTTTCGTCACCGTGTCCCTGCTCAACCACATGGCCAGCGCCATCAAGTGCCAGTACTACTTCTCCGACGTGTGGATGATGTTCAGCGAGATCACCTTTCAGTCAGGTGCGGTGCGGTGTGTGTGTGTGTGTGTGCTGCTGTCTTCATCATTAAAGAATCTTTACTTGTTGACCTTTGACCTCTGTGATTGATTATGCCATTATCACAGTTTAGCATCCCCATTTGGCCTAAATTTAGGAGAAAACTTCAAACATGTTTTAACCTGTTAGATGGTTATGTAGGAGATATTTGATGCAGAAATCAGTGGGTTTTGTGCTCAGTTTTGATATCCCAAATCCAAATGCCATCCAAATCCAAAAAGAAAGAAAATGGTTTATTTTATAGGATAAAATGTGATTAAATGTGTGATGTTAAATTTTGTAATATTACAACACAGAGCTAGTGGGTGTTTTAAGTCAGTGTTATCATTTAGGATGAGAACAGCAAAACCTCAGTTAATCTCAGCATCCGTAGGGCAAAACTATAAAATCTATGGTAGAATTTTAAAATCTTGTTTTTTTTTTTCCTCAGACACGGCAATGTACAATACAACCCTGGCTCCTCCTAAACCTGACCCCCCCACCAGCACCCAACCAGGTCAGGTTCTCCACCTTCACTGTTTTGGTCTGAAGGTTTTCAAACTGAACAGTAAAGATAACATGATCAAAGCCCCTGATCTGTTCGTTTTGTGTTGTTTGTCTTTGCTTTTCCTCAAATCAAAGTTCAGCTCAGGAAAACATGTTCTGTTTACCTCATTCTTACCTTGTGTGTTGTTTGGTTTTCTCATTTGGGAAACTTCTTGATGTAGACATTTAGCACTGTGATGATCTTAATGATTGTAATGAAACTTCTTCATGTAGCCCTCATTCGCACTGTGATGATGATGATGGTCCTAATGACTGTAATTGTCGCTCACTGAGACACCTTCTCTAATCCCCTCCACAGGGGATGACCCCACTCATAAAGTAGATGACAGCAACACACGGATTCTCATTGGTTGCCTGGTGGCCATCATCTTCATCTTAGTGGCCATCATCGTCATCATCCTCTGGAGACAAGTCTGGCAGAAGATGCTTGAGAAGGTGAGGTGTAGAACGTCACGTAATGTAACATAAGTATGTACAGTATGTATGTAACGTAACATAACATAACATAATGTAATGCAAATTAAAACTAAATGATGTCATTTAGCTCTGTAATTGACTGTATTCTATCACGGAGGGTTGACTAAAGGGGGGTTGATTGATTAAACCTGGTTTAGTTGACCCAGAAGTCGATGTAAACCTGGTAATAGAAGAGGAAGAGCACAGAGCTTCATTTATTTAACTAAACGTATGCCAACGGGCTGTTCTTCTGTCAGGTTTACCTCTACCTCTGGGTTAAAAAAAACAGCTTCATCAACTACCTTTTCAACTGAAGTATACCCCTCTTAGTGTTTGTGCAAAACCATGTTTGTACAAAAATGTACAGTTTTAATACGTAGTAGTATGTACATGCATGTCAAGCAGTTGTAAAAATGTTGGTCAGTAAGTTTTATGACGGCCCTCTATCACTGTAGGGTCCTTTGAATCACCCTACTTTGCCCACACCTTATTCCACCCCTGATTTCAAGAACAAAAGCACAATAATACTATAGTACTGCAGTAATGTAGTGTATAGTACTGTGTAGTGTATAGTACTGTAGTTACTGTGGTACTACCTTTGTGATTCCCCATACCTTACTCCACCCCTGATTCCTGCTACAAAAGCACAATAATACTATAGTGCTTTACTGTAGTACTATAGTACTACCTGTATAGTACTTTACTGTAGTACTACCTTTGTGATTGCTCTCAGCACGTGACCAGTGGTAGTTTTTTATCAGTGTGCTCTTGTGTGCAAATGTCTGTTTATATAATTCCAGGCCTCTCGGAGGATGCTGGACGATGAACTAACTGCTAGTCTGTCAATACAGAGCGAGACGTTCACCTACAACAACAACAACAACCCCTCCTCCGCGCCCAGCGAGCAGGAGTCCAACTCCACATACGAGCGCATCTTCCCGCTGGGGCCCGACTACCAGGAGCCCTCGCGCCTCATTCGCAAACTGCCCGAATTCTCACAGTCCACAGAGGAGGCCGGTGAGTGAAGTGAAGATTAGATGACGGTGATCAAATAGGTTTGTGTGAGCAGTTAAACATTAAAATGGTTAAAGGGGCCATTGTTCCAGAACCACATTTGAGGACACAGAATTTTCACAGTCCACAGAGGAGGCCGGTTAGTGAAGATTAGATGACAGTAATTCAGTAGGTAGGGGCGCCACTAAGTGGGGGTAGATCAGGACAATTCAGGGGGCCCAGAGCTTCACAGGGACCCAAAAAGGGCTAAGATATATGGTTGGGGTGGGGCCCCCAAAATTATTCACAGTTTCTAGCGGCGCCTCTGCCAGTAGGTTTGTGTGCACAGCAGAACATTAAAACAGTTAAAGGGGCCATTGCTTCCAGAGCCACATGTGAGGGCACAGATTTTATTTCCCTGTTTCTAAAAAGAATAGTATAATAACAATTCAGAGTAAAAAACCTTATAGTGCGTGCCATTTGCCTTGGGATCTGAGATTCAGATGACGAGACAGTGTCACAGCCACTAAAAACATCAAGAAAATGTAGCTGCATTAATTTCATTTGTCACAGAAGAGCTTGGGGTCCTCTGTGCTGTTCACCCCCGGGTGTCCAAGGGATAGGGACACATATTTGGTCTCTTCCGGCTTCAGCACCGAGCACCAATGGCAAATCGAACGCACTATCTTCAGTCTTATTAAAATCAAACAAGACTTCAGTGAGGTGACTGTAAGGTGACAGACACACCATATTGCTTCTCACTGTTTCCTCAGCCTCCACTAGCACGGCGACAAAGTCTCCCGCGACCAGCCCATCCAGCCAGGACGGAGTGCCCCACTACGCCGAGGCCGACATCGTCAACCTGCAAGGCGTAACCGGGGGCAACACCTACGCCGTGCCGGCGCTGACGATGGACCTGCTGTCGGGGAAAGACGTGGCGGTGGAGGAGTTCCCACGGAAGCTGCTGACCTTCAAGGAGAAGCTGGGAGAGGGCCAGTTTGGAGAGGTCTGTGGATAGGTTTACCACATGATACTGTATCTCAGAGACCAATGGGGAGATTTATTCCAAAACAAAAACTACCAACACACTCAGTTGAATAGAACTTACTTGAACATGACAGTGCTCAGTTAGTCAAAGCAGGCTGCACACCGAGGCAGACAACGTTCCTCAGTTTTCTTGTTTACTGATATTTCATTTAGTTGTGCGGACCTCACACTATTTTTTTATCAATGTTCAAAACAATGTTTTCTTTCAGTGTTAATACTACAATAATTACTATTTTATTATTATATATTATTTGTATATATTATATATATTATTATTTGCAGTAAAATTACATTGTTTATATGGTTTATACCCAAATGAGTGGAGTATAATTTCACCATCCCCTTTTGTGTCTTTGTTGTTGAAGGTTCATTTGTGTGAAGCGGAGGGCATGCAGGAGTTTATGGATAAGGACTTCTCCTTTGACATCAGCGAAAAGCAGCCTGTACTGGTGGCTGTCAAGATGCTGAGGGCAGATGCCAACAAAAACGCTAGGTAAGGATTCTCCAAGAAGGCAATAAAAAAATACAGTACACATGGCATGCAGTCTTCTATTGGTTGCACAACAAACATTAACAGTTGGAATAATTTTCTGTGTTTGTACAACATCTTTAATTCAACTGTTTCTTTAGCTAATTGTATTGGTTACACATCAAACACAGACTTACATTAAATCATGGTATTTGCATGATATAAAGGTAAATTCTGCATTTTCTGTTTTTGTACAACATCCTTAACTCAACTGTTTCATTAGCTAATAGCTAATGAGATAATTACTTTCCCAACGGCTCCCCACAGGAACGACTTCCTGAAGGAGATAAAGATCATGTCCCGGTTGAAAGACCCCAACATCATCCGGCTGCTGGCGGTGTGCATCTGCAGCGACCCGCTGTGCATGATCACAGAGTACATGGAGAACGGAGACCTCAACCAGTTCCTCTCCCGCCATGAACCCGAGGGCCAGATCGCACTGCTCAGCAACGCCCCCACTGTCAGGTAAGGGTCACTGCAGCCAACACGGTCAGTTTACAAGAGGCTAAAACACTTCTGTTTGACTGATGGACAACCTTGGCTTCAGAGATGTCAGTCCAGGACCACATATTTTTTCCAGCCATTCAATCACCTGATTCTAATTAGCACAACTCTTTAGCAAGGTAGAAAAGCCTTGATCTGTCTGATGAAGAGCAGTGAGCTTGAAAACGTTCACTTGAATTAAAGGAGTAAAAAAGGGAGTAAGTGTGCGGACATTCCTTTTTTGTTTTTCATACACTGCCAAATGCAATGTAATGTAATGCAATGTAATGGTAAGTTTTTTTTTTTAATTGTCTCCTTTTCCCCAGTTACAGTAACCTGCTGTACATGGCCACCCAGATCGCGTCGGGGATGAAGTATCTCTCCTCGCTCAACTTCGTCCACCGCGATCTGGCCACGCGCAACTGCCTGGTGGGCAAGAACTACACCATCAAGATCGCCGACTTTGGCATGAGCCGCAACCTGTACAGCGGGGACTACTACCGCATCCAGGGCCGCGCCGTCCTGCCCATTCGCTGGATGTCCTGGGAGAGCATCCTGCTGGTGAGGCTAGGCAGGAAGTCAGAGTGCTTCTCTTCCGAGAGTGCTTCCCTTCCTAACAAAACTAACAATCACTAAACCAACTCTCTCTTTCTCTGTCCCTATGTGGAAGTACATATGTCTGTAGTGTCCCTGCCCTGGGAAACTTATTCAGACACATGCACCTCCCTGTATGTACAAAGGTTGTGTGCTTACTCTGTGTCCCTTTACACCTCTGTTTGCTTATGTCTTCCTTTTTTGTAAGTCGTTTTGGATAAAAGCGTCTGCCAAATGCAATGTAATGTAATGTAATATGGGGTTAAAAACAAAACGGGACTACTACCGCATCCAGGGCCGCGCCGTGCTGCCCATTCGCTGGATGTCCTGGGAAAGCATCCTGCTGGTGAGGCTGCCAGCAAGGCATATGGGGTTAAAAAAGTTGGTGTTTTTTGTATACAGCAATAACATGAACACCTGATTTTGTAATACAGTGAGTATTACAATACAATTACGTTCTTACACAGGCCCACCACATTTGGTATTTTATAGGAAATGCACTAATAGTGCATAGCTAGTGCACAGCAGTAGTTCCTGATGCAATAGTTTCAATCGAATCATTTGGTGTTTCATAGGAAAAGCAGTAGGTGCAATAGGTCATGATGCAATATTTACAATAAAACATTATGCACATTCCAGGTCCATTTGCAAGACAAAAAGTGTACGTGTGATGAACAATCCAAAACAAAACACTGTAGAAAGTGAAAGAGATTGGCATTTGTCATTGTGATTACACAGCACATCACAGCACACAGTGCACACAACAACAGTGATCGCTGCATTTTAACCCATCGCACACATAGGCAGAGGGCAGCCATGGACGGCACCCAGGGAGCGGTGTGCTCAAGGGTACCTCAGGAGCACCCCCTGGTGGTTGGTTGAGGGACTACATTGCTATAATAAAGGCCTCAAAAACAGAAACAGTGCAGCTTAAGTCAATGCTTCTGTGATCTATAATAAGCCTGTGAAGCCAGTGAATATTAAAAATAAAACTGAGTAATCATGTTATCTTCCCTTGGTGAAGAGGGTTGCAAAAGGGTTGCCCTGTGAATACCAAGACTGCATGGCAGCATCACGGCTTCAGAGGAGGCTGTAAAAAAAAGAGAGAGAAAGCTAGTCAGGTTTCAGCAGTAACCTGAGCCACAGCAGTATTAATTAGAGCGGCTGTGATTGTGGCTGTCCCCCTATTATGATGCCACTGACAGCGTGATACTTGAAGGTACAGTATACTTCGCACACACAGCAGTAAGTTTGTGCAGGTTGCATCGTGAACCCTAGGCATGTTGTTTCCTTTAGCCTCAAATGCAAGTCAGGGACATGTGTGGTCGGAAGGCTTGCTGTGACCTTGTTGTTTACTTCTGAAAGCTCCCAGTAAAGCATAGCTCATAGACTAGACTGGGAGCGCAGAGTGTATCCTAGAGCTTCATTCCAGAGATATGCAAGGTCTTGTGGTTAAGCATGCTTTTAACCAGATTTTAATCGGAATTTATTGCGGTATCATCCCAGATAACATCATTTCTGGAGGCATGCGATGATTTATGGACCTACTTTGGTCCTGACAGTGAAGCACAGAGGTGGGAGTGCGATGATAGGGCTACATGAGGATATGGCATTTTATTGCACAATAACATCGCAAACACCAGCATAACAAAATACTATCGGATGACTAGTAGTTTCCAGAAGCTTGGCAGAAGGGAAATGTTCCTGTATAACACTGATCCAAAGCGCACTCCTGCCAAATCCATAAAAGACTTGCTAATAAAGAAAAGAGCGACAGCTATTACTTGTTTTGTACAATTTGAACCCAACAGAACACCACTGCGGTATTTTTAAGGAAAGATATGGAGACATAACCCATGTGCCTATGGGGCATGTATTTTGTGAATCTGCTGTTGGTTTTCTGTTATAGAACAGAAAATACTTTTTCTTCGAAGTAATGCACATGTGAATTGAGTGAAATTGCATATAAGTGCACATGTGAATTGAGTAAAATTGCATAGAAGCAAATTCACTTCTCTTTTACACATATAGGTGCATGATTGCACGCTTGCATGGTGTATATATTCACTAATTCACCTGATGTTATTATCTAAAATTATTTGTAAGTATAACAGCTGCTAACTGGAAGACCACTGGTTTGATTTCAGCTCTGACTAGGACTAAGTTGAATTGTCCTTCAGCAACCCAGCCTAAACCCCATACTGCTCCCAGCATGCCTGTTGGTACCTTGCCTTCTGTCATTGGTGTATCAATATGAATGTGAGACATCGTAAATAGCTTTGGTAGTTGCTGATAGATGATGGTCAATTTACATGCCGTCATGGTATATGCATCATTTCATCAGTATGTCATTTGTGCTTCCCGTGAAGAGGGGACCTTTAAGATAACAATGTGGTTTTGCCAGTCAAGCGACCGTCTTTTTGCTTAAATGTTAAAGTATGGGAGTGGTTGCTCAGATCTGTTGTCTCTACCGTTGCATCACTTTAAAAACAGACAATTTGCCAGAATGAAAACCGGACTAACCGTTCTGAAAATCGTACCCATAATTATAGGTGTGTGACATGATCAAGTAAATCATCCTTGATCATAACATTTGCACTTGTGCTCGTCTGTTTTTGAAGGGTAAGTTCACCACAGCCAGTGATGTGTGGGCCTTTGGGGTGACACTTTGGGAGACGCTGACCTTCTGCAAAGAGCAGCCGTACTCACAGCTCTCCGACGAGCAGGTGATCGAAAACACCGGAGAGTTCTTCAGAGACCAAAAACGCCAGGTACACAGAAGCTAAATGCTGACATGCGAACACTCTCTTTCTGTCACACATATACAGTATACAGTACATAAATGGATTGTGGTGAAAGTGATACACCAGATGGAGGTAAGATCATGCCCAGGCACTGTTTGGTTTTGGTTTCGCATCACTGTCTCAGGTTCGTGTTCATTACATTTTTTTTTATTATTATTAATTGTTATTTTTTGTTAATGGTAGTTATGGCGTGATGATCAGAAATGCTCCTATGTAAGCAAAGTAAGTATCACACAACAACATACGGGAGTTATAGTCACCCACTTATTAAAAGAATGTCAGATTTAAATTGGGCACAGGTTCATAATTACGGCTAATGGGGTAGGCTGGGCTTGGGTTTGGGCTCGGGTAGGGTCAGGCTGGATGTTTCTGGGTCCGATATAAGCTCTGTTATACACTGAAAGGCTAGTTTCTGTCATTTCAGATCTACTTACCACAGCCGGCAATGTGTCCAGACCCACTCTACAAGCTCATGTTGAGCTGCTGGCGCAGGAACACCAAGGAGCGCCCCTCTTTTCAGGAAATCCATGGCATCCTTCTGGAATGCCAGGAGTAGTTCCGGAATGGAATCCCAAAGAATGCCCCCACCAGGCACATCCAGAGACACTTTGTGTGCCCACAGGACTCCAAACAGCAAACAGTACAAATGACCAGAGAGACAGACACATAACAGCACACACAAACACACACATACACTAACACACACACTCTCTCACACATACACACACACACACACATATACACACACATATATATACACACACACACACACACACACACACACACACACACACACACACATTCACCACTCACCATTCACAAAGACTCCCATGTGGTTAACAGGGAATACTTGTTGATGCTTTGAAAAAATCGACTCCAATTATGCACCTTTTGGTGGCAGTAGAAGGACAAACATTGACAAACCAAAGAAATGTAGCATTTAGGCACTTTTTGTCAAATAAAATCCATAGTTTTATACCCATGTCTTTGATATCACTAAAGATGTCCCCAAAATAATGTATAAAGAATACAAGAAAGATTATATACATAGAATGATCTCATGTTTTTCGAAATGTTTTTCATTTTGAAGACAGCTTGAATGTAAATAGTACATGCAGTTTGATGGGGTAATGTAGAATTATGTAGAGTGTATTTTGACAAATGTAAGAATGTTTCTTTTGCTCATTGTTATCCTTATATCACCTGTGTTTGTGCACCAAATTGTACCACAGTACAGAGTAACGTACTTTTTCCCATTATTTATGCAAACGTTTTTGTGGAAGGTAAAAAATGGAATCTGACCACATACTGTATGCATGCAAATCACTTCTACTCTCATAGTTTGGATATTTTGTAAATCTTCAACAATGATCAATCATAAATGCCATCACAACTACCTATAGTGTTATATTATAAGGTAATATTTATGTTCATTGCCTGAAAAAGAGCTTTTATTTTTTGCTTAATAGTCTCTTTTACAAATACACCCCTCTGTTGCCTTACCTGACGTCCAGAGATAGTCATGCCTAAAATATTATTGACCTGTTATGCCGTTGTTGTTGCACAATTACAGAATTAGGTAAATTGTAGTAAGGCATAGATTCTGTAATTATACTTACAGACCATTTAAATATGAGAAAGAATATGTGAAAGAACAAGCAAAACAAATTACTGAATGGCTGATAACTGAAATTGCAGCCCCTTTATTGATAGAGTTGGATTAGCTGCTGCAGAGCATGCACTCTTTCACCTGTGCACACTTTCATATGTGCGTTACGATGGGTATAAATAAAATTGCATAGGATCAGCATGTATCCTGATATTTTCACACAAACATGTATATCTGATTCCATTTTTCCCTGAAACATTAACTAAAAGTAGTAGGTACTACTTTAAACTTTAAACCAAGTGCCAGCACAAGCCAAAAGTAGCATGTGCGTTTAGTGTCAAAGTCAAAGTCAGATTTATTGCCAAAAGCCATATGTACAGGTTGCACAGACAGAATTTGAAATTGCAGCGCTCCCTAGGCCCACAGTGAACATAAAACGTCTTATAAACAAGACAATAAAATATGATGACAAAACATAATATAAACATGGGAAAAAGTACAATAAGGCTTGTATATAATACAAATAGGGCGTGATAAAGCTAGTGTAAAGTCAACATTTTCACTGGTTTCCAAAAGTACATGAGAGAGGTTTAATAAGACTCGTATGGGTCTCATGAAGAGTGGGTCTGGCTGCATGTCTGAAGATGTGGAGTGAGAACAGGGCTCTAGAGAGTCTGTGTGATGGACTACCGTAAGTTGTGATGTGTGGCAGTATAGTGAATGGTTTTCCTATCCAGTGGTCAGTGTGCAAGCTTGTTTTTTGTTAATAACTTGTTTGTTACTAACAGTTCATTTCAACCACACTGCAATGCGTGAGGAATATTATTACAGCAATGGGTGATACATGGCAGTTGTGTTATTGGTGTTAAAAATGGCAAATGAATGGTCAGAAATGGCTGATGACTCAAATAATGTTCGTGGAACGTAAAATGATCTTAAGGTCTCACTTTTTTTTTGTTTAAGTCTCCAGATGTTATGTAAATGTATTTATGACAATGTAATATAACAACCTTGAGGCAAACTCTCTTGTTTCTGATCTGATGGATCCTCTGCAGTTACCTATAACCTTTTGAACCACAGAATTTCAACATTGCTTTGTAGACTTACATGTAGGCCATGCAGTATGTATATACTCTTAAATATGACAGTTTGCTTCTAGTTCATCACAGTTTGTGATTTCTTTTCTTTACTTTGAAATAATGGCTGTACATACAATAGATTTATTCATCAATTTGGTGAATGACATTTCAAGGTGCCATTTTATTCTATTTGTATGAATACCCAGACTTTTCACGATAGTATGTAAACATGGGTTTTGCATCCTTTTATGTTAGTTAGTTTTATTATATAAATTTATTGATACTGACCTAATTATGTACAGTACATGTTGTATAGTGGTTATCTCTGTGTTACTGCGTTAAAGAAATGCAGTTTCATACTTTGTATTCAAGTATTTGTTATCCTCATATAGTTTATATGAAAATGCATAAGTTGGACTGATTTGTAAAATTATTTGTCACTGAAAAAAATAAAAAAGGTGATCAATTTCGTTTGAGTCTCTGCTTGCTTATATCGTGCGTTACCGACATCAGGTTTTCTATTGGAGGGGGGCAGACTAGAGCCGCATGCTATTGGTTAGTGTAGCAGTGACATCCAATCACACCATGGGGGCGGAGCAAGATACGGATATGGCCATCAGAAGACAAAACAGAACACCTTCTGGCTGTCGGTCATTTGAACGATTGGCAGTCAATATTCCCTTACAATTCCTTAGATAATTGACACGTGTCAATAATTTAAAGATGAGCAGAGTTGTTTTGGTGACCGGTGCAAACAGGTAAACAACCCGATTCTTTGTTTTCTTTTCAATCGTTTTAAGGGAAACTGTTAGACCAACACTAGATCAGACAGTCCAATGTGCACAAGTGTTATTCTACACCATGTGAATGATAGACGGATAAGTTTTTGCTATTGATATTATTAGGCTAAACTAGACCTGCGCATTTAATAAACTGGTCCAATATGCCGTTACACTAGTTTTTGTGATAATATTACTAAGTCAAGCGTTTCTGTATGGATATTTAGGTGATTGCATTACAGACCTGGTCCTTTTTTAAGCCCCAGATCAGAGAGTGTAGCTGAATCATTTATATTTAAAAAAAAATAGGCTACTCTAAAGTAGACTGATTTTTCCTTTTTGCCTTATTAAAATAATAGACTACCTTTGTGGCTGTACAGTACTTTAGTTTCCCCAAGCAAGTAATCAATAGCCCTACTTATCAACACTCCTCCCCCCACCTTCCAGCTCTGAAGTGAAGTAGGACAGCACGATCAGCTTCCAGTCACTGACTCCTGATGCTGCTAACAGTGCCAGATGTAGTCCAGTAATGTAATGTGACCTGATCAGCACTTTGTCCCGGTGTCACTTGCTCTCTCCCCCACCTCCCTCCCTTTAGTGGCATCGGCCTGGCGTTGTGCGAGCGACTCCTGACAGAGGACAGCCAGCTGCAGCTGTGTCTCGCCTGCCGGAACATGCAGAGAGCCGAGGCCGCCCGGCAGGCCCTTCTGACCTCCCACCCAGGGGCCGAGGTGGCTGTGGTAAAACTAGACGTGGGCAACGTCCGCTCGGTTCTCCATGCGGCCCAGGAGGTCAAACTAAGGTGGGGAGATAGTCTGTTCGTTGAAGTGCAATACGCACACCAGAGACGGAGGTGCTGGCAACTCAGTAAACAATTTGCCAGGAAAAATGCACACTCCCGAGTTGTCAGTGAAGAGGTTTTTAATGTGACAACGTTTCGGCCTTCGGCCTTCCTCAGGTCCTGTAAGGGGAGATAGTCTGTGCCATCGTACAGTGCAGTGCATCGGTGGCATCTTCACAACAACAACAACAACAACAACAACAACAACAAAAACAGTTAACACCTCAGGAGAAGTCAAACCTGTTCATGGCATGCTGGCATACCATTAAAACCACCAGCCGGTGGTTATGATTGTGTAACCATCATGTGTTTATTTAAAAATGGAATTCCCTCCAGGGATGAAATAAATTAGACTTCTATGAGAAATGCCACTGGTGTGTACATCTCAGGAGAAGTCAAACCTGTTCTTGGCATGCTGGACACCATTAAAACCACCAGTCGGTGGTTATGATTGTGTAACCATCATGTGTTTAATTAAAAATTAAATTCCCTCCAGGGATGAAATACCTTAGCCTTCTATGAGAAATGCCACTGGTGTGTACACCTCAGGAGAAGTCAAACCTGTTCTTGGCATGCTGGACACCATTAAAACTACCAGCTGGTGATTATGACTGTGTAACCATCATATGTTTAATTACAAATGAAATTCCCTCCAATTAGACTTCTATGAGAAATGCCACTGGTGTGTACACCTGTCTAAAGACTTTATGTTTAAAGTTCTAACGGGTTTCAACTCCATCTAGCATTGGTCAGTATCATCACCCCTAAACTCCCATTATGTTTTCTTACAGGTATAATAGACTGGACTATCTCTACCTCAATGCAGGCATCATGCCCAACCCCCAGCTGGATATCAAAGCCTTTTTCAAGGGTCTGTTCTCAAGGTGAGAGGTTTGTTGACATGGGGGAAGCAGATACGAGTATGAAGGCTAAGCTGTTGGCTTCAGTTTGTGTTATATACATACATACATACATACATACATACATACACACATACACACATACATGCATACATACATACATACATACATACATACACACACACACACACATACATACATACATACATACATACATACATACATACATACATACATACATACATACATACATACACACATACACACATACATACATACACACATACACACATACATACATACATACATACATATACAGTATGGTTTTCATTTTGTAATTAATTGATGTTTTTGTTCCAGCAATGTTATCAATATGTTTGCCACGGGCGAGGGCATTCTTACCCAAAAAGACAACACTACCTTAGATGGACTACAGGAGGTGTTTGCTACCAATCTATTTGGACATTACATTTTGGTAAGAAATCTGATTTCAGAAAATGACATATCAAAATGGCACTGCATTATATCAGGATGTGGTTGTGGCTTATGCCACACAACTTGCTTTACAAACGCACAACATGCTTATTTTGTTAAAATGTAATAGCAGAAAGGCCTGTAAAAAGCATGCCAGACCATTCAGGAAGTATTCACTGCACATGTTACATCTATTTCCTCCCATCAACACTTTTGTCACTGGGCCTCTTCCACAGAAATCAGTTATTTATAACAACATGAAACTCCTCTTGTCTCTCCAAAATATATTTGCAGCATAGCATCCAGTGTCCCTCTAGCATCTTGGTTTCTGAAATCTGAGTGTCCAAACAATCAAACAATACCGCACTTTTTTTTGCTTCACTTGTTTTATTTTTAGTTTGTTGGGGTCAGGTAACTCATCTCAGAAGGTTGTCCTTGTCAGCTTATATTACCAATTCACCCATACCATTCGCTCCGTCTTTACCTTCTTCTGTGGTCTCATATAACCTGGTCAGTTGTACGTACTGGTAACTCTCCCTGTAGTTTACACGAAGTCTCCTGAGATGAGGTTATGAGGTAAAGAGACGCACGCCAGACCAGGTGGTCATCTCAGCTGAATGGTGTTGTGTTTTTTAGCAAGCCAGTCAAGAATGTCTCCATTAAACTTTCAGGAGTAGAGCAGGCCGAGTTGCTTCCCTCAGGAGAGGAGAGAGAGGAGAGACCGAGGTATCGCTTTCTGCCTCAGCTGCAGCACAAGGCAGCACTGAGGGCTTGTGTTTCTCTCCGCGTCTGTACTCTTCGTCCTCCAGCTTCACGGTCACGCCAGACCAGCCAAGCGGCAGACAGTTGTCAACATCGCGGCCCTCAGAGGGTGACAGCACCTGTCTGGAACCTGTTTGGGTGTACTTTAGACCCGTTCGAAAAAAAACTTTTTTTGTTATTTTAAAGCCAATTGCTGTGATTCCCATTCTTTAAGCTGTGGAATGACCAGATATAACAATTATATTAATTTTGAGCCATATAGTTTTGATGTTGATTTTTGTCAAAAACGCTGGAATTTTTTTGGATGGTGGTATTCTACTTTGCCTTATAACTTGACTAAAATTAACTTACAGCATTATGAGTTATACAACATGAAAGCTGATCATTTTTTCTTTTTCTTTTTCTTCTCTAACTGGCTTTAAAATAACAAAAAAAAAACACGTGTAGTGTACATGGAGTTCTTATGATTATAGAGAGATTCCAAGAATTGCATTATAATATATTATGTTGCATTTAGCTGAAGCAGAATGACTTGCAGAGAATTAGGTACAGGGACAGTCCCCCTGGAGTAATGTGGGGTTAAATGCCTTCCCTGCGACTTATGCCTAGAACCATATAACCCTCAGATCCCAAGAACACCTCTCTAACTATTAGGCCACAGCAGATTGTGAATTACCCCTTCATAATTGAGGGGTACTATGTTTATGTTTTACATTACTTACATTAATATATCGGTACCTTCCGGCCCTAATATTTTTGTCTTTTTGGGAGGTGTACTAGTTGTTGATTGGGGGGTACAGTACCCCCCAGTACCCCCTGTAATTCGAACTACAGTATGTGCCCAGTGCCGTGTTCTGTTGGTCTGCAGCACCTTGCAATGCATGGCATTGCTTCATCAGTAGATAAAATGCTATGTTGTAGGCAACTAAACTTTCTTTTGACCTTGAAGATATTTCACCTTTCATTACATGTCTTCAATCTGCCTACACCTTAACGATTTGATTACGGTGACCTGGATAATTGAGACATACTTCATCAATAAGATTATCCAATGAATAAATAAACCAACTTTTTAAAAATTAAAACAAACTAGGGGACAACAGATAAAAACGAGCCTTTGGCTAATATAGCACATCTAAAGAGCTTATTTAAATATGAATGTTAAATAATATACACAGTTCCTTTTAAAAATAAATACACATAGTAACATAGATGTTTTTCCAACAACACCCAGTTGGCCCTAACACGATAACTTAAGTACCATGTAATGTTTACCAGTCGATTGAGACACAGGAACCTGAGATGTTAGCGACATCATCCCTGTCTGGCTATCTCACACTAACCTTTGTTTTTTTGTGTCACCTGATCGTGGTCTGAAGGTCCGAGAGCTGGAACCTCTTTTGTGTCAGCCCGATAAAACCTCCCAGGTGATTTGGACGTCATCGAGCAACGCCCACCGGTCGGCGTTCAGTCTTGAGGACGTGCAGCACCTGAGGGGCACTGAGCCCTACAGCTCCTCCAAGTATGCCTCAGACCTCCTCAGCGTGGCCCTGAACCACAAACACAACCAGCAGGTGGGTGCTGTAGCTCATATCCCTGGTGCCACCCCCCATCATCAGAGGTGGAGAAGAGCTTCAGAGAGTAGAAACCCTCTGAAGATTAGTTCGATCGGCTAGTCAGTCCTCAGTGTAACCCTGAACCACAAACACAACCAGCAGGTGGGTGGTGTGGCTCATATCCCTGGTGTTCCCCCATCATCAGAGGTGGAGAAGAGCTTCAGAAAATAAAAAACCCTCTGACATATTTGATACAACCATTTTCTGAACCTTGCTGATTTGTATGGGCATATAAAATCATCACACAGGTAGATCGGCTAGTTAGTGAAGCTGCCTGTCTTGAATGCACAGGTAGGATGCACAGGAGTACATGGCAGGGTTTTTACCTGAAGTTGGGCTCTCCACCTCTGTCCCACATATTCCTCATTCCTTGTCCCTTCCCTCATGTCTGTACCTGGTCTGGAGATGAGATAGGGGTTGTTTATGTTGTGTTGTATAGCCAAAGAAATACAAGAATCTTGCTGGCAGTGGCAGTAGTGAGTTTCAAACACCCCTAGGTACTGTAGTTTGTAAAAGGTAAATATAAAATGGCGTAAAACCTTTTAGGCCCAAGATAATTCAAGTTTAAGCCAAGCGGGGGACAATGCTTGATACCTACTATATGCAAAAAAACTTAATTCATCAAACATCTGATTTCATGAAGTCCGTATTTAACCGTTGCAATTTTCTTGTAGTAACGATCACAATTTTTGAAATGAAAAGTCTTTTTTCCCATTCTCACCGTTATATGTCTTGCTCTGCCCATTAGGGTATGTACTCCTCTGTGATTTGCCCGGGTTTGGTGATGACCAATCTAACATATGGGATCCTGCCATCCTTCTACTGGACTCTAATTATGCCCATTTTGTGGCTGGTAAGTGAAGTGAGCAAAAACGAGGCACAGTCGTTGTGCCCAGAGTTTTCCCAGTTATCAAACTCATACACTCCAGCTATAACTGAACCCACCAGTTTCTGTGTGTGTCTGAATGTTTCTGCCCTTTGGTTTCATTGAAGGCCTCGAGAACAAATGCATGCATTTTTCTGACATTTACATAAACTTTTTTGTATATGTATAGTTGTTACTGAACTGTTTCACCCTCAGTCCTTTGTTATTTGTTTTAACAGATTAGAGTCTTCACTAACACCTTCACTTTGACACCTTACAACGGAGCAGAGGCATTGGTATGTTTACTGCCCTTTGGAATAAGTCTTACGATGTGAAACGAGTCTTCCTGTCAACAGAAACCTACACGACATTAAACCTCTCCAAATAGTTAACTTACTTGACTGCTAGAATCAGGCCTTATTCCATTGCAAATGATCTCTACAACAGTTTCCACTGCAGCATCCATGCAGGCTATAGATAGAATAGATTGTTGAGACCATTGCAGCGGCTCCATAGCAATACCAAATGCCATGTCATGTATTGATTCATCAAAACAAAGACTGTGAATTCACAGTGCAGCCCTCTCAATTGACAGTGACTCAGCTGTCTTTTCATCGTTTGTTGTTTTTTTTCCCTTTCTTTCTTTCTTTTCTCTGGCAGTTCTGGCTGTTCAAGCAGAAACCTGAGTCCCTGGATCCTCTGGTCAAATACCACAGCTTGACCTCAGGGCTCGGCAACAACTACACTCAGCCCCACAAGGTCAGAGCTGAATGAAAATCCCTCCAAGCCGTTCAATATTTCATCTCTTCATTACACTCCGGATGGGATATGAAGCCAGCCGTTATCCATACACATCAGCCCAGTTACATTAAAAATGATACTTGGAGCTTGAGAAAAATAGTAAAAAATTGACATCAAAATCAGACCTTTACAGTGTTACACAGACCTGTATACAAAAGCCTGAAACAGTTCCACATCACACACACACACTGTGAATGCTTACTGCTGGCTCTCTCTGACCATAAAGGAACAGAAGGCTAAAGTCATATACACAGCCTACTGCTAATCCGTCTTTCATATGATACCAAATCTAATACTGAACCCTGTCTCTGATGTCAGAAGTGAACAAAATGAACTCTATTTTTGGTCCCTTCTTTTTGTCTGCTGTTACACAATTTGTTTCCCCTCAAGGCTCTTGTTCAGTTACAGTTTTCATGTTCCAATCATGATGCGCTGTTGCCATGTACTTTGCTGCATTTATCAATCCTCTTGTCACTCCCCAGATATTGATGAAGATAAAAAGTGAAAAAAAGACATTGTAAGAAGCACAGTGCAAGTTCAACCAATGTAAAAAAAAAAAGATCCGCTCAGCACGTCGCCTTATTTTTTTAAAGTTGGCTCAAAGCAGCACTTTGTACACTGTTGCTGTTGGTACATTGTTCAATAGTCTTGTCAGCATGTCCATCACTTACTGTATCAGTCTCTTGTCTTACCCCAGATGGATATTGATGAAGATATGTCAGAGGCCCTTTATAAGAAGCTGCAAGACCTTGAGGGTGAAGTACGGCAGCGACTGACAGAGGAAGGACAGAACTAACAGCATACAGCAACGGCAGTATCAAGGAAATCCCATCATCTGAACGGATTTTTTGAAGCTCTGCCCAATGACTGAAGAAGACTTAAATGGCAGATGGTTTACACACTCACAGTGTTTTAGTCTATAGGCTCACACCTACAAAATGCACAGAAGACTTTTTTTTTAATTCATCAAAGAAACTTTAATTATGATGATTGCAAATCTACAAATGTTTACACTTTCTGAATTTTCTGTGTTTTAAAGTAGGGCTGGGCAATTAATCGCGAAAAAAAAATGCATTCCGTTGTGTATGTACTGTTCCTTGACAGGACACTACCACACGTGTTGTCATGTGATTCTGCCCAGTCAAGTCAATTAAAGACAATTTTTATCTGAAGTTCTACCCTCCAGCCCTCATGATAAAAATCGATCGAAGTCACTATGAAAAAATATATTGTGATCAAATTTTTCATCCATATCAACATATCGTCCAGCCCTATTTTAAAGTCATTCCTGTCAACTTTCACCAGTCAACATTGGTAAAAAGATATCTACCACCAACAAAAAAAACCTCTTTGCATTAGAAATTAGAAATTAGAAATTCCTCTTTCAAACTAACCTTCAAAAACATAAAACCTAAAAACATATTCCAAATTTGCATAAAGCTTGGGTTATGCTAACCCCTGAAGCTTTATCCTTGTAATTAGGTCGTGATAGTACACTGAGGTCTAAAGCAGACGTGTAAGGCAGCTTAAACATCCCAGTTCATGTTTAGAGACTGTTAGCTCAGTTTGCCTTGAAGGATGCTGCATTATCTCTGGCATTCCTTTAACTGTGAACGACCTTTTCTCTCCGTGTGGAGCTGGTTGGGCAGGTCATATTAGGTTTCAGGGATTAACAGGTGGGGTTCTAATCCCTTTGGAAGTGTCAGTAGTGACTCTTCCTGCACTGTTCTGCAGTATACATCTTGGTGTCAGAATTAACCTGTTAAGCCCTGTAAAAAACCACAACTGTCTCTTCACTGTCACTCCGAATTAAGCCTATCCCCTCATCACTGGGAGTGTTCCCTGGCTAGGACCACTCACTCACTCTGTTTTGAATGATGTCATTCGGTCTCTCTCTCTCTCTTTCGCTTAGCCTCACACTGTTCTGCTGTGAGCACACAGCAGCGTTCCGGAATCAGATAAAGGGTGGGCCAGGGCACAGGGACACTGACTCTGCAGTGTCATCACCTTCCATTGCCCGGGTTGGCATGGCAACTCTGCTTCAGTAGCTGACAACATGATTCTGTGGTTCTCCTAATACGAATGAGTATCAGTCCAACAGTTTGGACCATAGATATAGAATATCTAAGTATTAATCGAAATGAATACCTAGGTATTCTATGTCTAATAAGAACAATAGAAGACCTAGGTATTCTATGTCTATGGATCGCACCCCCCACTTTGAAACTGATAGAATGACTGCTACTTGGGCGCTGTCCTTCTTTTGTGCCTTTGCAGATCATGATGTGATACAGAACTGAATTGATCTGTTATTGCATATTCCCTACAAAGTTGCTGTCTTGTATTTCCTCAAAAATACATCTGCGTTTTTACAGTGTGCACTTGACCCTACTGATGTAAAATTCACTTATATCCCTTAGCCTACTTTTTTCATGTTGTGAACCGTGAATTGCATTACATAGTGAATTGCATTACATAAGTCATGCAAACTGGCTGTAACAGTGCCTTCCTCTATGCTTTTATTTTACAAAATAAGCAACGATGTCACACACACACACACACACACACACGTGTAACTGCAATATGCGACTTATTACACTACAGGTACTCATATGATCTCTATTTTTCTACACAGATGTGTATGTAACAAATAAAATACTCTTGGGGTGCTATGTAAATTAGACAAACGAATCTGTGGTTTTTTCATTGTTTTAATGAGGAACTTTTCTTTTACTCACTAATGTAAACCTGTCCTCGTGGCATTTGAGAACGGCGGTAAGCGTAAGGTATGTTAGCAGCAGAGATTTCAAGCGAATGGCAGTTTGTCAACTTCGAAAGCAGTGTGGGGGAAAAACACGTGTCCGCAACTGTTCCGTGCCGAAGATGCATGCACAATTTTGGACAGGAACTGGAGAACGACGCGTTAAGCACACTCTGCAAATGAAAGCTGGACATTTCAAATTTAAATAGTTTTTTCACCTGAAGAGAATATCACACGTTATTGATCATAATCAGGTTAAAAAGCCCGTGTTTCCATCCAATGATTAAGAGGTTTTTTTCCCCCAGGTTCTACATCCGATAGATTTCCGATTTATACACAAGTAACCGCCCGAGGCGCGAAAGCCTGGATCATCTCACCTGCGCTCTTCCATTGCGATACACCAGAGCTATCCATGTAAGACAGTTATGTTTTAAGAGGTAGTATATGTCCATCGTTCACATGGTAAGGCAAGGGATGTCCAATATAGTCGTCTATATCATCGTCTATCACACCGGGGTTATCACATCCGATAGAGCACTTTGAAGTCTCTAGAATCCAGTCGCGAGTTCTCTGCAGATGTTCCGGTGAATTTAGATGTTCCAGTGGAATGTCGTCAAAAGTTAGATAATGAGTCTCGGACTCAGGAATGTCGTCTTCAATTCCGCTTAATTTCGGGTTGCAAAAAGCCCAAACCATGCCACAAAAATAGACGAAAAATGCCGCCATCACAAAAAACATCAACAAATAAGATTCAATAAATGCCGCACTGACAGAATTGGTCATGGTGTCACCTGAGATGTTTTCTTTTTTAACTTAACGGGTGTTTTAAGCCAGTTATGGCCAAGTTTACTTTTCAGATAATGTCTCCTTCCCGTAGCGGCAGCGCTCTGCTGTTGTCTTGTATATCACATAGCCAAATATAATCCTGTGACCCTGCCTTCGGCGATGCCATTTGATTTATGCCTATTTCTTTCAGTATTACCAACTGGGCAGCCTACAGCAAGCCTTAAAAATAACAGAAAAGCCTACGGCCACAGGTGCAACATAACAAAGAAGATGATGTATCTTTAAAATGAATAGGCCAAACAGTAGCCTATAATGCAAAAGTTATGGGAACGGCTAAATGCTCACTTTACAATATTCATAACTGGAATAGAACACCCTGTGAATGTGAGAGCCAATAGGCCTATTTATCCTATATTTGCTGAAACAACAAAATTATTTGTAGGCCCAGTCAGTGAAAACTGGCAAAATAAATAGGCTGTTTTTGTAATCAAGTTAATAGTTCTGTGTTGTGTTTATAGTCTGTAGCCTATGTGATTTTGAGGGTAACCTGACCAATCTTGCATTAAAAGGAGATTCGTTTATGAATGAAACATGTGTCCAAGTAACTGACAGTACTGAAGATTAGTCTTAAGAACTTAACCTCTGCTATATTCTTGGTTTACCTCTTTACACATCTCTGCATTGTGAATGTTTACCATCTAACATATAGCCTACTTTCTTATCACTTAGGCCCACATAAAATGATGGACACGACACCTGGCCATAAAGCTTTGCAATAAGCTGTCTGTGCCAATTACTGTAAGTCTACACTCTAATTTAAATGTCATCCTGACCCAGGCTGTCACTTTGTGCCCTACAGGATAGGTAAAATCTTTAAACACCCCAGATTTCATCACACAGCTATAATTGTAATGACTGCAGAACTCACATTAGGCTACCATCCTACATGCAGTCACTGGCTATCTCATTCCAATTAAGCTGTCCTCTTTTGCATACATTGTATGGGGTGTATTCTGGCACAACAAAATGGAGTGACCATTTCGCTCCAGTTTTCTTCATGTTCTAATGATATGCTAATGATAATCTCGTCTCTGAAAGGAGCATATCAACAAAACAGTATCATATTACTGCCCCACAGCAAGTAGTTTTCACCTGTATGAGTTGCACGGTTACATTGGTAATTTAGTGTAAAGTGTAGCGTCGTCCACCACAGTTTGCATAAATCGACCACAGCAGGGCACAGTACACCACCACTAATATATCTACAGCAGCATTAACAAGCTGTCAAGTCAGTGAAATGCGTGGTGAGAGATGTGTTTTCAGCACGGACTGTGAGAAGATTTTCACTTGTGACAAGTGCATTGCTAGCTTGGCATTGTGGGTACTAGTAGTTTTTTTTACACACGCTTTATTTATAACTCATGTCCTAGCAAGACTACATGCCCCACATGTCGCAGCTGTCGAAGTCCCGGATGTCTATCACGCCGGAAGAGAAGGCAATTCCTTTCCCAGCCATCTTGTGGCATCACCTAGCGAAGTGTTCGCACCAAGCCTCGTAGAATCGGAGGAGAATCCTGCTGAAGGGGCGCCATCATGCCCGGACATCTGCAAGAAGGTTTTGGCTGTGTTGTAACCAATCGGTTCGACCAGCTATTTGATGATGAAACGGACCCGTTCGAGGTCTTAAAAGAGGCAGAAAAGAAGAAGGACGTCGTTCCTGTTCGTACCGCCAAGACTGCTGCCCAAGCTGCAAAGCAGCCCAAAAAGGAGTCGCCGAAAGACAGAAAGCCTGTTCCCGAGAAGAAAGAAGAAACACAGGCACCCGTAGCCCTTAAGAAAGATGGTATGGTTATTTACTAAACCGCCTGTCCATAAATTTCAAGACCAGATAGCGTAGGTGCAAGTTGCGCGCTTGAAAGTCCAAGCCACCCCCCATGAGGTCAACATGGTCCCTTTTGTGTTGGGGACTTCAGATGTTTAGTACAGAGGCCTAGTTACTGTGTTGCTGCTTGTAAATTGGTCCTCTCCAGATTAACTATTTTTGGGAGGAAGTTGTTCTAAGAAGCGTATTTCGCCTGCTGTGTCTTTGACATTAGCCATCGTCTCTTGAGGCGCAGGGCCTTAACTTGGTTAACACTAACTTGAACAAGTGAATCCTGCAAGCATGTTTTAGAACAAATGTTAGTACAATTCCTTGAGTGGCGATAATTAGCTTAATTAGGTTTGTTATGCGTTTGCATTTAACACCGTGCCTCGACTTCCCGCCGTCTACTCAAACATATCAGTGAATTGTTGGTTTGGTGCGAAATTACATAGTGACTCAGACTAGCAAGCTAGCTGACTAGCTTACATAGCTTGGCTAGGGAGGTTTAGCGCTGCGTGACGGAACCTCGTGGTTGAAGTTGAATAGAGCTCTTAGCGTCAAGCTAAAGTGTCGTCATTCCCTCGAGCAAAGAGTGTTTTGAGGCGAACGAAAGGAACCATGTGTCCTAGTGGCACATTGTGTATATATCAACGGTTTATTTTAAATGCGCAAAATTTGACACCCATCAAGCCAATTCGTATGCAGGAGCACGACACGCAGCAGCTTACTGGTTATAGATTTTTTTTTAAGTTACAAATTGGCATCGGCAAAATGTCTTATCTGTCAGATTTGGTGAGACTAGAGGAGATCAGACAGGTGCACACACGAACGTGCTAGCAAGCGCTAGTCACCAGCTGCTAGGGTGTGTGGCTAGCCTCTGGCAAATGTCTATTTTGGTAGGTGGAGGGAGGGCTCAACCAATCCCGCTGGAGGCAGCATCCTAGCAGGAACGCAGCGACTCTAACAACTAAATCTCGTTGTTTTGCCTCAGCTGATAGGCTCAAAGTCCTTTCCTAATGTTCTCAAATGTTTCATTCAAAGTTGTATTTTACATTTTTAAAAGTAATCCTCGCTCACTGTGAAAAATGTTTGAAACGTATGTGTGAATGGCCTATGTATCCAAATATAACAAAAACTTGCCCTAAGTAGGTATAGGAATTGCATATAAAACTTATTTCAGTGTTATTAGCTAGTAGTATGGTAAGTGGTAAGATAGTCGGTTGGTCATTAACATTAACATGAGTGGAACACTTGAAGTAAAGCTATAAGTCTATTGATGTCTGTCTATTAATGTCATGACTACACCATCAAAAGATCTAATATATTGAGTTTATGTAGTATTGGCAGAGTCTGTGACCACAACCAGTCGATCTTTATAGCTAACACAGTGGAATGATTTGTTTACTTTCACACTATGGTTTTTGTGTAGTTACAAGACCCCAGTACTGTGGTTTTTACAAAGTGTGCAGTACTTTTCTCTAATTAGTGTTCTTACCATTTCAACCATGCACATCTGAAATTAAATGTTGGGAGTTGTTTTGCATGCTATTATAGCATGCAATATATGCATGTTGTGATGTACTTTTGTGACTGATGTCAAGTCTTTAATTTTTTTAGTATTTCAGATGAATCATGTACACACTCTTTTCCCAAGACATAATTGTAAATGGATGGAAATCTCTAACACTAAAGCATGGTTCGTGGCATAAATGGGTGTATACTCATACCAAAAGAACAGAAACACCCAAACAAGAACATGTTGGTTTATGGTTAGAACCAACTTTAAATATGTATATTGCTCAATTTTTTGAGTGGTTTTGTTTAAAAACCAGCTGGCCACCTCAAACCTTTTTTTTTTTTTTTTTTGCAGTGCTCAGGTGTTTTGTTGAACCGGTCAGCTACCAGCTGTCTGGGGTCTTAAGGGAGTTTTGTCGTCTCCTCTCTATTTTAGGGATGAGGAGAATGGGCAGACGGCCTGAGCAGCAGGGCCCAGCGGGCTCCCAGCAGCAGGGGGGTCAGGGGGAGGGTCGTCCCCCCACAGAGAGGCGGACGGACAGGAGGCCGCCCCGCGAGCGTCGCTTCGACAAGCCTGCTGACGAGAAGCCCGCAGGAGGAGAGGGAGGAGAGTTCTCCGTGGAGAAGTGAGTGGCCCTGGTTCCTGCACCCCAGAGAGGGTTCTATAGCCCCTGTGTGTGTGTGTGGTGGGTGGTAGTTAAACGGTATAAAAAGGATTAGCACGCTGAAGCAGCTGGGGGTATCTGGTGATGCGTTTACCATCACACTTCAATGGAAGTTCTAGAAAAGAAACACCTTTCACAAAACTAGCTAAACAAAAATAATCAACATTACTGTTATTACAGTTTTACAAATACACTACAAGATACCATTTTGGGAAAAAAAACACTTTAGAGGTGTTTCTAAAGGGGTTAAAATTTTGGTAGGCATGTGTTCATAAATGTCACAAAATGTTTGTGGCTATAATTGGAATTAAAAATAAAACTGGTTTGAGCTGTCCTTAATGATCCCTGTTCCTAACGATCCCTGTGTGTGTGCCCCATCAGGCCTGCTGGTGACCGGCCGTTCAGAGGTCGCGGTGGTGGCCGAGGCGGCCGTGGAGGGCGCGGCAGGGGCATCGGCAGGAGCGACGGCTTCGACGCCCGCGGAAAACGTGAATTCGACAGACACAGCGGCAGTGACAGATCGTAAGTCATGTGTGCATAATCGCAATCGATTTTTATTTCGGCAGTAAAAGTCTACCCTGGTTTTGGCAGTCTGTGTTTTGTCTGGTGCCGTGTCCCCAGCTAAGTATGTATTTTTGTTTCAGCAGCCTGAAACCAGAGGAAAAGCGTGGAGGAAGTGGATCTCACAACTGGGGTACCGTCAAGGATGAATTGAGGTCGGTTTTGATGCTGCCCTGGATCTGAATGTCTGCGGAATTAACTTTGAGAGAAGTTTTGATGCCAGCGTTTAACAGAAAACATTGCACAGTTGCTAAATCACACACTTTGCCTGCTCAGTGTAGAAGCCCTTAATTTTTAGCCATGCACCTCATACATTAGGTTTGTCTTGTCCAGTAGTTATGTAATGCTTTAAAAATTTCTTGTTAATTTAATAGAAAGTAGTGTTAAAATTACATACTTTATTCATTTTTAAAATGCTCACTGAAAGTGGGTGTTCTCTGTCAGCTAATGTGGATGTTTGTGGTTAATGCAGATGCGAATGATGCATATTGCGAGATCCACTTTGTGTTAGGTGTTTTGGGCTGTGTAAGTAATCCATGGGGGTGTGTATTGACTGTCCCTCTCCACACACACACAGTGAGCTGGATCAGTCAAACGTTACTGAAGAGGCGCCCGAGGGTGAGGAGCACCCCCCTGCTGACTCTGAGAACAAGTGAGTATTCTGTTGCCATGGTCACGGACTGCAGGACCACAGCCTCATATTGACCTCTTAAACAAGAAATATGTTTTAAAAGCTGAAGTCATAGGAGAGCTCAAAATTAGATGGCAGTTTCATGTTGTCTGGCTGTTTTGCAGAAAAGGCATGGTATAGTTAAAACAAGTTTAAACCAATGACTACATGAAAAAGCTAAAATAAAAGCTTTTATTAATTGGGTTAGCTTATAAGTGTGAAGCAATGAATCCTGAATCACCAAAAATAAATAGATGTCCTTAATGCCCCTCAACTGGCAGTTGGTCAAAACTACATATTTCACAGAATGTTCCTAAAATTTTAAATGATCAGAACAGTAAAACCACCCTTAATTTTACCTAAAGTCAACTGTCTCGTTCAAAATACACAGCGAATAGGTAAGACAAGGAGGTATTGCAAACTATTTCCCACAGCTTGGTTGAATTTCCAGTTGTGGTACATTTTTAAACTGTTAATTAGTTACAGTTATTTGCACACTCACAAAGTAGTTCCAATTCTTTCAGGTTATTTAACTTGGCATAACAGTTGGCCAATTTTTTTCGGAAGTACAAATGAACTTGAGGTTATTTAAGCTACAAATTGATAATCTTAAAGTAGATTTGTCTGAAAATTGCCTGAAGTACACCAACACTTTATCTAGGCCATCAGGACTACAGTGATGTTACAAATTTTAAGCCTATGCAGAATGTTGCAATATGCTAGCCTCGCAACAAGGAACAAGTATTAGTTCTACAAACAAGTCAATTTTCAATAACCATTACACAAAAACATATTAGCATAACAAAGTGTGGCAGCTGTGGTGTAAGTGGGATAATTGTCATGGCATTTAGAAAGCAGAAATCCATGCATGCATAAGATGGTAAGGCAGCAGCACAAAATCTAGTTACACCAGGAAGTGCTTTATATTTGCTACCCAAATGATTTATTTTAATCTTAATTCTTACAAAAATGACATTTTTTAAAAGAATAATTAAAGGTGGATTCATTTAAGGGCATATTTAAAAGAATAAGGGAGATTAACAGCCTATTTAAAGCAAACACTAAGCAACTTTAAGATGGAAAAGCACAAGTGTTCGGAGGTCAAAGTTCAAACTCATACCGCATCTGGTCAAACAAGGGAGCCGTTGTGGTGGTGTAGCACCTGTAGCCAGTCAGCAACTTTATATACACACACACACACACACACTGACCACTTGGCTCCTCTTGTCACAGGGAAAACGAGGCCGGCGAGGTCAAAGAGGAAGGGCCCAAGGAGATGACCCTGGACGAGTGGAAGGCCATGCAGGACAAGGAGCGCACCAAGGTGGACTTCAACATCCGCAAGCCCAACGAGGGAGCCGACAGCCAGTGGAAGAAGGGATACGTGCTGCACAAGTCCAAAACTGAGAACGTGAGTACAGAGATGGAGAAGGAAATCAGGAGTGCTTTGATTTCAGTGAAACACTCTTTTTCTCAACTTGTGTGGTAACAGTTCCATTTTATAGTTGGTTTTAATGTGTAGCTGAAATCATGTCAGTAATGTTGAAGCATGTTTTATAGAGTCGTTTGCAGTAGTTATTTTTAATGTGGTATATATATGTGGTTTTCTGACTTTGTTTCTTTCTTTTTTTAACATGAAGCCTGGCCTTATTGATGCTGAACCTGAACCTGAGGTAAAGGTATGTTTATTTGCAAAAGTAGATTAGTTATATAGTTAAAACTATAGCATAGTCATAGTTACTCTCTACGATTAGCTTGCTGTACTTGTATATCTGAAGAGGAAACGCACCTCTATAAACCCTCTCGCCCCCCTCCCAGGTTGATGATGACCACCACTCAAGGAAGCCAGCCCATGACATCACATCTCAGCTGGAGATCAACTTTGGCGATCTGGGGCGCCCAGGCCGCGGCCGCGGCGGAGCCCGGGGAGGCAGGGGGGGACGCGGGGGCGGCGGAGAAAGAGGAGGAGCCACCAGGCCGCCACGCGGTGGTCGCACTGAAAGGGTAAAGACAAGTCTCGATGATGGTGATGATGATGATGATCTCAGATGCACTAGAGCTGCCATGTTTGTTAGTCAATTAGTGGGACCTTGTTTTAATTGGATGTATGCGTCTTTAGGTGTGCATCTTATACAGACTTTTAACAAACACGCATGATTTTGTAAGGACACCAAAATGGCAAATGGATGAAAAAAGGGCAGGGCTGAATTCTAAAGTTACAGACGCATGGCAATGACTTGAAATTTACATTTTAGTTAATAAAGGCATCTAGTCCCCCCCTCACCACCACATAAATGAAATAGTACCATGCTGTGAACCTTTCTTGAACATTAATTAATGTTTTATTTAACTACTGGAGTCGGCACTGTCTTATGCATAAAAGCAATACACGCAATACTATAATAATGTACTAATGTCCGTCTGTCTCTCTCTCCCCGTTCCTCCCCCTCTTGTCCTTGTCTCCCCTGTAGCAGAGTGGAGTGTCCGTCCCCAACGTGGACGACCCCGAGGCTTTCCCGGCCCTGGCCTAAGTCTGGTCCTCCCCCACGGTCACGCACCGTGGGCTGGACCTGGAGAGCCCCCCCACTGGGCCGGGCCCCTCCTCTACGAGGCTTGCATGCTTAACGATCCTTCAGCAGATGATACGATGGAAAACTGTCATCCATACCATTCACCCCTGAGGACTGAAATTTTACCCGTTTTAAAAAAAGGAAAAAAAAATTAAGAAAAAAAGGAAAGGACTTCTTGCTACTCTGAAGCAAAATTATTGGTAGAGGTTTTGTATTTTAGAAAACAAGGTAGCAGGGATGTTTTCATACAGTATTTTTTTCAGAGGTTATGCATTCTTCTTCATGGATACTTTTTGTATTTGCTGCTTGAAAATACGCATTTCCAAACAGATGTGAGGGCTGCGTCGGTGAGCCTGCAGTGTCCCATATATAGGTTGTGTTTTGTTATTGTAAACAGTTACCTCCAATCAAAGCGTCTCGGATCAGACAAGCTCTTAATATGCTGAGTATTTCTTTTAAAAGGTTACTGCCTTTAGCAAACAGTCATTTAAAAAATATATATTTTACAGCACTTCTCAGTTCTGTTTCACTCATCATCCGGGGGGATCCAGCTACTTGATGCATTATGGTAATCTGGGTCCCTTTCTGAGTGTCATGAGTGAATCGTAATGGGAGATTGAGGCGCCAATGCCAAGCTCATCCCTCTACGCCACTGGTGACTGTGAGCCATCAGAGATAAATGTGACACGTCGCCAAACAGCCTCATGACATGAATGTGACTGGGGTGGGGGGAAAAATTGGAACTGGGGGAAGAAATAAGAATAATATTGCATTTGCTGTGTATCGTACACCACTTTTTAAACAAAAGCCCATCGATTAGAGAGATGTTTACATAATGCACTCCTGTTTACTGAAAGCTGATGTAGACTCACCTGAAAAGCCTGTTAATGAAAAGAAAAATCACCTGTACAAGTGATCATTGTTTCTTAACCCCTTTTTGCTTTCCTAACAGCACTACTGCGTAATTGCTCTGAAAGAAATACAGTTGTTCAATGTGGAACAGCTCAGTGCTTATAAATGTGTGAATTCCAGCCCTGCTATTATATAGACCTCTGTCCATAATTAAAAAGATGGTCGATTCAATTTTTTGATTGTAGTGTGGAGTTTTCAGCTTTTTTTTGTTTTAAATACCTTTTTTTCTACTATTGAACAATATTTTCCCTTCAAAGCTTCAAGCATTCAAAGCTTCTTTTTGGTAGTAAGCAGTAGTGGACTGGCAGAGGTTTGAAGGCTCCAGTTTTAGAGTATGGAAGGCCTAGCGTGTATTGTGCACATAAAACAGGTGATTTTTGCCAAATAACTCATCCATCAGGAAGAGGAGTTGTTTTCTAATCAGCTGGCTTAGTGAACAGAATGGGCCAAGACGTGGCAGGCCCTTCTTTCTAAAACCGTAGTCGTCCACTTCTGTTCAGACTTTTAGTGCTTTTTAAAAGGATGAAGAAAATGTTTGGAAAACCGCAGACTTGCCAAGTCCATACAGCTCACTTCTGAGTAGGCTCCATGTAATAAGATGTGTGTGTATGAACAGGGCAGGCAGTTAAAGGGTTTCCCAGAAACGCTCCATGTGAGGGTTGTGTTGTGTGTTACAGGAAGGTGGTTTTCTTTTTAGCAGTACTGCGAAAAGCATACGCACTACTCTGGGTGGCCCACATTGCTTTTGTGTTTGGACAACAGAAACCTCATTGCTACTTTTCCCCCACAAGACTCCAATAAAACAAAACCACTCCGGTCTTGGTGCCTTTCCTGTAAGCAATTACTAACCAATAGCACGTAAAACAAAGGCTGTTTCTGCTGTCAATGAAGTTACTTTGTCTTTAAATGTTACTATAATCTTAACACTGCTTTTAAACGTTGGGGGTAGACTTTTACTTTGGGGTAATGGTAGATGGGCACTGTCCTGTGCAACTCAATTTCTCGTAGTTGTACAATAGTTTTAAGTTAAGATATCTAGGTAGAAGCAATGGTGCCTATCTGGGGATATGCAGCACATAAAAAAAAGATGTAATACGGACCCTTAGAAATCTTTGTTGTTTTTGTGTTTGGTATGAAAACACGTCAGTCAACCATCTTATGCAGGAAGGGTTAATATATATAGTTAAAATGTGCTTAGCCTTGCTTAAAGCAGCTGTGATGTCTCGATGCAAAATGTCCTGCCTCACAAGTGCACCAGGACTCATTCACTTAAGTGTTATCACAGTGAGGTGAACTGACATTCTGGAAATCCTGAGATTTGTAGCACAAATGGAAGTCGAGCTGCTTGGTTCACTAACTGGAATTACTTTGCTGTGTCTGGTTAAAAAGCAGTTGTCTAAATGTTAGAAAGCAGTTGCCACACAAGCAAGCTTGTTTCTTGTGACCGTTTTGCATGAGGTAATCTGTAGAAAGCATGCCATCTTCAGTCATGGGGCCTACATGCACTCAGTTATTTACCCACACAAAAGCATTTTAATTCTAGGAACCTAAAAAAAATCCCTTAAGCAAGGGAGCACCTTCTTTATGAATGGCCTAATGCTGAGGTGCCTGGGGTGAAGCTTGCCAACATCCAAGTCCTTTTTTTCCATAATTGGATTTAATATTGCCAAAGTAATCTTATGTGTGTGGAACAAAATTCACATCGGAGAGTGTCACGGAAAAAGGGTATTTTAGCATGGTATGTTTTAGTATGTTTTTACCCACAAGAGTAAAGCATAAAACTAAGCACAATCTAGGAACCAAAACAGCACAGAAAAACTAAGCCGTTTCAAGAGCCACCAAATCGCTAGAACACCAAGGCCTTATGCACAAGTCTGAATAAAGGCTGGCATCAGTCATGGTGGGATTGGGGCCACGGCAGAGGACATTTTCTGGAGCAACACACACACACTGCCACAGGGCAAAGCCAGTCAAGGCCAAGCAGATGTCAAAAGTAGACTTCGACCCACCGAAAATCCCTTAGCACCCCTCAGCAAGAACACATGATCGTGGAGAATGCTGTTGTAAGAGAAGGGAAATACACCATTATGATGAATCTCATGATGCCATGGTAAGCCTACGTGAAGGCCACCTTGGAGGAAACAGAAGTATTATGGTCAAGGACTGGCACTAGAAACTCTGGAAAGCAGGATGCCTGCTGGTGGAGATTGCGTGCAGATGTTTTAGAAGGCAGTTTCAAGTTAAGGCCTATACTATACTATACTGTAATATACTATACTACACTACACTGTACTATAGTATACTACACTACATTACTGTACTGTACTATACTATACTATACTTTACTTTACTATACTAAACTGCACATACTATGCCTGTCATTACAGGAGAGAGGGCAAGGAGATGCATCTGGAATAATACAGTGGCTGCAGAGAGTCTTTCAAGGTGGCTATAGATGTCACTTGAATCCATAACCCAGATGGATGGATCCACACTGACCACCAGCAGACACGGCAAGTAAGCACAGTGACCTACCAGTAAAACAGCCAGTCAAACACCAGAAGGCACACAGTGCATGTACTGTAGTGACAGATAGTTACCACCAGGAGACTATGCCTAAATTGGACATCCAGCACACAAAAAATAGGCTGAACAAATCCACAGCACGAGAAAATACCAGCAACTGTCAGACCACGAAGTAAACAAAGCAACAAGGTCAACATCACATCACAGCACAGCTACCATTACACCAGCAGAGACAAAACAAATTACAGAACGCAGAAGCCTTCTGTAATGTTTTTTAAACACCCACAGTAACAGGAAGCAAATGAAACGGAAAACAATCATGCAAACAGATGATTTATGACACAAAGCCAGAGAGAGACAGAGACAGAGAGGGAGGGACCACATGGAGGGAGGGACCACAACAAGGCAAAAACTACAACACTTGGGTCTACCATACAGGAGACTGCTACTGCACTGCTGTAAAATGGCCTTATAGCATGTGCCTGGGTGTGCTCGATTAGACTGAGCAAACATTTTTAATGCGAAGCCATCACCATAGTAAGCAAAGTAATTAAAGGCCGCAAGGCTCGGTCACCATGGGGTTTCTGGGCTCTCGCATTCATCTGAGACTTTGTTGATGATGAAAGGATTTTAGATTTTGTGCCCCAGGCGCTTGGATCCATAATCCGGCCCTGCACAGCGTCTGAATAGCTCATGGTGAGCCTCTGCCCGTGTTTACTTCTGAGGGGCTGGCTCTTCAAAAACGAATTAATGTCTGCTGTCACTGTCACTGTCATCAAACTCAAAAAGGGCTAAAGCTTTTCACGAAGTACTAAAGGTCCCACTTCCAGAATTTGAAAGATGCTCCAGTATGAGTAAAGTACATGGCTTAACAGGATTAAGAGATCATCACAGAGAGCATTCTGCTTTTATTTACATTTTTACATTCACACATGAACTTGGGATTCCAGTCTACACTGGTTCTCGGTTGCTGCTAAAATTAAATTTCTAATTTCTAAATGACATTTTTTTTTGTCATAATTGCCTATAAGAGCAGTTACTGGGTCAGCAGTGTCTTACTGAAGTGTGGTCAGGCTTTACCTCCTAAATAATACATGCTGATGATAGCAGGGTGGGGGACTAATAGTCCAGATACGGGTCATTTTAGTGCCAGCCTTGATTTGACATTTGACAGGCATCTGAAATCTCACCTTTCTAAAATTCAGTGTAATTAGTTTATCGTATGAAGTTTACTGTATAAGTCATCATTGTTATTATGTGTTTGTTCATATAGTAGGTGTTAGTAGTAGATTTAAAAAGCTTGGACATTATCTGGTCAGTGGTAGGAGCAGGGACAGATGTACACAAGTCATATACACACGTGCTTTACGCAGGATACACAATTAATTAATTCAGCAGAAATGCTTGTAAACACAGCAAAAAAAGTCTGTATCTTGGTCATACAAGCTTCAGGTAGATGAGTAGGTTGTCCGTTGTAACGCTTTCTGTGTGGCTAGAAAGCTGGCAGACAGTTTGTTCATTGGGACTGGCCAGTTCATGGGTTTCATCTGTCAACAGTGCAGGAAGAAAGGCTCGTCTAAGAAATTGCTACAGTCAATCTTCACAGAGTCCAAAGTCAGCTTTCCCCCGATGGAAACCCAAGGGTCAAACAGAGGACATGGAATACACTCTTCCACCCCCTCCTCCTCCTCCTCTTCCTCCCCCTCTCCCTCTCTGTCACTCTCTCCACCCAGCATCTCCTGCGTGGAGATGTAGTCCACGGTCACCTCCGTGTTGCGAGACACCTGGGTCTGGTCGGACTCCTGTGAGAAGCTCTTCAGGTAGCCGCCAGGTGGGCAGTTGAGGGTGTAAGTGATGCACACGTCCTGCTTCAAGCTGCCGCTGCTGGACCTGCTGAGGGCCCTCACCCTCGGGCCGTCCGAGACCACCAGGCTCTCGCTGGACATCTCCTGCACCTCCAGAGTGTCCGGCTCCTCCTCCTCGCTCACGCTCAGGTCGCTCAGGTACAGGTGCAAGGCCACCTCACCCTGAGGAGAAGAAGAGAGTGGAAGAGGAAGACGACTTTGACTTTGACATCGACATACTTTGTTCTCACAATGATTTACCATATAATTTATTTTTTTTTTTAAACTGAAATTTGTGCAGGAAATTCTACAGAAATTTCTTGCAGATTTGAGTGTTGCAGATTCTCATCTTTTTTAAATGCCTCTTTTGAATCCAGCACCTCAACACAGAGAGTGTTTCTGGCTTTATTTTATTATTTACCTTATTATTGTTACAATACAATTTAACAAAATCTTCAGGTATATGAAAAGATACAGTACACTGCTAGGTATAGGCCTACCTTTTTTCCAGAACATTCTTTGGCCCATTTGCTGTTGGCGGGATCTGGGACCATGTCCGGAAGTAGGTGACAACACGTCAAACATCTACAGAGAGTGGAGACAGAATAGACCATGAATATGTATCGCAACCCAGTTAGCTTCAGTGAGGGAGAAAGAGTGAAGAGAACACCAGAGAAGCTACATTAAAACTGCCTGGTGTTCATTTTAGGTCACCACAATGTCCAACATGTGATTGTTTATCAAGAGTCAGTCAAAAGTCAACTTCATTAATTGTGTTCTTGGAGAGCAATTTAAAGTTTTTGTTGACTGTTAGCTAAGCAAGAGATGTTATTCCGGCTTGACGAAGCCTCTCTGTCATCAGTAGGGTCTGTGTGCAAGCAGACCTATTCCTGAAGGATACATTGCATGACATTACACTTAGCAGATGCTTTTATCCAAAGTGACTTACAAAAGGAGGGCATAATAACCTAACAGGTGTAGAGGAACACAAAGTAAACAGACTACACACATACACACAAGGGCATATACTGTATATGCCTTGTTTCCCGGAGCAGGGACACTACAGACACACACACACACCCTACACACACAGACACAGACACGACACACCTAGGTAGTGAGTTGGTTAGTAGAGGTTAGTTTTGTTAGGAAGGTAAGCAGTATATCAATACATTACAGATTTAACAGATCTTTAACAGATTTAACAGATCTTTAACAGATGCACCAGATCTTTAACAGATCTTTAACAGATTTAACAGATCTTTAAGTTATGTTATCATCTTGTCCTTACCTTCGGCGAAGTGAGAAGACCTGACACAGGCACAGAACCACCACAAAAAAGGACACGATACTGAAGCTGGCCACCAGGATACCAAAGACCAGGGGGGACTGTTCCTCTGAAATCAACACAAAAATGGGTCTGCTGAAGACTAAAATATCTAATAAATATACCAGTTTGAAGAACATCCTTATAAGTATTTTTTTACTTTTTCTAGTTACATTCAGACATGTTTAAAAGGTGTAATGCACAAATGGCGAAGTATTAGTTTTGAAGGATAATACAGACACACAGAATGCATGCTGCCATTTCAACATTTGCGTAATATATTTCTGTGCACTGGGCCACATTACATTATATTACACGTAGCAGACGTTTTTATCCAAGCGACTTAGAATGGAGAAAAACAAGACAACACAAGAAATAACAGGGTAAAATTATTACATTAAAGTGAATGCATTGCTAAAATGCTACAAAGAGCTTTTTAATTCAAGCAGTAAAAGCCAGTTTCCTATTGTTCACATTTCCCACCATTGACAGGAAATAGTAAGACCATGTGACAGTCTCTCTTTGAAAAACTACCGACTTCGCTGACGAACATCACCACATCAGAAGAGTCGATGCACATGACCACCACTTTCCAAGCGTTTCGCACTCAGAGGCTCCACATCACCACAGACCTTTCAGCGCTTCACAGCTTCTGGACCAAGTCTACGTCAGGCAACCTACCTCTGGGTTTGAGGGTGAAAAAACGTAATTCCCCCGGCAGACTCTCTCCGGCGTCAGTCCATGCTGTCATGAAAACGGTGTACTGCTGACTAGGGACGAGAGCAGAGATGCGCAGATCTGTGGACATGAAGTCTTTCACATCTGCAAGAAAATTAAGACGTTGTATCAGCGAAGTCTCCAAAGAGAATGACTACTTATGTTTTACATTCTGTTACCCAAACAGTTTACTAGAAACAGCTTACTGATAATTAAACATTACAATCAGTAGCCTGCTGTCTCCCCTGCTAAGCAATCGAGCCATATTTATGTTCGTGTTTATTATTCAAGGGGTTCAGAGTATACATGGTAAGGCCTACTGATTGCTTGTGAACTTGTGAATATGTCAGTTTGTACCATGTTGGACTTTTTCTCCATCTGGTCTTTGAATGTAGATGGTGTATTTTCTGAGGCAGCCTCTCCACTGCTGCCTTCGGATTGGTATCCAGGTAACCAGCACTGTGTTGTCCTCGTTGACCAGAGATTGAATACGAATAAGATCAGGACCTCTCTCTGGAGCTGCAATATTGATATTTTATGTAGTCACACTCAGTCAAACAAAATTCATACAATGTTGTCTGATAACAGACCCCAAATAAAGAACTTATCTAGCTGAAAGAAATGTTGTAGATTTGATAAAAAGAAAAAAAACAAGGCTTACCTATAGGCTGATAAGAAATGTCAAATTCTGCCCTCCCTCTTCCATCTTCAAAAAGAGTGTAAACTGCACCTTTATAACACTCGTGTGGCTGAAGGCCTTGATATGAAAGAACAGCCACAGACACAAAGGGTTAGGTAACTAATAGAATAGACTACATAGAAATATTAAGCTTATTCATATTATTTGCTATCTGTTATTATCTTGTTTAAGGTCAGTATCTTACACTGACCTGTGATGTGGATACTCAGTTGATCTCTGTCCAGTCTCTGCCACTGCAGTTCCTTGTAGTTTCCCTCAGCAAGCATCCACTCCACCAGGTAGCCCGTCACAGCCTCAGCAGCTGCAGTGGCAGGCTTCCGCCAGGAGAGGGCAGTGCTGCCGTCGCTCAGAGCTACCTGCGACACGTTCTGAGGAGAATGTTCTGAGAAGAGGAAGTGGAGGGAGGCATCACTCACTGAACGTTGCCAAGGACTCCACATGACCTTACTGTAGAGACTATATATATGTTACAGGATCACATTCGCACTACATTACAGTAAACTACATGATGCAAAGACTCATTCAATGCTGGAATAAACCAAAATCACTGTAATTTAGCCTACCGTATTTCTGTAGTATCGATAGGTTAGCAGGTGGAGAGTGGCCTTTGGAGTTGATAGCTGAGATGGAGATGAAACAGTCGGGGCACAAATGAGTTGTGAAATTTGTGTCGTCCTGACAGATGTGGACTCCTTCTCCTTTGTCTTAGTGTTCTCGACTAGTACGTTGTATCCTGTGATAATTCCCTTGGCCTCTGACGGATTCAGTTTCTGTTGTTAAGACAGAAGGCTAATTAATTTACACACACTTGAGAGCAAAAACCAACAAAACAGCTAACACTTGATTCAGGATTAAGAGAAAAAAACAGGAAAATAAGTGTGTTATGATCTCAAAACTCAACCTGAACAATGCTGATATTTTGATTCCCCTAGAGGTTTAGCAACTGTAATTAACTCCACTGGAGACTTTGAAAAAATTCTTTCTGTTTTTGTTTCATTACATAGTGTACTTTATACTGAACAAGTAGACATCTAGGATTTAGCTAAACTCTCCATAACTGTCCATTGAGGATCTAGACACTGCCATTTCCTCTCTGTGACTTGCACAGCTATTTACTGTAAACTGAAACTCCTACGATGTTGGACATCTGGCTTGAAGGTACCACGTCAGATCGCATGCTAGGTATTCACACCTCTAGCTCTGCAACTCACAAGTGGCTTTTGGCAGAGGACCATGTTTACAGCCTTGGTTTTAACACACTGGGGTCCCTTTCACACGTTGTTTTATCTGTTATCTTTTTTCTTTTTTCAAAAAAAAATGGCCTGGGTGTTTGTATAGCGAATGTATGATTTCTCGCCAAACAGAGAAAGAGATAGAGAGGGAGACAGAGAGAGAGAAAGAGAGACAGACAGAAACAGAGATAGAGAGACAGAGACAGAAAGAGAAAGAAAAATAGAAGGCAACATAGAGAGAGAGGCAGAGGCAGACAGACAGACAGAGAAATATTGAGAATAGAATTTAATGTTTCGGTGTGTGATTATCTTGCAAAACACAAAGACATACCTTCCAAAGCAAGATATATGAAGTAGGTGATTCCTCAATGTACCACACATCCAGTTTAAGAGGGGCTGGAATAGAAACAAAACCAACAAGTAATCATAAAGATTAGCCATGAGAATATGATTTTGATATATATGTCTTCCCTAAGCCTGTGGGAAAGATTCTTTTAAGAACACAATTATGTCAATCAAACTATTACCCACACTATTTGCAATGAGTCATTTTCCAAGCAAGGCAGATTTTGGTAAAAACAAAAAAACATGTCACTCTTACTCAACATTAGACCTGCTATCTGCAATACATTTCCTAAACTCTGAACAATGCAATTCCATCCAGATATCTGCTCATTAAACCATTTGATTACAAGTGAAATATTTAAAGGCTATGTCAGGTCACATGCAATCAGGTTGTTCTGCTGCATCCTTCATGAAACATGAATGCTGTCAACAAAACCTCAGGTGATAACAATCTGTAGCACCTACACTCAAACCTGACGTATAACAGCCCTTACAGACACAGAATGATACTGTTAGCGGAAAATGCAGGTAATTAGGGAAGTTAGGGACATCTTTAAGGTTTCCTACACAGAAACATGCCTGCTACTCATCCCTTATTTAGTAAGACATACACCACTACAGATTGTTTATAGAGATCTGAGGCTTTGTGGCTACATTCCTGATATGTGACCACACACTGATAATATGAGGTTACAGCTATGATGTTTGCAAAGCAGCAAAATCAGGCTGTGAAACATGTGAATAATAAATAACAACTGAAATGAGAATTTAACAAATATTATAAGAATGCAATTCTACTCTGATGATTGCATTACACATCCAAAATGGAAAACCTGCACATTAAAAACGAGCACCATCATCTCCACAATCTGCATTAACCACCAAACTCCCACCAGTCAGTCAACAGGGCATCCTAATGCTCTCTCCAAGCCTCTGGGATTATCAGTCACACAGGCCTTAATTACTCTAACAAATATGACTTCATATTTTTGTGCACTAGACAAATACCATCCATGCAGAAATATTTTTTAAAAACCTGCAGCTGCAACCAACTGCAGTGCATACTCATATCGACTTCCTCATGAGAAAAACAGCACCAGTAGCACTGACTTTTCCGATCTCTACCCTTTGCATAACCTACAGAAAATATTTTTTAAAAATAAGCAATAAAAAACAGTCACCTTCTTCTTCAGTCTTGTGCTGGCTGGCGCCATTCCAGTGGCTCCACAAACCCATGTGTGGTCTTGACTTGAGCCTACCACGGAAATGGTACAACACAAACGGCTCCAGAGAGACTGTGATGCTCCAGTTGTGGTTTGCGTCTGTGCGCTGGAGGGGAGATTGACACCAATCAGCTCAGACCACAGAGTGTTCACCCACTAATATTTTCATTGATAAAACAAACCAAGCCAAAAAAAAAAAAAAAAAAAAAAACAACTCAAGACACGACCAGGAAAAGGCTATGAAATAAGCAATGATGTCACTCAGGAAATGGCTGTTGAAAAATTTCCCCATTCACTGACATTTCTGTGCCTCTCTTTATGAATCACTCAGAAAGACAGAAAGGCCTTTGGGTGTTTGGTCTGAGTCGCTGTGACGTTCACTGTGAGGCCTGTGTATGCACCCTGAGCCAACTCACTCCATGTCCCTTTACATAACGTTAGCTTCATAGCATAATTGCCTAAGTCATTTTTTGGTCAAATTGAGATTTTTGCACAACTTTACTCCCCTACCACTTCTGCATCATCCTGTCTGTCTGCCTATGTCATTGGACAATCACAACACTCATAAAAGTAAAAAAAAAACATAGCTGCCTAAGTCATTCATTTGACTTAGGCAGTTTTACCATTGGACTTAGGCAGTTTTTATACAATCAATTTGACTTAGGCAGATTATGCCTATGACTTAGGCAGTTTTTCTGAGAATAAAAAAAAAAAATTACATCTTCTCAGCCATTTTGCATACATCAAAACTGCCTAAGTCACTTTTATTTGATAAAAAAAATGATGTTCGGTTTTGTTCTTTTTCCAAACTTTTTCTCACATCTACATGAATGTTCTGTGAAAATATCAATAAAAAATATGCATGTGATTTTTAGAAAATGTGTTTTTTCTTGTTTTCCAAAAACACAAAAAAATGACTTAGGCAATTATGCTATCAAGCTAACGATAAGCAAGCTAATCGGCTAATCTTCAGTGGACTACCTACGTTGAACATGTGTGTTGACCAGTGACCACCACCGTCTGGTCTGTGCTGGACCTCAAGCATGTGACAGCAGCTGACATTGGTGAAGAGGAGGTGACAGAATCGGGAGGAACATGTCACGTTGGCCAGCAATGGAGGAGTGGGCCTCACTATAAACAGAGGGAGAGAGAGAAAGAGAAAGAGAGAGAGAGAGAGAGAGAAAGAAAGAGAAAGAGAAGAGCGAGTGAAGGTCAAAGGCAGGAAGTGAAGAGGTTATTCTCACACCAGAGACGCCATCCTCAGGTCGGGGTGTCAGAGACGCAGTTTGAATAACTCCACTGTATGTCTGAAACAAATACTGATGCTCCTTGCAAGACTAGGATGCAGACAAATTGATTAAATGTCACAAGTGTCAAATCGAGTCTTTCGTTCCGTAAGTTTCATTGAGTACATCTATGATAGATAAAGCCTTAGCTTTATGTGAGCAGTAAAACAGGTTGTCTGCATTGCCATAAAACATTTGGCTAGAGAATACCGTTACCGTACATCAGTACTATTGCATTATATGAAACATTACAACATTACGTTATGCTATGTTATAACATAATATAATTTAATTCCACATTACATAACAACATTATTATTATAACATGTTACCTATGTGGCTAAGATTGACTTTAATTTCTGCAGCAGGACTGCGCTCCAGTCTGTTGATGGCCCAAACGCTGATGGAGAACTCCGTGTGGGACCCAGGATAGAACACGGCCCAGTTCTCCCCTGAGTAGGCCACTGGGACACCGGTGCTGTTATCAGATGCCGTCCTGACACTGCAAAACCAGTACAGCACAATTATCTACCCGCATCATCACAGTGTCGCCTACGCTCGTGACCTCTTTACTTCCAAAGGGTAAACAGAGAGTAACCTCACATGAGGCACATCCCGTTTTTTACGTCAGGTGTGGGATCAGAAGCAACATGAAACTTCCGAGAAGCTCAGGTCCACACACCGCAGAACTGCCATTGGTCTTCTTTAACTGAAGTGGTGTTTGGAGCCCTTGCGGCTCTTCCTAAGACTTTACTTGCATAGACAGGAAGGGATAAGATCCCTTAAATCATCAGTAAAGAATGGCTGCTATCTCCAGGGGGGAAAAGCCAGATATTTTGGGTACTATGACAATACAATTTTGGGCTCCATTACTGTTATTGACAATACTAAAAATATCCTCAAAGGTTCCCCTGCCAATGCTGGGCCCTTAGAACCATCATAACACCCTCCCCCACCCCCTCCTGGTTACGCCAGTGGCTCGTGTGCAGACCGAGGCGCATCAGTGCACTGGGGAACATCAGCATCAAAACTGAAAGTGCGCACGGTGCAATTACAAAATCTTGTACATTTTCTGTAAATTGCAGCCACTGGCCTTCCATTGTTACTAACCGGAACTCTGAGGTTGTCCACAAGCCAGTTTTATTTCCCACTTCACACGTGCAGACGACATGTCCGTTCACTCCGAGCTGCTCGCAGGCCAGATTCTGAGGAGCCTCAGGATGGTCTGAAAGACAGGATCACTCTACTTCAGCAATGCAGCACACTTCAGACTACATGACATATCAACACCAAATGATGCATGTACATTTGCACCTGAGATCATTTTGTGTGGAGGGATCCACAAAAAACTTTGGATTTAATACAAAACCTGATATGTGTAATTGTCCAATTTACTCTAGCCTACATGTGCAACTAACTAAATGTTAGTTCTCATTTTGCATTAAAGTTTACTGATGGCATTATTAGTTGAAGCAGATTTCATTAAAAAATTAAATAAATGTTCACAATTTTAAGAAGAAGGCTACTGCAACACTTACATCCAACATATACGTCCACGCCGCAGATTAAAGACTTGTCCTGCTTACATGTGCAAGCATATGTTCTGTTACTCGTTAATTCTTGAACCTTGTGCATTATGGTTGTGGCATTAACTGTAATGGGAGTAAGTTCCTTGGTGGTATCCTGGAAAATGGTTTTCCCTCTGCAATCGTCTTGAAAGATGCAGAAAACCTCAAAACTTGCGCCCACTTGCACAAACTTGCCACGGCTGGGAACTGCTTCGCAGGGGCTCTGGGCTAAAAAGTGATGCAGAGGTATGTTAATAAATACTTCTATCGCGGGGTAATTTATTGTTTTAGACGGATTTGTTACCATGTAATTACAGACATAGACCCATTCGCTAAAACATCTGATGTATTTCGATTGTAACATCAGGACACAGCATTGCGTATTTTTCATCGTCCACCAATTATTGAAAAGCGTGTAGCCTATATGCAATTTACCTTTGCAGATTCCCGCTGCACATAGCAAGAAGAAAAATTGGTGGATTGTCGTTGCATAACACATGCTCTGTCAGAGCCGTAACCAACATGGATTCGCTGCCCAGGGCTCCGCATCCAGTTATCTACAACTGTGGAGGATACAACTGTGATATTTGTATTTCCATTCAGCGCAACAGTTGTAAAGCAATCGTATTCCGCAACAAATCGCCATCAGAAAGTTTCAAACCACAGTCCCATAGAAGCGCTATCTGAAAGGACAATCTTAATCCAGATAAACGTTCTACAGGTCGATGTATTGAGTAAATTAATTTATAAATTTTGATTTAGGTACCTCGCCATTGATATAAAGCCAACTTTTACTGATGTTGTCGAATAACACTCGTGTTTTTCTATGCGGCGTAGGTTTATTTGTTAGTTTGTTGATTTCTTAAAATATGAAACATCGCCAAAGGAAATACATGCGGTCGTCTTACTTACACAGCCCATAGAAGTCACGTCGATGCCCTTCGCCGACCTCATCCTTGTCACCATCGTCAGCATCGAACGCAAAACACTTCTTTGTCCATCGCACTGTGGCTAATTGGTCGTTGGACTCCACGAAGTTCCCAAAACATTTTACGTTGGGAGCTCTCTGACACTGACCAAACAATAATAGAGAATTGAAGTCGTGCCTTCTGCCCTACTACCGTTCGACTGGAAGTGTGTCTTTCGGGTTGACATCTAAAGTGCATGACCTCAGCTCCCAGTTCCCCCTCCCCTGCTTTTACTGTGCGTACTCAGTAGCATGTTGTGGTCTCGGCATTATATGCTGTAGGCCTACCTCAGCTTTTCCAGTTTTAACCACTAAGGCATTGTGTCAAGTGTTTTAGGCGCCTAAGCCAATAGGCCTACATAACCTAAAAAATATATAAATATGTTAGTCAATCTCTAAATCTGTCAGTGTTTAATGACATTGGGTTAAAAGCCACACCTGAAGAAGAAGACACCTTCTTTTCGAACAGCAGGCATCACAAGCAAATTAAGTAGTATGGATTTTTAGCTGTAGTCCAATAGTCAGATGGTAGCAGTTATGAGAAGCAAGAACATGCTGAATTCAAAGTTGCTAATATAAAGAAAACAAAGTTCTAAGCTCCAAAGTTCTAGCAACAGACCCCCTTCAGTTCATTTCTAACATGTGTTGTGTTCATCTGCCTTGGTTTGGTGAAGGAACTGTCTGCTCCAGATAACCTTGAATTTGTCAATGGTTACACGCAATAGGTCTACAGGTAATATAGCAATTTGGACATACTTTAACATCTCAGAGGTCTTACAAGTGAAACACATGTTTGGCTTTATATAACACTTCTCTTTTTGAGGCTGTATTTGGAAACGCCTCACCCTTCTACTCAAGAAGGTGTCTGTCTTTGCCCAGTGTTAATTCACACATGAACACTCCCAAACCAACCCAGGACCCATGCTAAACTGGTGACTTTTTCACTGAAACGGCAACACTGAATATGGACTCGAGTTAACATTGCTTCACTTTAGCTGGAAGAATCATGGAAGAAATCTTGATATGATGCTGGACATCCTAACAAAACTAACAATCACAAAAAACAACTCTCTCTTTCTCTGTCCCTATGTGGAAGTAGAAGTACATATGTCTGTAGTGTCCCTGGCCCGGGAAACTTACTCAAACACATGCACCTCCCTGCAAGGTTGTCTGCTTACTCTGTGTCCCTTTACACCTCTGTTTGCTTATGTCCTCCTTTTTTGTAAGTCGCTATGGATAAAAGCGTCTGCCAAATGCAATGTAATGTAGTGCAATGTAATGTAATGTAATCTACTAAAATAAGAAGGAACATCAAGACATATGGGTGCAATGAGGCATGGAAGGAGATGAACCAGTCTAACCCAGACCTGACTCTTGTCCCTTGTCCCTTGTCCCTGACCCAGACCTGTCTATTGTGTCTCTACTCTGTGTCCTCCTCTATTGCTTATGTCCCCCTTGATTGTAAGTCGCTTTGGATAAAAGCGTCTGCCAAATGCAATGTAATGTAATAATGTAATGACTCACTGAGAGCTGTGTTGGAGGATGTGAGCAGTAAGATTTCAGGAAGTGACACAACTGCCCTGTTGTGCAGATGTCTAGTAAATAAACCTTCATGAACCGTGTCAAACAGAAACCTTTCTCCATGAACTCAACCAGAAGCAAAATAAGAAACAAAAATAAACTGCACAGGGGTGGGGGGGTGGTTAGTCAATACAACATCCTTTGATGATTTTTAACATGTATTGTATGTGTTTGACAGTGCTGCAAATTTTGGGTTTTGTTGCTCTGCTGTAGCCTGGTAAACCAACCCCTTGTACTTCACTTCATTTTGTACCGAGGGTCTGGCATATGTCTCATTGAAATGGCTGTCTGTAGGCAGAATCCTTCCTAGCCAATCAGCGGACAGAGGGAGTGTGCGTGAGCTACGCCGTTGATTCTGTGCGCTACATTTACCTTGTAGTCTATATGTGGATGTGGCATATTATTAAGAGTGACAATCAACTAAATGGGCTCTGTCATAATTTACCTCTCTGTCTTATCTAGGAACTCCAACCTTAGAGATGAGCTGGTTCATGCTGGCACTGCCACACCACCCCCTCCCAGCACTCTCTCTAATGCCCAGGGCAATTTCCCCTCTAAGAGTTGCACTTCATGCTCACACTATCTCAAACTTCAAACTTCCACACATTCACACACACACACACACACACACACACATATACACACACACACACACACACAAGACATACAAAATCAAACAGTTTATTACGTGCAGATCTACTCATTGTCTATATTTTGATTTGCGCTTGCCCATTGCTGTATGTGGGTAAAACCAACAGGGTCCTAGAAGGTCTGATGTGGGGTCACAATTTCCAGGCCGCAGGGCACTCTGTTGCTGACCTACAGTAAGTTGTCTCAGTGTGAAGAGTCTTGCCTAAAAGGCGAGGTGGGTGGGCAAAACACTGCTTCAGAGAGAATGTTTTTGGATTGATGAACTTGGTTGTCTCTCTCCAAAAAAGGAATGAATGAGGACTTTAATCTGTCATGTTTTTTGTGAGCATATTTTCTGTAAACATATTTGTAAACATTATATTTGTGCCTTGAGAATGTCTATATCTATCACTCAGTAATTGTAGCTCTATATGGGTCTGGCCTAAAGGCCCTCCCACTACACCGGTCTCATTTGAGCCCATTGGCTACTTGTTAATTACTCTGTCAGTGGATTGGCTCACTGTGAGCACAGAGAGCACTGAGAAAAGCAATGCTGAAACGTCTGCTCTGCTCTGCTCTGCTCTGGTCGTACTAGTTTAAAATAAACGTCTCCGTAGACCTTGTGTCTCCTTTTTCAGTGTGCGAGCCACTCTCACTTTACTTGGACTTTTCTTGGCTCCTCGCACCAGAATCAACCGATTACACATAGAGCGTAACTATACCTCTCTACATCGTGAATAGTTTGCCCACAAGGGATACAATACTCTACCATGTTATAAAAAACAAATTTCATTAGCAAAGACAAACATCTATGAAAAAGGGCTTCAACTGTTTTGTACAGAGATGGCTTACAATGATATTAAGGAGAAAGTGACCTCTGCAGGTTGTAGTAACAGTCTGTTTTTAAGACCTCATTTATAAAGACAGTTTGCAAGTAATGATCCAACATTGGGAAAGCTGTCGAAACTGTGTGAAACAATATTCAGTGCTTAATGGTACATTACTGTAAGTAAGTTGTTAACACATCTGTTTCCTGAAAAGAGGCATTTAAAATGATCCTGAAATATAATTATAACACATTTTAAGGATATTACTTTTTGGGTTTTGAGAACTTTTAGTTTTTCTTTACCTCTACCACACTGTTACTTCCCGTAGTCTATGTGGTCCTGTTGTCATGCCATTCTCTGGACTTGGAACATCCTAAAAGGCTTCTAGAACAATGGGGGTTTCTAGAACTTGATGAGTAGTGTATACATGGAATAGTCTGAACGTGAGTTGTACATGGTACGTGGAATAGTCTGAACGTGAGTTGTACATGGTACATGGTACATGGAATAGTCTGAACGTGAGTTGTACATGGTACATGGTACATGGAATAGTCTGAACGTGAGTTGTACATGGTACATGGAATAGTCTGAACGTGAGTTGTACATGGTAGATGGTACATGGAATAGTCTGAACGTGAGTTGTAGGGTACAGTCTGTTTGTACAGCAGTAGGCCTATAGCTCAAACAGTAACATGCAGCAGAGATGGTATAAAAAGTGTATACTTTTGACAGTGAATAAGAAGAGTAAAAGCCAATTTATAGTCCAGGCGACAAGTGTTGCCAGACAAAAAATAAATAAATTCTTGACAGATGCGACACTAGAGGCTTTCATAGCTCTGCGCCAGCGACAAAGATCTGTTATGAAATGGAGTGCTTGTTTAAACCCATTTGAACAATAACGCATGTTGCGTGTATTTAAAACAACACTCCAGAATGCAGAACTTTGAATTGCTGTCCAATCAGAGAAGGCGACAACATCTGCGGCATGCCAATTTTTTTTGAAGTATGTGACCAGCTCTGCAACACAATAGGACGCAGAAATTTTGGGTCTGTTATGTCATTATATATCATATTCTCTTGAGTGCCTGGACCATAAATTGGCCTGAAATGTGTGCACCTCCCTCCTTAGTGCACATAAACCGAGGAGAACAGTGTCTGCACACCGGTATAGCTTCCAGAAAGATGCATTAAACCACACTTGGCAATGTTTCTTGTTTTTACATGATGAAGGCCCTGGTGGGTTAAAATGTTTGTGGTTTAATAAACCTTTTTGGGAGCTGTACCAGTAGATGGACACTATTTTTTTCATTTTGTACATTTGGCAGTAACATACATAACAATATCTTATATATAGCAATATCTTACACATTTTCTTATGACAATAGTCCATATACATTTCTTTTGCACTTATCCAGAATGGGTAAAGTCTGATGTAATGCTTGATGATGGTGATTTAAATCTCTTCTCTTCTCTTCTCTTCTCTTCTCTTCTCAGTGTAGTACAAGTCTCAAGTACAGTCTCAAGTACAAGCCTTGTGTCCACACAGCAAAGTGCATGTTTATGTGAGGACACCTCACTAGTCTTGTATGTTCCATTAGGTGTTACTCGCCACTTTAACCCAACACCCCTGAGGGGAATAGGGGTTCATCTGCAGCGGCTCCAGCATGTCCCCTTTCAGGGAGCTCAGCAGACTATTGGGCAATTCCGACTGCCTGTCAGTCAGCACAGCCAATGAGAAACCATCCACATCTCTTGTCCGGCCTCCTTCTTGCTCACTGATTGGCCATTCGGTCTGTCTGAGGACAAGTGAAAGAGGGCAAAGAAAATCTCCATTGACACCCAGATCCTTAAACCCTCCAACAGTCACGTCTTCAAGCCCGATGTCCTTCCCAGAAGAAGGCCGCGATAGCCACAGGGAACACTCTTTCTCTTCTACAGCCTCCTCAGGCTCATTCTCGGGGTCCTCAGGTAGCAAGGTGGGGTCACCCACACACGAGTCCGCCCACTGCGGCTTGTAAGGATCCACGATCTCCGGTTTGGTGACGCTGACCTCCGGATGTATTTCCGTATTCCTGTTGACAGAAGGGAAGGAGAACGTTTGGGCAACGGGTTCCGATATGTCCTCCACAGGTGAGATGGGTGGATCGGTGTCGCTGCAGACGGACATCCAGTACGAAGTCGAGCCGCACCCCTCATCCTGCTCGTCGAAACCAAAAACAAATAAAGAAATAGAGGAAGATGTGGTTTTATTGAGAGCTGGTTACATCATATGAAACAAGAAGTAAAACAAAAAAAAACACAGTCAGACACCGCACCGCACTGCACCTTCATAACCTTTTAACGAGACTAAATCAGAAAGCCAAAACAGGAAATGTGCCCAATAGATGCAAACTGAACATCTTACTGAGCGCATGTGAGGGGTTGCTATAGATACCTTACCTGTAATAATTTGATAGCATTGCTATTTCCAACCTTTGGAAACTTCTCAAAAAGCCATGCTGGTCCAACAGTGGAACACACAGCTCTCATTCTGTTGATTGAAATGTCATAAAAGGTGTCAGTAATAGCTTACCCATAACTGACAATATTTTGACAACATACAAAGTGTCAACAATTAATGAAAGCAAAGCTCCCCTCTGTACCTCCCTTCACTACACGTTTGCTGATGTGCCCAGTGATGTTTTCAGTAATGCACTCTTCCTTAAAACTTGAATAAATATGTATCCAAAACATCAATATATTTTTTAACATATATTATATATCTGTGTACAACATATTGTTGTACAGCAACATACAACGTATATCACAAAAAAAATCTGACATTCTAACCTTATCTACATAAGCTAAGTTTTAAGGAAAACATGTCATTAACTATAAGACCGAAAAACAGGAACTAAAACTCTTGGCAACAACACAAAGGCCTGGAGGCTAGCCAACAAACCACTGTCTGCTAACCACTGACCTTTACGAATTGAGATTACTGTAAGTAAAAGAGATGCATCACCTTTAAATCAACAGATACAGGGATGCTGTGGTGCAGTGGTTAGACGGTGCGTAAACAGGCAAGTGTCCATGTAGACGCAGATTTTAATCTGGCCTGGGTAGTTTCCCTAACCCAGCCCCAATCTCTTACTCCTACTCACTTTCTGTCTACATCTCCACTATCTTATCAAATGAAGGCACAAAAGGCCAACATGGTAAAGTGGAGACTAACAGCCATTTGGGGTGCCAATCGAGTAGTCAGTAAAGCAGTGATTCCACATAGCTGGAGGTGCCAATCCCAGCTTCAGGAAGTGAAAAGCCTGCCACATATCACATTGAATCATTCTCTGAACCATTACATTACATTACATTACACTTAGCAGACGCTTTTATCCAAAGCGACTTACAAAAGGAGGACATAATAAACTAACAGAGGTGTAGAGGAACACAGAATATGCTAACAGAGGTGTAGAGGAACACAGAGTAACCAGACTACACACATACACACAAGGAGACACATGTGCCTTAAGTAAGTTTCCTGGAGCAGGGACACTTCAGACACACACACCCTCTACACACACAGACTCATACAAGCACAAGGCACCTAGGTAAAGAGTTGGTTGGTACAGATTAGTTTTGTTGGGAAGGGAAGCAGTTTTTACAAACCCCCTTATGAACCAGCTGATCTTAATGACCTCACAAATCATCAGACAGGTAGATCAGCTTATTAGTGAAATCACCCGTGTTAAGCGCACAAGGAGAAGGAACACATGGCAGGGTTTGTACTTTCCGAAGACCGGACTAACACCTCTGAATGTGGCCTCTCATTTGTGCACCAAAGTAGCTTTCTCAGACAAACAAAGGAGCCATCAACAATGTCACATTGTCATGCCATGTCAACAATTTGTTCCAAGGATTGAGAGGAGCCTTTAAATACAACTGTTGTTCTCTCATTGCACTGTTTTACAGTACGAGTACACCCCTCACATATTTGTACATTTTTTTATTATATCTTTCCATGTGAGAAGTCTGAAGATATAACACTTTGATACAATGTAAAGTAGGTGTAAGCTGTACACTGCCTACTTTACACTGTAAAAGTGTTATATCTTTAGAAAGATATAATTAAAAAAGTACAAAAATGTTAGGGGTGTACTCACTTTTGTGACATACTGTATGTAGATCACGCTGTTCTTGCCTCCTTACCTTCTACGAGCACATTTCAAGCATATCAGGTTGGCCACCAGCACCAAGGGCACAGCAGCCACCACCCACATCACAACGAACACGCCATCTAAACCAGATACAGTATGTGCAGGTTAGAGAGAGACACGCCATCTAAACCAGATACAGTATGTGCAGGTTAGAGAGAGACACGCCATCTAAACCAGATACAGTATGTGCAGGTTAGAGAGAGACACGCCATCTAAACCAGATACAGTATGTGCAGGTTAGAGAGAGACACGCCATCTAAACCAGATACAGTATGTGCAGGTTAGAGAGAGACACGCCATCTAAACCAGATACAGTATGTGCAGGTTAGAGAGAGACACGCCATCTAAACCAGATACAGTATGTGCAGGTTAGAGAGAGATAGAGACAGGCCTTTATAAAACACATTTCATGTGCAGGCAGTTAAAAGTGCTTCACATTAAAAGTCATAGAAGAACATTTTTTTTACAAATGCACAGAAATAAGGATTACAGGCAGATTTAGCGAGATTAGCTAACATAAAAGGAAACTGGTCTCCAAACTGGACATTTTATTGAACTGGTGGTCGCTGTGGATTCCTTAACTGTAGTAATCTGATGGCAAAATGCCGGACTATATCCCTGAGGACAGACAACCATGGCAGCAGCAACAATGAAATACGTGAAGGAGGTTGTAGTATGAGCTGCTCTTGAGTCCAGGGCCAGTACATGACGAAGTTAAGACAGTGTCTGAGGACAGAAACCTGCAAGTATTGCCTTGTTGGCATGCATTTTGGGGTGCTCAGCTTACTAAAGTTAGTAAGGAAGCTTAAGGGTTGTGGGTGTCTTGAAAAGCACTATATTAATGCGTTGTGTTGTTGTTGCTGTTGTTACAGTCATAAACTGATTTGTCACCCACAGGAGACATTGGTTGTCAAGTCAATTCTGATTAACCAGATAATAAATAGTTTTATGTGCAGGACATACTGCACGTGCATATGTGATGACACATACTACATCAGGTATAGAAGTATGATGCATGTAAACTATCACTCCCTTCCTTCATACCTCAAGTACTATACTGTACCTCACACAATAATACATTTAAGTCCAGGTGTTGCCTTCACCCAAATGCCTGATCTTTGCTTGGGAGTTTTTTGTATTTCTAGGACGATTAATTCTATTTTTAGATTATGAACAATTTTCAATCTTTAAACAGTTGGCCACCACTGTGGTGTGTGACCTCTTATCTGAAGGTGAAACATGAAGCATCTGAATGTGAAAGGGCACCTCATGGACTGTCACTGGACTACTGAATGACTGTACCCAATAGTGAAACCTTGAGACACACACATACTGTAGGCACCATGGCAACCAGCATTCTGAGAAAAGAGGAAGAGGGACCATTGGGGGCCGAATGTAAATTTAGCAACTTCATTAACTTCACTAACAGCTCTTAAAGTACACGAGAAGTACACGACAAAACAGACTGTAAGTGCTAGATGGTGTTTTTCTACTTATAAATGCGTTAAAAGAAGACCTCCCTTTTCAGCACTTCGTGGACCTCCATTTTGTTCTCCTGCCATGTTTCATTGTCTTTCTGCATGTAAGTTGTTAGGTTGTGTCCTGTTATATGTGTAAATTGCATCTTCTGTATGTATGCATTTCTAATGGTAGTTGTAGAAGCTGTGTTGAAGGTGAATGAGTTTTTTAACGGTTGGGTTTTGTTTTGGGACTCCTCCTACCCCGCTACAATAGTCCAGTCCATGCACACACAGCTTTCTTAAGGTCTGATGATTTTTGCACACGAGGACAAGTAAACAAAAGGCCAGAGAAGGAAGAACCGAGAGATTCTCAGCCAGTGAATCAAGTTTTTTTTTAAAAAACAACTGATGTCGAGAGTAAGTTGTCGATAACCGTGAAGTTAACCTTGCTTGCTCTGAGGCAAGGATTTTGGTACAGAGGAGGGCAGGGATGGCCAAGGACCTGGTGCCTAGTTGTTGTGGGCATAGTTTTAGAGAGAGAGAGGGAGAGTGCTGCTGATTGACACTGAATGTATGGATTCTTGGCAACTTTGTTTGGTCTGCCTGGAGAATAAATTTCAACATGTTTACTTTGTGAACTCTCCTGCTGCCTTCTTCGCTCGAGAACAACACATCCAGGGGCACACCTTCCTAAACTCAGGGTGGCTGCCCAGCTATCTAACACTAAACGTTGAGTAGTCCAGCTCTACATGCAGAGTATATTTAAGCAATATAACACGAGTGGGAGTCAGAGTGTTTGTGGACATCCTCACGGGTGTGGTTCGGCCGCAGGCACAAAGTCGAAGGCTGAGTGCATTAGAAAATAATTGTAAATATTTTGTAACATGCCCCATTGATATGGCTGTAGTCACACCATAGGCTCACACCCCAGACCTGTAAGGGTTAAGGTGACTCCACCCCCTGGGACAGGTGTTTTAGATAATGTCTCAAGCCTGTGTTTGTCAGTGATTCTGAGGAATACCGCAAGGTCGAAACGTCAATCCAGCCAAATGATTAAAAAGAAGTCCTAAAAAGAAAACATTAGAAAACCACACCTGTGAGGATATCCACAAACACCCTCCTTCCCACTCGTGTCATACTGCTTTTATACTACAGTTCCATTGGCATCACAATTAGTGTTCCAACACAATTTTAACATTCGTTTTAAGGTTTTATTTCACTGTATTTCAGTTCACTCTAGTCTCTGCTCCACAAAATAGTTTCAGTTCAAGTTAACGGCATTTGTGGTTGCTATGGAACAAGTGTCCTACACGTTGATTTGGACATTCCCCTGTATTGTGCTGCTGCTGAGATATGATTGTTGTTGTTGTTTACAGTCCCAACTACGCCTAATGCACAGCTGCTGTTCTTCAGTTTGTGTGTCTTGTTAAAGTCTGCCAGAGTTTATAAATGCACTCGATTTAACAGGTACGTTGTATCTTTGGCAGAGTGACTGTCAACTGTGAAGAGTCACCCATGGTATACCGTGGGATATCCTCACTTCTAGTGACGCTTACAATGCGTCTCGTCCAATCAGAAAGTACTAAATAGTTTGATCGGACCTAACTCTTGTATAAAGGTCTATAGCCCTGTATTAAACTGCACCAGAAAACAGAACACCAGAGCTAGATGTTTTCAACCTATGCTTTGAGTGGTGCTGCTCTACACACTACACACAGACTACGTACCGCTGAGAGAGTTGGGAGGCAGATAGGTGACGTAGTCCCCCTTGGGTCCCTCTCCTGCGCTGTTCCAGGCTGACACACTGAGGTCAAAGCCAGTCTCCTGGGTCTTCAGCCACTTTTCCCTCAGAGACGAGGCATCCACCTGAACTGGAGAGAGAGAAACAAAACTATAAAGCTCAGAGGTAAGAGTGAGCACAGAACAAACTCTAACACTCCCAAATTGTAACCCTGTAGCCCAAAACTCTTACATTTCCTTAATGAATACTTCTGCTAGAAGTAATAAAACATTACTGCTACTACTACTATGATATTGATAATGATATTAGTTGCTAACTTTGTCAGTGTAGCTTGTCAGATACCCTTCTGTCTGAATTCTAGTCAAAAAGTCAAGTCAAAGTCCAGATTCTACCTAATGACCATAGGTTTAGAATGACATTTTAAAGTTGGCATCACTGTGACTACATGGGGTAGCCTACGTTTGTTTAATGTAGAGGACTTTTGATCTTAACTGTTATAAACAAGTACACGAGTACCCACCATTTGCAGTAGCCCTACACTAGTTATGATGCAATGGGTACCTTTGTTTGCAACTTGCACTATTTACTGTACTGACAATTACTAATGTACAGACAGCCTCAAACTCATTCTTCTGGTTTTGCTAGTCAAATGGAGTGACTCAGAACTTGAGAGTCAGGAGTACTGATAGGCAGTGTCCTGTGAAGAGAGATGAGTGTGAGTGAGCAGGAGGGAGATAAGGGAGATAAGGAAGAGAGAAAGCAAGAGCTCTGCTAAGTGTAGTGTAGTGTAATGTAATGTAATGTAATGTAATGTAATGCATCCATCTTCCACCAACACATTTTTTCTTACAAAAGCTTAAGGCCATGCAATTAAATTTAGACACTTTACAGCAACAGGTTTTAGTTAGTCGCATCCTAAATATATTGTTCAGTATGTGTAGAATTAGGAATCGAATCACTATATACTGTAGAAAAAATGTATTTTGGGTATTTTGAAAATACAAAAATACAGTATTTTATTTTGAGACATTTAGTGGCTTGTATCTTATTGTGATATATTTTTGTAGTTGGGTATTTGGTATTTTATTTGGAAATACATTTTGATGTATTTTTTCTCATTCCTGTTTGTGTGAGTGAGTGTGTGTGTGTGTGTGTGTGTGTGTGTGTGTCTGTCTGTCTGTGTCTGTCTGTCTGTCTGTCTGTCTGTCTGTGGGGCCAAAGGCCTCACAGGTTCGTTTTGAGCTGGTGGTGAAATTGTGAATAAAGGCTGAACATGTACCCTCCTGGGAGGACTCTTGTTGTATTCTGTCTTACTAACTAATCTTGTGGCAGCAAAGAGTCTGCCCTTATCTACTACCCTGTTACCACACTAAGAATGTGCCAAACGTGCAGCCGAACGTGTCACAGCTCTACAGCAAGAAGAATTTTTTTTTCTTATAAAGCATGCCTTCTGTTGGTTGGGGTCAGCAGTGGCAAACTTAGCTGTATGTCACGTGACAAAGAACTCTCACTTCACAGCACACTGAGTGCATGTGCATCCAGCCACTTCTTCCGCCGCAGAACTTCACTTCCTGTTCTACTGAGAAGGGCCTGGTTCAAGAATAGTTTACAAATTCGCCGAAGTAGAAAAACAAACAGCTTTCACAGAAGAACATGTCTGCCTGTAGTGATCCTCTACATGCTCCTCTGAAGTCCCAGACAAAAAAATATGTAATGGTTTTTGACGTCCAAACACACAGCTGACAATTGTCTTGAGAAGATTTTAAAGGGTAACAGACGCTGACTGATTGGCTGACAAGTGTTTTAAATAGTTCATAAAGTTACTCTGAAAAGTTATCCCGATGATAACGTCTGTTGCCTGCCTGTTGTCATATGTGACCAGTTTTGACATGTATAGAGGTTTCACAGGTGTAGAGATCGTGATAGTTAAGAGAGCAGGGCCCCTTCCTCCTCTGGAGATGTACAGCATACAGTGTACAGCATACAGTGAGCTGTGCTGCTGCTGTTGGATGGGGCCATGTGGAGGACACTGTCTCCACCTTCACAGGCCGCGTGTGTGTGTGATTCAGAGCTGGCGAGGAAGGGAGAGGCGTTCTGGTAAGCTGCTCTGCTCTTTCAGTAAATGGTGGAAAACCCAGCTCTTGTGGCCTGGGGTGATGGGGAGTGTGTGTCGGCTCACACAAAGAACTGAAAGGTAGACATTTGTTTTCCGCTGGCTGCAGGAGGTATGGTTGCCTGGCTGGCTGGCTACGTGAATGTGAGACTGAGAGACTCAAAACAAAGCTTATGAATCCCTGTGTGTGTGTGTGTGTGTGTGTGTGTGTGTGTGTATGTGTGTGTGTGTGTGTGTGTGTGTGTGTGTGTGTGTGTGTGTGTGTGTGTGTGTGTGCGTGAGAGAGAGAAAGACAGAGTGCACGTACACATGCTCACATGTCTGAAAGTGTGTGTGTATGTGGTGTGCATTTGCCAATATACACACAAAACTCTGCAAACCTAACCACACACCCACGGATGATATTTACACACATACGTGCACGCGCGCGCACACACACACACACACACACACACACACACACACACACACACACACACACACACACACACAGACACACACACGTGCGCTTCACATACAAATACACACAGATATTTAAAATGTAAAATGTCCTCACACATTCTTTTGAAGTTTCCTGTGCCATGCTTGCGTATGTAGATGGTATAGCGTGTGATGAATCCTCTCTGGTCCTCAGGCATAAGCTGCCCCCATTGGAGGAGAATGCGCTGCAGGTCAGAACTCTGAATGAAGGCCTTTGGTCCAGATAGTGGCTCTATTGGGAAAGAGCAAATTTTCTAAATGTGACTGATACATTTCAAAAGTATGGTCAAATCTGGGAAAATAATAGATAAATACAATATGGTTAAAGACTTGTGTATATCTCAGATTATGCATTTCAAGTGGGAATAAGAGAATAAAGCCAAAATGCCAGTAATCAATCATTCATTTCTCCACTAACAACCAACACAAGTTCATGCACTTTAAACCTCATTGGGACTGACTGGAACAGTAGTCAGCAGTAAATAATTGTAAGCTGAAATGACTCACTTCTCTCCTGTGAGTAGACCTGGACAAAGGCAGGTTGAGAGAGCCCCCTAGTGGTCTCAGCATGTAATAGCACATCATATCTCCAGCCAGCTGTCAGACCTGAAACAGAGGTTGATTTTAACAATGGGCGTGTTTGAAATTAACTGGCTGTCTACCGTTGTCTCACAACATTGACACGAACTGCCGACATATACCTACAGCAACGGACTTGAGTGGGCTTAAAATGACAGTCCGCAGACAGACACCAATGTGAATACTTTCTGCAGTTCACGTACACCAAATTTCTTGACAATTGCATGAATGCCCTCAGAGAAGTTTAGTTTCGCTTCCAGTTAAAAAAAAAAAATTACTTCAATGTGGTCAACAGAAATGGGCATGGCCTAATGTGTGTAATGTTGGTCTTTTCAGATAATGTGGGGGAAAAGGAATTGTGTTTCTAACTTTCTATACCTTTTTTACGTTTTGTCATTTGTCGTTATGTCATTTTTGGGAATTATAGCGCCCCCTTATGGAACATTTCCCCCAGCAATAAAACCTTCTATTCCACATCATTTAGCTGCAGCCCAGCCCCACCAAGTTTCATGTTATGGAAATTCTCGACACAAAATTGCAGAAAAAAAAACCCCCAGACTAAGCCTTTATGACCATGTTAACGCTATCATAGCAGCAGTCATAATAACACCATGCAAAAACACATGATTATAAACAAAACTTTTTTTAAGCTCTTACCGCTGATGTATGTGGAGTTATCTCCTCCGGGCAGCCTTTTCCACTGGACCTGTGAGTTCTTGCATTGCCACTGAATAACAAATCCCAGTGGAAATCCTGTCACTTCAGACTGTGTTTGAAGAGACCAAGACACAAACAAAGTGTCCTCTTTCGATGTCGACACAGTCAGTACCGGGGCGGCGATGTCTGAAAAAACAGTCGGGAATACAGCCATGACATAACATAACATGTTTGCTGACGAACGTCCCATTGACTTCTGTGTGTGTGTGTAATCCAGGTCTAAATGGCCAGGCCATTAAACATCTCAGACATACACACATACAATACATGCAGGTATCTACAAGGCACTCCTCTATCTCCCATATCGTTCCTCCTCTCTTTCATTCTACCATTCTATCATTTTGAAGTCTCTCATTACATTACATTACACACTACGCAAACTCTTTTGTCCAAAGCAACTTACAAAAGGAGGACATAATAAGCTAACAAAGATGTAGAGGGACACAGAGTAAGCAGACTCCCCGTATACATACAAAGGGGATGCACATGCCTAAGAAAGTTTCCCATACTTCCTACACAGGCTGAATTATACAAGCATGAGGCAGCCAGGGAAAGGCCTCCAGAGTCACATATAACTGCTGACCTGTGTGGGTTAGACTCAGAGAGGCAGGAGGGGAGCTCCCTGCTGATGTGACCAAGGTGAGGTTAAGCGTCTTCACCTCAGACGGTAGCTGGATCTGCACCTGTGACACACTGACAGGAAAGAGTGTCTGTCTCCTCTGGTCGTGCTGCCAGTAGGACACCTCATAGTGTAGTGGCCGGAAGTCCTGCGATTGCATGGGCTGTCCAGCAGAGGGCGACAGTTAGATTATTGTTACACAGAGTAATGCAAACATTAGGTTACAGATGGATTATCTTTGTCACATGGTGTCATGTCAGTAAGACAGATTAAAATGTATCAGTGTTAAAAAACAAACAAACAAACAAACAAAATTAACTGACTTTTAATCACAATTAAATAATTTTAATGCAATGTTTAAACTTGGGAGGCTAGGGGAGGTTAGTAGATTTCCATGCATTGGTCACTGTGAGGCATATTGCAACAAATATGTAATTTATTAAACTTGTAGTAGATGGCACCATTGTAAAGCTTTGTGAATTGAATTGCTCTAAATTCTTGTGTCGCAGTTAGTAAAGGTTGGTTATTGGAAGATGAGTGATTTAGACAAAGTTGGCTAATATCAGTTGGGCTAATGTCAAATGACATATGTTGTATATACAAGACACTGGCAAATCAGTTGGAGAAAAGCAGTTAAGAGCAGTTAAATTAATTACCTTCCAGAACACTGTCACATTCCAAACGCCATTCTGTTCCTCTCCAACGGCCCTCCACGCATCAGGTTTCTGTGCTGGTGCTAAGACATCACACAACAGGTAACTGACAACAGGCCGTGACACAGTTTCTTCAGGATGCTGATGTTAGAATTGGTGTCATCTCAGCCAGCAGTGCCACTACCAGCCACGACCAGTTTCATTCAAACATTTTTTTGTGAGTAGTGTGGTTAAAGTATGAATTCATCCACGTGCGAATGGAGTGAAACTAGAAAAAGGAAGTCACTCAGACTTCATTATGTATTTGCGGCAAACTTTTCTGTTTTTGCCCTTGCAATTCTAAATAACTAGCAATGATGCAAACTTTACCTCTTCGTGAGGCTTTAGAGGATTAAGAAACACCTTAAGATAGGCTAATATGAATACAAAGTGTTATACACATAAATGTGTGTACATACCAACCTATAATCTAAACACTTAGGAAACACAGTCTGTTACAAAGCTGCATTCCCAGGATCACCTAACAAAGGTCTAAAGGTGATGATACACAGGGCAACTTTTTGAGCAGTGTTACTGGGCAACAGCATGTTAGGCTTCTAATATTTTGATTGCGTAATAACATCAAGTTGCATGGTGATTTAAATTCGCCTGATAAACATATACTGTATGTTGCCTTTACAACTGTAGGAAAGTGCTTAAACAGGCATCTGTTCTTAAGGTTTCCTAGCAACAAGACTCAAATTGTTGCCCAGTGTATCATCACCTTGAGGATCGAAAAGGTGTGTCTTAAACAAATGAAATAGCTAGTAAATAAGTTAGCTTCCACAAAATAACAGCAGTTAGCATATATTCCAGAGGTGAGCGTTGTGATGGAGGAGCGGAGTTTACTATATCCGAAACATGTCTGTGAAGATTCTCACTCATCCAGGTCATGTTAGTCAAATGAGCTAACGGCAAACTGGCCAGAACTAACTGAAGAACGCTTTTGTATAAAAAGGTGAAACGTCTTCAAGCTACTAAAAGAAGTCCAGTTGCTTACAACTTAGCATTAATCATTTGATATCTGGAACAGAACAGGTGTACTCACCGATCCCTGGCGTGACGACCCTAACAGGCTCACTCCATAGGCTGCACCTGCGCTTGGGAGCATTAGCGCACACCTGTAGCTCTACCTGGTACACGCTCATCGGCCTCAGGCCCTCCACGGACACACTGCATCCGTTCATCTGGGTAGCATTTCCTTCCTGGTACACGGGAACAAAATATAACAACATTGGTGGTGGTTAGTGAGGTCTAACACGGTCTTGAAAAGTATTATATACAGTAAGTAAAATGTGCAATGTGTTGTCATTGTTGTTGTGTTGGTTATGCCTTAATAAGAAGCTGGACTAAAAAATAAATAAATCAATAAAACTAATTATAATGTCTCTAAAACCTATGGGTCACACACACACGGTCACACACACACACACACACACACACACACACACACACACACACACACACGTTTGTCAGCAAGCTTGGCACACTGGCAATTGATAATTCGTCAGTGCCTTACCGAAATCCGAACAGTGTGCCACACACACTCCGTAGACTCCGAGCTGGTCCAGGTCAGAAGGAAGCGGGAGCCACCGGTGTGTGTGAAGTTAACCCCCGATATGCTGGGGGTGTTGGGTATCACTGTAAGGGAGGAACAGGCGGCCACTTCCTCAAACAGTCTGAATCATACATCAACCACTTCCTGCCAGAGGTGTTAATCTCAGGTTCAGAAAGTAAAAGCCCTGCCACAAAATTTGATCCAACCAGCTCTGAATCATAACGAGCTCTCAAGTCAGGTAGATCAGCTACTCAGTGAAGTCACCTGTGTCAGAAGGAAAACTTGGCAGGGTTTTTACTTTCTGAACGCAGGATTGACACCTCTGCTTCCTGCACTGTCTAGAACAGGTCTGAGAAGCAACCACTAAGCTAAAAACAGACTGCAGTGGCCACAGGTGTTGGCCTGTTTAAGGTGATAAGGACTGATATGTGCAGTAGTGACATACAGCAGAAGTTCATGTGAAGTCCAAGAATATATATTTAACAGTAGCATTAACCTTTGAGGAAGTTTGTTTTTTAAAATAAAAAAAAAGAGTGTGTTCTGCAGTGGAAGATCTGTCTGTCTGCCTGCCTGTCTGTCTGTCTGTCTGTCTGTCTGTCGTAGGCCTATATACCCTTGAAGACACTGTATTGAGATATAGATGATGTGTTCTCACCTACATCTCTTACAGAGAAGCTGAAGAGATCAGAGGTGGAGGTTCCCAGGTCATTTTTTGCCATCACGTGCACTTTGTACTCTGTGCTGTCATTGAGGCCGGCTTTTGCTATGGCGATGGAGCTGCAGTTTGGCTTCTGACAAGTAAACAACTTGTTTCCGTCAACACTGAGGAAGGAAACAAGCCACCAAAAGATAAGTTGGGTAATATCATGTCAGACCGATCAGAAATGACCAAAAGCAACGAAGCGAAGATGACCCACTCACCTGTTGAAGACAACTGAATAGTTTGTTGGAAGGTGTGTATCCCTTCCGGTTGCCCAGGAGCAGTTTACTGTGGTCGACCTCATCTGTGTGAAACAGCTAAACTGGGTCACTTTAGCCGGTTGATCTGGAACGAAAAACATGACACACATCCCTTAGACTACAGTACATCATTTGGATCATCAGTCTTTGAAGTTCTCTTTATCTTTTAATGTGTCCTTAATTAATGAACGAATCAGCCATAGTGTACTGTATATAGCCCTAATCATTATTAGGTTTCAAGTTTCTGTGCCAAAAGTACAATGATGGTGTTAGTCGTATGTCTTTAAAAAGGATTGTCATAAAAATAACTGAGCTGAATGATAACTGTGACATATCCAGCAATTTATATCATTTCATTGCATTAAAATATTCTGATCGAATGTGCGCAAAGTACTAAATCGATGTGCAAAACTTAATCATAAAGGTGAAAGAGATGAAATAATAGCAACCTACACCCAGATTTCAGGTCTAGTCCGCAGATGACATGCGAACCCACTGAGCAAAGCAGAGATGAGGACAGCTCCGTCAGGCGTGCGATGTGGAACCGGGAGGCGGAGCAGTTGTGCTGCAGGGGCTGCAGCCGCTGGTTGTTGAGCGTGACGGTCAGCGGGTTTTGAGGACCAGTGCTGCACTCGTTTCTCTGGCAGAGGACATCGATCGAAGACCCCCTTTCCACGATTGGCCCAGGATGCACTGTGAGTCTTCCCTCGCAGTACAAATCTAGGCAGCCTGCACGGCAAAATTAGTTAATGAGTTGAGTTAATTTCCCAGTGTTCAGCAAAAAGTGTTAATTTAAAAGTGTAGGTGTAAAATTAATAGTTGAAATTACACTGCAAAAAGTTGATTTAACTGTAAAGGAGTGAAATATGTAAGGGAGGAGTGTTCAAATAACACTACAAAGATTGAGACAAAATTAACACTGCCATAGTGTTAAAACTGACTCTGTCAGAGTTGATGTAACACTGTAGAATATGCTGTGTGATAAAGGACAGACATGTGGTTATTAAACTCGTGTTTGTTGTGTATGGGAATGAATCATCTGTTAAGGTAATGGCACACAGGGCACCTTGTTAAGCAACCTTGCCGAGCTGCGTTTCTACCAGATGCTGTTTGGGCACCTTTCAATTGACATTAGGCAACACATCAGGACACCTTAAATTATCGCCATGCAACTTCACGTGATCATCAAATCTGAATATTAGGAGACTGATGTTGTTTATGGTGTTGTATCAGGTTGTTGCTTAACAACATTGCTCAAACAGTTGTGCAATATAGCACACCTAAAGTCACACTCAGGATGTTGCAACAGAGAGAGACATGCATTTTGTTTTTCTGATCTCAGCTGAATTATCTACACTAGTCTTTGAGTTTGCAGTCATAGTATGATAAAGCTGCAGTAGGTTACTGGACAAAATTCTGTGAATTTAGACTTTTCTACAACTATTATCAAAGTAATTTCATTCCTGTAGCAAAGGAGAGGAGAAGTCACATCAAGAAAGCTTCAAACCCGGGTCTCCAGTGTACCAAACATGCCCTTTGACTGCAACGCGAAAGAGCCAGGCTTGTTGGTATGGCAGTCAGAGCACACCCACAGCTCTAGTGATGGTCACTCCATCACACTGCCTTCACCTTCGGGAAGTGCACCCATGTGCCCATACTCATGCTTCAGCCATCACTGCGGTCCCTTGCACCAGGGTCAACCTAACCTGTGGCTCACACAGTTGGTGTGCCTCCGATGGCCTCACGACGAGCCGTCCCACTTCTGACACCATTTGTAGAAAAGGGAAGAAGAAGTCACCCCACCCGGCTTTGAACCCAGGTCTCCGGGGTACCAAACATGCACTTTGACTGCAACGCCAAAGAGCCAGGCTCATTGGAATGGCAGTCAGAGCACACCAACAACCCTAGTGATGGTCACTCCATTACAATTCCAAACAATAGAGATGAGAGTCACAATAATGACTGAAAGACTGAAAGTCTCTGTGCACAAAACAGATATTTCCTCCTCTGATTCCAAACCCTCTGAGGATCCGGAGAAGCAATGGTCCATGCCATCATTTGTGTTTTTCGCACTCCTTCTCTCTCCATCCTTCTTTCTCACTAATTGTACACATAAAAACATTTTGTAGGGGACTACCACAGTTATTTTTTAATAAAGCAAACAGTGTACTTAATTGTCATTGATAAACATTACGGAAAAGTACATTATGTATAGGACAGGCTTTGCTGTTTCACTGTGTTAGTACCAGTGTCCATGAGGTATCATAGTTACAGTATGATTCCCCATTCTATTTACAGGCAAAGAAACATAATGGGCTAACCTTTACAAAAATCACCAGCAGCCTACATGAAGCATCAAGTAGTCTAACATTGTCCTTTCTAGGCACAGGCTAAGGAACCTAATTTATGCTAAGATTTAGGGGGAAAAAAACATTAGTAGCCTATATGCTGCGATGAGATAAAGTAGGCTAAGTTTGTTGTTTATAATATAATCCACAAGAAGCCGTAATCACGCCTTCCTACCAATGGCCTAGCCTGACTTTAGTCCTAGTCTGGCCTTGGGCAATATGATCATGGTCTGCACAAACACAAGCCTACAGTATAGCAATATCCAAACCTGTTTACAACTGACAAAAGACACACAGTCTACAACACATTCTTTAACAAAAATCTTTTTGTACTTACCAACGCAATGCACGACTGAGGATACACAGAGAATCAGGAACATTGTCCAGCTTGGCAGTAAAACCTCCATTCTGCTGCTTGAAGCACTGTTACAAGGACTGATATGGCCATAGGTGTTGTGAAATCGTATTAGTCTTGCCTGATTTCCTCCTTCTCCTTCCTGTCATTGCAGTTCTATAAATTGAAATGACACAGGATGAGACAGGCTGATCTTCTGCACACCCTTATCACATAAACAACACACACTTGGTTGTAACCAAGGAACCAAGGAAACACAGCTTGCATTGCATTTATTTTTCATTTTAAACTTTTTGTAAGCAGTTGTTGCTAGTACATTTCCCCAGAGTTGTGCTCATTTGACGGGTATTGACCTAGATTTGTGGCATTTCTGTCGACACTGTGAGCTTTGAACCTCATAGGTGTCCCATATTGTCAGCCAACCCTCGTGACCACAAGCTGGGTGGTTGTTTGCTTCATCCTTCCTTTATTCTCGTGCTTCCTTTGACACAGAAACTTTCTCACCAGAGTAACTCTTCTCAAACGTCTTTGAGAAAAGCACTGAAATTCAAAACACTTGCTTATGGCCATATATATACATATGGTCAATGTATGAACGGTCATGAGAGATCAAAAGAATAAGTTTCAAGCTAAGTCCTACAGTGCTAGAAGATGCCACTGGCGGCAGCAGTGGTGTGTGAGAAATGCTCTAAAGTCACTACTTTACAGGCAGCAATCAGCAGGGACGGAGTAACGAATTACTGAACTCTCTCCTGCTCCCACCTGGCTGGCTGGTTCTGGTTCTTCTGTCTGTCTGTCTGTCTGTCTGTCTGTCTGTCTGTCTGTCTGTCTGTCTGTCTGTCTCTCTCTCTGTCTCTCTCTTTCTGATTACAACGTTTTTACAAATTTTGCTTTTCTTCTTATCATTGTTGTTTTTGGTGTTAATAATAGCAATAACTATATTCATGTGTTTATTAACCGTGGCAACATGAGGGTTAAAGCCCTAGGGGTTAATTATCTGTTCTACAAGTATTATAATAATAATGTAGTAAAAGAATCATGAAATATTGATCCACTGACAAACATCCAAATATAAACAGGACCAACAACTGCATGCTGGCACGGAGTACTGGCACACATTACTCAACCACACATTGATTACACTCGGTTATGCAGCAGACCCTGTCATCCATAGTGACCCCACACATTATCTGGACAGTAATAGACCCAAAGACACTGGAAAACACTTGAAAAGGTCACAAGCGATACAAGGATCTCACACTCACCACTTAGTTTTCTTTTCGCCAATATGCCTCTGTGCTGTGACATGTTTTGGGGCATTCCATCATACATTTATCACACCACACGAGATAATAAAAATGCCATTGGTTCTTGATCTGTAAAACAAAATCATTGGCAGGGAATTGAGGAACTAAAGCCAATTTATACCGTCAGGCTGTAACCAACTTCAACCTTGAATACTGTGTGTCTGTACAGTAAGTATAATGATTAACATTAAGAGCATGTTGTGTGAATGTTGTTAAAGATTCACTACATCTTAACCTTATTTATTTTAACTCACTCACTTTTGCCTCTTTGGATTCTCACAAATACATGAAAAACATCATAGTATTTTTGTCCAGTAACCTAAATATACACAAAGTGGCATATAAATATCTACCACAATGTTTACAAAAATCAATTTATTTTAACCTCATATACACCAACAATGCTTACAAAACCAATTAGTCAAAACATTATAGTATTTTTGTCCAGTTCCCTTGTATTGAATATTAACCAAGTGGCGTATGAATATTTACCATGCTGTAGTTCAGAAAGAGCAGCTGTCCTGTCTGTCCCATGTCCTCTTGTGTTTTCGCCACGACGGAGCGCTAAGCAACAGCAACGGCAGCAGCGCGAGACTGGTGACTGCAAGAGCGCCTCTGACCTTCTTCCCCTCACTTTCCATCCCTGCCTTCAAAGAGGGCTAACCAGCTGGGAAAACCCCACCCTGAAGGACAGGATGACAAAAAAAGGTAAAATCTTTTGATTTGTCTTTTGAGAAGACATAGAAAACTTGTTCACTAATGAGTAAAGTGAAGTCAACTGTCATATGTCTTGTGGTTGAGTTTGAAGGTTTTTTGAGTCAGTGACTAATGCCTTTGTCATTTCAGTTCGTATCGTGCCCTACTTATCTCCTGTGCTTCCAAAATGATCTCTTGACGTTTGCTGCTGTTCTCTAGTTGAGTAACTGTTTGTCTTGTGTGGTTAACTGAAAAGCATTGTCCGTGATAAATTCAAGCTGACAATGGTGTCCCTGCAAAGTGCACAAATCTTTCAAACGGTGTATGTTGGCAGTCTGTGGCATTCACACGGATTACAGAGAAATATGAGTCAAGTGTTTTCTACACATCTTATTCTACAGTGAGTAACTGTAACCTCAAGGACAAATGTCCCAATAAATTATGTTTTCCTTTATCAGACAATTCGCAGTCTCCACTTATCTTCACATTACTCTCCAAGACTTGAATACTTAAATGTGTAATACTTAAGAGAAAGTATAGATACATCAATCATGTGTAATATATTAAAAAGGTCTAGTTTCTAGACTTGGATTATCAGTCAAGACCTGTCTTTTTATCCTCACTGTAAGATATTTCCTTAACTTAATATTTAAATCACATCACAACCTGTAAAGGGTCTTATGTTGAGATCATACAGCCAGAGGTAGACTTAATGTTGAGGTTATATGTGCTTTCAAGTGAGGTAGATGTTCTTCAAAGCAGAAGTCCTTTCCTTATCCCTCATCTTGCAAAATACATAAAATATCATTTAACAGGTAGCCTAGAAACAACCACTTAGAGACCAATTCAAGCATTTAAAAATTCATAAATAAATGAATCACAGAGAAACCACTCATAATACACCTTTCCAGTAGTGCTAATACAGCGTTTTGTTTTCATCAATAATTATTTATCTGATTAGTGCAGTATTAAGAGCTCCAAACATCCTACGCTCCTCTCCTCCTCTCAGTATTTCAAGGACAAAGGTGTAGGTGACGATGACGTGTCTGTTTGCCCTTTGAGGTCCTGACTTCCTGTACTTTTATCTCTTCTATCTGCTGTCACAATACAAAGAACGCCCTGAGAGACAACAAGCGAATTATACATTATGAATGACAAAACACATTTGATCTGTGACTTCCCACAGTCACCAACACTAATTCACACTCCCTACAATCTTGTAGTAATCTTGAGGCGAAATAAGACAACTTGTTTTCAACCTGTCGTTGACAAAAGTGCTGTGTTTGTGGCAGAGACATCGCGTGCAGTCTTGATGGAAAGCTTCAAGAAGAGAAAACAAGTAGACCTACTTTTGCTGGCTCTGTGGTAAAGTGACCTGGATTTAAATCAGGCCAAAAGTGCATACTATCCATCTTAGGCCAAAATATTTGCAACTAAATTCTAAAATGACTACTCGCAAAATATAATTCTCTGCTTAACTGGTGAATATCAGGTCATGGATAATAGAACTCACAAGGTCAGGAGGACACGTAAACCTGTGAAGTGTCACCCACAGTCTCTCACCCCCAAAGGAGTGGTTTCTCTGTGATTCATTTATTCATGAATTTTTAAATGCTTGAATTGGTCTCTAAATGGCTGTTGCTAGGCTTTGATTCATCTCTCATACTTCACAAAATTAATTAGATCTGAACTCCACTTGCACCTATCAAGTCACAAATGGGCATTTATACTATGGCTCACAATTGCAGAATGTCAGGTCACAGTTAATGAAACTTGCACAGTCACAAGGATGCCTGAACCTGTGAACAGGGTGAAAGTGGCACTCAATATAATTACCTCCCTTAACAATGGCATTCTCTTTTCGGATTGTGCAACTATGCTCACCACCATTCATAGCTTACCCCGCCTCTGAGTTTGCCACTTCACCACTAAGAGTGCCAGTGTCTTCACCCAGACGGAACTCAACAGGAAAGGCTTAAAGCGACACTATGCAACATTTGATTGGTTTTCTTACAAGGCTCGACCTATGGGCCAGGATGGTCAGGATCAAATATTCACTGCCAAATGTTTAATAGCCACTTTGCTATCAAGCAACAGGCCACATTCCTAAAAAAAGTTAAAGAAACCCCTTTACAAACAATGACTACCATAGTGAAAGCATAAACATACACTGAACGAGAGAATTCATTCCAATTCTACTTACAATCGCTGTTTTCTTGCTGGCTCCGTCATGATGAAACCAGAGTGTGAATTACCCCTCCATCATTGGGGGTTACTAACTGTTATTAGGGACACTACCATTTAGATTTTACATTAATTACATTAACATGTCTGCACCCCACAACCCTGCTATTTGTGTCTCTTTGGGGTACTGGGTCTTGTTTGGGGGGTTTCGTAACTCCCAGTACCCCCTGTAATTCGAACTATGGATGAAACTGTATGTCTACTACATGCATATCTAGCAACTAGCCTGCCATGCCGTCAAGCAAGCCTGACTCTGTCACGGTGCCCAAGACTTGTCAGCCCATGGGTGCCGTGACCGTCCTGACACAGGCCACCTTGCAAGCATGTTTTTTTTCCCCTACAGACCACTGGGGTGGCCGAGAGAAAGTTAATTCGCCCTGTAGGCCTAATATGTTATTTAACCCTCTACCAACTTACAACGCTAATTAAATAACTCTAAAATGTGTAGTCGTGTCGTTTTAGTCTCCTCCCTGACTGCTGCTCTTTTTGAAGGGCCATCATCTGGCACAGCCGTCCCCTCATTTATATTATACATATTTTACACTTGTTTTATCTTTTATGCTTTTATATTGTCCTTTGCTTTTATTTTTGTTAAGCACATTGAACTGCCTTTGTGTATGAATACGCTATACAAATAAACTTGACTTGACTCACACAGAAGGCAGCTTCAGCCAACACTATGCGAAGTTGTGGTTCTTTCATTGTGAAACCAGCTGTCAAGCGCAACCAGAACAAGTACATCTTTCTGTAGTTTGAAGAATCCCCAACACCCAATGACAAGCTGGCCTCAGAAGCTTCAATGCAGTATTTGTTTTAGCCAAACATTCATTAAATATGCTGATTATATTTAGCACAACTCTTCAGCCAGGAAGGAGAGTTAATTAATGAAATCACCTGTGCTAACCACACAGGTAGAAGGAGATGATTTGGAATATACTGTACTAGAATGTACCTTCTAAATTCATGTTGCCAAGAGAACATTCATAAAATAAATATTCATGAAAAGCTTAGGAGTATCTTAATGACCAAATTTATTGCAAAGAATAGGGGAGGGTGGGGTGAAATTAAAAAAAAGAAAAAAAAGAATTTGGATACAATCCTCAGAAAAACATACACATAAAAAATAAATTAAAAATAAATTAGACATACAAAAATCGCAAGCAATGTACACCTCTGCAAAACATGATTTAGAAAAACACACTTCAATCAACAAAAAAAGTAAAAGAAGAAAAAAGAAACATTTTGGCTATTGGGGAAAAAATTTCAAAGACAAAATAATAATAATAATAAAAAAATCAGAGACACAAGCCCTGTTGTTCTTCTGTTTATGGTCATTGTCTTGAAGATCCTGTTCGTTTATGACAAATACATGTACATTTCCCTGAGGATGTAAGAAAAACTCAAGGTTTTGATAGTCCCAGTGGCTGAACTGTTCTGTAGACAAACACACAATGCCTCTTACTGCGCTGCTAAAGCACAGAGTGAAAGATGAAAGTCAGACGATATTTTTGGATACATTTACGTCCATGTACGTTTCTTCAGGTTGTTTGTCTATGTACCTTTCTATGGAGTATTAGCATGTGGGGCATATGTTGTAATTACAGATTACAGGTGTGTTTCAAATCAGGACAAGAAGCATCTTAGAAGACTGATTGGTTTTGGTGTGCATTTTCTACATTTCATTAAAAAAAAAAGGCTTCCCGTACGACGACAAGACTGTAAATAGTCCCCATAGCAACCAAGTGGTCCCGTGTAGTGGGGACAAAGCAGGAAGAGATATTGACACAAAGCACCTCTACAGTGTGAGGTGGTTAACAGTATATATAAACACCTGCCACAATGATTGGGAGATTAAAAAGAAAACAGAAAGATTTAATAGTCTAATAGTCTTCCAGCCGTGGCTAGAAACACAGAGGGAACAGCTGACAATCAGAGACAGAGAACGATAAGAAGAGAGGAAAAAAAAAAAAAACAAAAAAAGATGAGACAAACATACATTCGATAAAAGACTGTAGATCGTTCCATCTAGTTTAGTTGATTAGATGTGCATTGCTCCTGTTTTAATGGTGGAATCCCTTCTTTCATGTTTGAAATTGAATGGGCATTACGACTGCAGTGAGGATCATAACTGGCAGAGAAAAGATGAACTCCTACTGAAGATCAAGCAAGTGTATCTAAATGTTTCTCTTATATGACCCAATCTGACGCAAAAGGGGAAAATAAAAACAAAAACACAAACAGGAAAATGCCCAGTAGATGTATGCTTGAAAAAAGCCCTCTTTGCAAAAAAAACAACAACAAAAAAAAAAACAAGACAAAGCATTTACAACATCAACAGCACAAAAATATACAGACATATGATCCAGACAATCTCTATAACCAAATAGTACCAAAACCTTTAAAAAAAAAGCCCTTGCTCCAAAAAAATAACCTACACTTGTCTTAACACACCTATACAATCCCGTTTTTAAAAGCTAAATTTAAATACATGAATAACTGTACATCTCAAACGAATATACAGCCTAAGTTGGACTGCCGATGCACATGGTATTTGGATACACTTCAAATATTCCAAGAGTGGAGTAATTTGTGGGACATTCTTTTGGTAGGTTTGATATTTTCCAGCACATTATTTTGAGAACACTTTGGGAGCAGTGTGTTTCAGATCAGTGCAGTGGACAGCATAACAATTATAATTTAATGATTCAATAGCTGACTGACTGAAACAACACTGGTATAAAAAAACACTGAGTTGGGAAACAATAATAATTGAAATCACACAAGATATTAATGACAAATTGTAGTTAATGTGTGAAGAGAGTCATAAGGAAAGTAAGATTTTATTTGAGGAAAACTTAACTTCGCCACCAGTCACATGGGAATTGGAAAATTTCATAGGCAATAACACACTGCTTAGTACTGTAGCACAGTACTATAGTACAGTACGTTACTGTTGATAAAATTGAACTCTCGTGCCGAACTAACCAGGACTTAAATACAGGTCATAAATACAAAACTCTTCCTCGTTCGTGCTTGACTAAGTTCAGTGTCAACATTTAGAAGTTCCTCAGTATCGTACATAGTGTTGCTGGCATTTTGACAGCACCTGTGCCACGCGCACACACATGCACGCACACACGCACACACACCACACACTTCGCGCACACACACACACAGACGCACACACCACACACACACACACACCAGTTCTACAATACTTGACTTTGATATTCAATTTGGTAATCATTATACTGGCTTTCGTGAGAATACATACATTGACTTGCCGCAGAGGACTTGCTGCCTGGCAGCGTTGGAGGACACTGTCAAAACACGCCGCTGAGAACACACTTTAAAAACATGAGGGCATGCTTCTGCATGGATCCAGTCCATTTTTAAACGCTGGTATAACTTAACAACGCTATCTCATGTATCTTCAAAACGTACATGTTATTGTTAGGTTAAACCAACCTAAAAAGATCCATGCAGAATGTTTGCTTCTGCTTTTTCTTTTGTTAACTGGTTCTATGCTCCACGTTTATCTGTAGTTGTGTAGTTGAGATGATTGATTGGAGGATGCAGCGAGGTGGAGAAACAGACACAGATGCATTACTGTGATGTGACAGGGGCTCAGGGCATGTATACACATACACGTCTGTACGTAGGACATGTGTACACATACACGTCTGTACGTAGGACATGTGTACACATACACGTCTGTACGTAGGACATGTGTACATGTATACGCACATATGCTGATGAAATCTTGTGTCACTTTGGACATGCTGTAACATATCGAGAGAACAAAATCATCGTTACAAAACAACACACTGACATCTGAGAAGGTGCTTCGCTATGTGAACATACGTTGGATTCTCACACCATATGTTACCTTTTAAGAAAGGAAAACAATCAAAACTGAAAAAAAAAAAAAACAAATCAAATGAATAAACAAAAAGATTTGTGTACAAGACAAACATGTCTGGCTGTTAACGGATATGCAACACTGCTGGCCAAAACAGTTTGCCTGCGATGTACGTCTACATAGCAAGACGCAATGACGAATACGGCTCTCAGCACTCATCTACGAAGAGAGCACACAACAACATGCCTTTCACCATCCAACCTCAACCCTGTCCCACCCCCACCCCCCAAAACTTCCATCGCCCCCCCAGGAACAAGTGTGCTATTGGGGACGACCACACCTCAGCGGTGGCCCTACCCCCACATAGTGCAGGTGGGGATGGTTTTGATTTGTTCTCACTCTGAAGAGTCCAGCTCTACTGAATGTGTCCACCTTGTCAGTAGCAAACCCAGTCAATGTGTTTGTTGTTGTTTTTTGTGTGTGTGTGTGTGAAAAAGAAAGTGCACACGGCAAGTGGGAACTTGTTTGTTTTTTTTTTCCCACAATGCCTGGCTTTCATTTGCATCATCATCATACCCTAGAAGTTCTTCCATGGGAAGAAATAAACAAAAACGAAAATAAAAAGAATCAATTAATATATGCGTGTAAAAAACGACTGGCTTGCAGATCCATCTAGGCCTTTTTCTTTTTCTTCTTTTTAACTTGTGGAAATTGATGGTTTTTTTTACATGCATGAGTAGTTGCTTGTGAATGCAAACCTTTGGCATGCAGTCGCTATACAATAGCCTAATTTTGCTGACAGGTTTTTAGCGATTGCATCATAACGACTGGAGACCTCTATACTCCACATTAAAAACGGCTGGCCACTGAAAAGAAAGAGAGAGAGAAAGAGAGAGTGATAGAGAGAGAAAGAGAGAGTGATAGAGAGAGAGAGGCGGGTTTTTGTTGTGTAAGACCAGGAAAGTGCGCTGCAAAAAAAAAACAGACTGTTCCGTTTTCATTCATAAAAAAAAAGGAAACACGAAAGAAAGGCCAAAAAAAAGAAAGGAAGAACGAAAGAATCCATTGCAAAAGAGATCTCAGCATGTTTTTGTTCACCTGCCTGGTATGTATAATATAAAAAAAACCCATTCGGTGTGAAAAGCGATACCACTGAAATGGAATAAACCCAGACGCTGGCTCTGTGGGTCGTCTGCAGGCGTGTGTCCCTATGTGCACGGACTCGACCCGACCCGACCCGCACTGCCCAGCCTGGGCCACCTCTACACCACCGGCCTGAGGGATCAGAACGGGTGTGTGTGTGTGCAGAAAGCTGAACACAGGAAGAAAAAAAAAAAAACAAAAACACTCAGCTGCGGACACTGGAGAAGGACAAGGAGGTATAACTCTTTCAGTTGATTTGTTTCTGTTGTTGTTGTGTCTTTTGTGTCTTTTGTTTTAGTCTTTCCCAAACTTGACTTGGGTTTTGCTTCTTTGTCTTTTTCATTGCCGTTTCCAGAACATTGTTTGTTATGTTTATCACGTTCGACACACTTCTGCTGCTCTGGTCCCATTCTCAGCAGGAGGAGAAGAAGAGTCTGGGGGATTTGGGGGGATGACACCAGGACCCCTAAGAGTTTGGGGGGACAGGAGGGGAGGTGTGGTAATGATGATGGTGATTGGGATGGTGGGGGAGGCATGGCTGTTTGCTAGGATGCAGCGATGATTCGGTACGAGCCGTTCTCGGGCCGCGTTGCGGGCGGGGGCTGTCCCGCGGGGCCCGGTGGGGGGGGCTTGGCCTCGGTGGTGGTTTTGGGCTTGGGGGGCCAGTCTGGGTCCACGCTGAGCTCCTGGGCCAGGTGCATGTAGCGGGCCTTGGGCACCCGCTTCCGCTGGCAGCACAGCCACGACACACAGCCGCAGCCCCACAGGTCAATACTGCCCTACAGGGAGGGAGGGACGGAGACACACATACACAGACACACACACACACACAGACACACACACACACACACAGACAGACACACAGACAGACAGACACACACAGACGCACACACAGACGCACACACAGACGCACACACAGACGCACACACACACACACACCCACACACCCCCACACAGAAACATGCACACACACACAGGAGAGGAGACAAGGGAAAGGGAAAGGGAAAGGGAAAGGGAAAGAGAGGAAGAGAAAGGAATAAGAGAGTACAACAGTGGAAAATTCAGCAATGGATTGAAAATAAACAAAACAATAAACAAAACATTTTCTTCTATGGTGAAACAGGCTAAAAACAAACCTTCTAAAGCCACTAACTTGCCATTCAAATGCAAAGTTAACAATGCTAACTTTAAGAGATGACATTTTTATGGTAAAAAGCCTTTTTTCTGCACACTTAATTTATTTGCATGGACCTTTGCTAGGTAGACCTAAAGACCTGATGAAGGAGTACTAACCAAAAAGCTTGGTCTAGCTAGTAAAATGTATTTACATCGATGTAAGTGTGCAGAAAATATTTATAATTTTTAGCAATTTAGTGACAATTAGTGCGGTGTATAGTTTAAAAAATATATGGCAAAAAAAAAGTGACACACAAACTTGTTATTACTGACTAATGCCATTATTTGCCATTTGAACGCAAAACTTTCCATGCCGTGCGGTCACCACATAATGGGTATAGAACTGGCAGAAGGCCTAAAATCTTGATGGTGGCTCATTTTTACATTGAGGCTGTTAAAAGTCAAACTGATCAACCACTACACCCGTCAAACAATCTAGGCCTTTGGGTGACACTTGAAAGCTTAGCTGTATTGGATGTTCTCAGTGCAAAAAGTGGGTCAGTGCCCCAAAAAACATGATGCTCATGCATGCGTCTCCCCTGCCTGTCAGTAACACATCATCGGGGGCGATTTTACCATAAGCTCAATAAGCAGGTGGGTGGGAGTCACTTGCAGCCGATGGCCACGTGGGCCAACTCAGCTCGTGTCACGGGTACGTACCTGAGTCACACTGCTCACTCATATTACATCTGTGTGTGTGGACACGTGCAAACGTGCACGCAGCACACACTCACACACACATACTGAGAGACATTCTCATACACACAAATAGACATCTTCTCTCTCTCTGACACACACACACACACACACAGACATTCTCATACACACAAATAGACATCTTCTCTCTCTCTCGCTCACACTCACACACATATTGACAGACATTCTCATACACACAAATAGACATTTTCTCTCTCACACATACACACATTCTCTCTCTCTCTCTCTCTCTCACATACACACAGACACAGAAAAAAGCCAGATTCACTTGCAGCACGAGCCACAAGACAGAGAGAAGGTCAACCAGCCAACACAGACAGACAGACAGACAGACAGGGAGGAAGGAGAGTAAATGACACCCTGAGCTGCAACAGCGGTGAGTGCCCACTAGGGGGCCTCAGAGCAAGTGAGGACAATCATGTTGGAGCATGCAGAGGCAGAGGCAGAGGCAGAGGCAGAGGCAGAGGCAGAGGTTATGAGGAGTGCTGTGTGGTGGGGAGGGGGAGGAGCAAACAGGTCAGACCAGAGGGGAATACTCACTTACAGCGCACAAATATAAACAGACTATCGCCGTCAAGAATATCTTCCAGATTTCAAAGAGACCGAACCCCATTATTCTACAGCGAAGTAGGTTTTAGTACTGCTTGGTGTAGTCATCGTCTGTATTACTCACAACTGAAACATTTACTGATATGGAATATGACTTATAGTAATTGCAGTCACAATAACTGTGCTAAATAAATAACTAAATAAATACAATTTTTGGAAAGGCTTGCACAAATTCAGGTGAGAGCGATTCATCTTAAAAATATAGATTACTTATGTGCTTAGTCTCTCTTCTACAGTGAAAAAAACATACAGTTGCACAATAAGCCCATACATCAGCAGAGACACAGACCCAGCACTCAGCCCGACAGCTACAGAGGGAAACAGCGGCGATGTCACTCGACTAATAATATTTAAGTCTGTATCACAAGGGCTAGGTGCTTATTAAATCAGCTAAAAATCAGTCAAAAGTATGATTAAAGGCACACAACACAACTAATTTAAGGTGACAAAGTCAGAAACAATACAGCGTACATACTGTATGCTGGAGTCACTGGTACATGTGCCAATTACACTGTAGTCTTAAACCCTCTCATATTCTTACCTCACTCTGCTGAGGAGCTACATGAGGTGATACTTGTGTTTTGAAAGCGAGAGTATTTATGGGTACACCAATACTCCTGATACACGTGTCCTTAGTACTGTAGCTAGCCTGGCTATAATCCTGCCTATGCACTTCTCCTCGGTTATACACTGGTATACAGTGGTAGTCTGGGTTTTCTTTCACTGACATGGTTGACTCGCCGTATCTTTACATCTTCAAAGTCGTCGTTTTTCATTGAACAGAGGAAGTGTTTGTAAGCGACGTTGACTTTGTGCACTATATTTGAACTGTAGTGCATAGGCAGACTTATAGCCAGGCTAACTGCATACGTCACGGCCAGATGTTAGCGACTGGGTAAAGGCAAATCCAATTGTTTACTTCCTGGAGGTGTAGACTCTGCATTTCATACAGAAGCGTTTGAAACTTCAGCAATGTAGTACGAGGGGCTGGTATGACCAGGCTACTTAGTAGCCATATCAAGCAGTGTTTGTGCTTTGTGCTTTAATTATTTGTATTAACCACAAGCCTATTGTACTTTTTGCTATGTTTATATTGTTATGTTTTGTCATTATGTCTTATGTCTTACTGTCTGATTGTCTTGTTCATAAGATGTTTAATGTCCACTGTGGGCCTAGAGAGCACTGCAATTTCAAATTCTGTGTGTGCAACCTGTACGTATGGTTTTTGACAATAAAGCTGACTTTGACTTTGACTTTGGGGACACACAGAGGCTGACTTGAGGCAATGGAAGAATTATGAGCTGCTAGCCCCATTAGCACCGCTAGCACCATTAGCACCACTAGCATATTCTATACCAAAATGCACTACAAATATAGTAATTAGTTAACTAATAGTCTTAATGCTCTGCGTCTGTACTGTATTTCCCCTCTGGTCTGGAAAAGAAGAGCATTTATAGAGGGACTGGAGAAGACGAGAGGACATGGGAAGAGAGAGAGAGAGAGAGAGAGAGAGCGAGCGAGCGGGAGAACAAGGACAAGGACGATGAAGAAGAGGAGGAGGAGGAGGAGGAGGAGGAGGAGGAGGAAGGTGCGAGAGTCCCAACCTGTGGTGTCGGGGCGGCAGGGCTGGCGGTGTAGCTGCCCTGCTTGTCTCGGCTGAACACAAGCTTCCATAAGACGACGTCAAGGACGAGGGTCTATGGAAAAGTGGCGTTGGTGGAGCAGGAAGAACGGAGAGAGCTACTGATCACACTGATGCTTCAGTCAGGATTTGTGTTGTGTTGTTTGTTTGTTTGTTTGTGTTTGTTTGTTTATGCCATTACTTGAACATTCAGAGTAGAGGCTACAACACATTTGTGCTTGTTTTTGTGGTGTTTTGTTTTGCTGGTGATGATTGAGGCTGTGTGTTAGTCACAGAGAGAGGCAGAGAGGTACTTATGCATTAACACAGGAAAAAATTAATATAGAAACCTTATCATTAATAAAGACCCACTTTCAAGAAACTGAATCACTTTTGTATGTGTAAAAACTCGTGATTGGACTGCTTTTCAGGCATAAGAGGCTGGGCAGCCACGGGATTGGCTGATTATCTTACTAGCGTCTAGCACAGGGGGGCGGGGCTTATCGTTAGGGCTGATGTTACAGCCAATCAGAATGGAGCGCTGTGGTCTGCCCATTCCTGAGACAGACCAATAGATTCTCTCCATCTCTCAGCTTCAGGCAAGATGAAGAACTGGAAGTAGAATAACTATAACATTTTTATTCTTCAAAATCTTTTAATGGCTTTGGCTGGTGATGATATCACTGCATGAATATGAGTGGTTATGAGGCTAACATGACCATGTTTTAAGGCGTCATGTGTTGAGATAAGGTGTATGACAAAGAGCAAATGAATGCTTTTGAGTTACTGGGAGTAACAACATGAGTGTGTATGTGTTTGCGTGTCTTTGTATGTGTGTGTGTGTGTCTGTAGTGAGGTCTTGGAGTCCTGTAGAAGGGGCTGTTTTCATTGGGTTACAGTCAGAAGACAAGCTACAGACACTCGCTTAGACACTTCCAGGGTGTTAAAACAAGTCTGACTTAGAGGAACAGCTTACATACTTAATGGCCTTTAACTAAATACGTCTGCATGCACTGTGATAAGATAAACTACAAAAGGCATCATCACACTGGGCTTTCGCTCTTTCCTTCCACAGACGACACACTTATGACTAAATCTCAACTTTCAATTTCTACAGGGCTTTTTTTTTACTTTATAGTACAGACTAGGGATCAGACTAACCCTACAGACAGACAGAGCTTTCTAGTGTATATTTGGTGTGGAAATGGTCTTCTTACCTCCACCAGGATGCAGACAGCAGCGTTGACAAAGACGATCAACAAAATAGTGAGGCGCCACTGGAACGGGACACACACGATCTGTGGAAGAAACGACCCAGATGGCATTTTATTTAAAACGTAAAAAAAAGTAAAAGTGCTTAAGATATTTCTTATATCTCTGTGGATGTACCAATCCCCCAGGAGCCTACTGGAACTCAAAGGCAGAGGCCCCAGCTTCAGAAAATAAAAACCCTGCTACGTTTTTGATCCAACTATTTTCTGAATCACCTCGTGCTGATCAGCACACAAATCATCAGACAGGTAGATTAGCGAATGACAGAAAGCACTTGTGTTACAGCAAGTGCACAGGTAGAAGGAATACATGGCAGGGTTTTTACTTTTTGAAGTCGGGAACTGTCTGAACTTAACAGTGTATTTCTAGAGTAACTGGAACCTAAGGTCTTTTTCACCATGACGACAAGTCCAACTCCCCCCTTGAGAGCTAGATTATGTTGTTGAAAGCAATGCTGAGTTTGCCCAGCTTTGGAGATCACAGAGTTCCCTAGGTTTTAGTTGCTGCAGAATTCCACTTCATATTTTCAGAATTTGCACTTTACTCCCCCTCCCCATCCACAGTGTAGGCTGATAAACGGCAATTTCATTGCATGTCTTACTTTACCCAGTATCTCTATGCATGTGACAAATAAATATCTTTGTGTCCTTGTGTGTGTGAAAAGGTAAGGTCACAAACAGGTGCTCACCTCCAGAAACTCATTAAACATGTGACACTGAACAGGTTTACATTTACAGTACACTTTAAGCATATTTAGCTGGAAAGACTGCAGCTGAAGCATGTGAATGTCTGGAGACGTGCAGTCGTGTCCTGAGCCGCACACGCACACACACACACACACACACACACACACACACACACGGGGGCGTGGGGGCTCACCTCCAGGAAGTCGTCGATGGCACTGATGGGGTAGAAGAGGATGAAGAAGAGGAAGGCGTAGAGACTGGCCGCAGACAGCACGAAGGGCCCTGTGGACGAGACAGACAGACGGGGGGGCGGGGGGGCAGAATACCCCCACACACATGCACTTTAGTTTCCAGATCCGCCAACACACACCTTGCCTGCCTGTGCTCAGGACACTTCAGAAGAGAAGCGGGCACTAAACAGGCATTCATCACTAGCACTTTGGAGTCTGGCTGGCTGACTGGATGGCTGTGTTAGCGTGGGCACATTCAGACATTGTAGGTGTCTTTGAAGTCGTACAGTGGTGCTTTTGACAAAGCGTTTTTCTCTTTTTTTTTTGTTCATTTTTTTTCCCCTCCGGTGCCCAAGCAGCTCGTGTTTCACTGCGTCAGACAGAAGGCTTTGTTTGAAACAGAACATCCAATCAATCGGAACATCAAGTGCAGAAATGCGTCTGGATATGTTCAGGGCCCGATGTTTACATATTTTTTTGCTAACCATCATGTCTGGTGCCACAAGCCTGTATATGGACCTCGCTATAGCGAGCACATCATACAGTATGCCCAGACTGAAGCAGAACACTGCCACTGAGTGATCTATTCTATTTAAGTTCATATTTTTTAAAGTGTGTACAGATATTTTGAAATACAGCACAAACTCCTTTATATGTTGACAGGATAAGACTAAAAATGTTAGGCCTTCTCCCCAACAGTAGTATACTAGAATAAGGTTTGCTGTGAAGAAGGCTTGAATCTCTCCTCTTAGAAGTACTCTTCCTAAGTGCACCAGTATCTTATGCATCAGTATTTTCCCTAAACTTGAAGCACAATGAGTCTATGAAGGTCACCTGAAATGTGTCAGTCAAATAAACTCGACTGACTGGACTCACAGTTCTTGTAGCTGGGCTGGCGGAATGGCTTGCCCTTGGAGAAGACGATGGCCACGATGAGGTACTGGAAGGACGAGACGTAGAAGAGCGTAGTGTTCTCGTAGTTCTTGATGTAGTGGTCGTCTATCTCCGTCTCGTTTAGCTCCAGAGAGATGTTGCTTGAAGCGGACAAGTTACATGCACTACGACACAAAAAAACGCAAAATAATTAGAATTGAAATGACAAAATAATATTATTATTACAATGACATATATGATGTATATTATCTCCCATACATCTTTGAACTGTGCAATGCTTTGCTAAAAGTACTTAGCATGCAAACTCAAATTCAATACAATGAATTTGATACAAGCAATACAAGCAAAGTCAATACAATAAGAAATACCATTGGGAAAGACAGAAGGTGTGATTGAAATCCCCTCTAGTGCTGCATGAACAGTTGCAGAAAAAGTTATTTTAATCTTAAATGTTATTCCCTGGTAAAACAAAGGTTTAATAAATAATAAAATAAAGACAGGTGCCAGGTGCCAGGTGGAGGGAGCATCACTCACTCAGACAGCGGCGTCCAGGGCTCCCACCAGCTCTGCTTGCGCACCCAGAGGAAGGCCATGGTCTGGAAGCCCAGGCAGATGAGGATCTGCGTGAGCACGGAGAAGAGCAGCGGCCCCGAGATCAGACCGGAGGGGGGACGCCGAGGGACCAGCTCCTTCCACGCTGGGTTCAGACTCACTGAGGGAGTAAAGAGGTGCGTTAGACACAGACACAGATACAGAAACGTGTGTTAAAATAGACACAGACACACACACACGCCAATCAGAACAGACATGCACATCAGAACAGACAGGGACATCAGAACAGACAGGGACATCAGAACAGACACAGACACGTGTTAGAACAGATGCAAGTCACACACAACAGGACAGACACAGACGTGTTAGAACAGATGCAAGGCACACACATAAGAACAGACACACACATCAGAACAGACACAAGCATCAGAACAGACACAATCATCAGAACAGATGCAAGACACAGACACACCCATCAGAACAGACACAAAACACATCTCAGTACAAACACACATGGGAACAAGCAGACCAATGTCCACCAGTGTCATATCCATATACAGGGTCACCCATAAGTCTGGAGCCACTCACATTACTGACTAGAGAAAAGTTTTTCGTTATTTTGTTTTGTTATTTTGCTGCTTGTGACCCGTTTGTGACCACATTATATAATAAACTTTGGACACATTATGTAATAAAGTTTGGGACTATTTTGTAAGTTAATTGTTCTCCCCATGAGTCCAGACTGTTGGGACACCCACTATGCAGTATATATAAGTTATACAAACACACACAAAAGCATATACACATTAACACACAAACTTTTTTCCCAACACACTAAATTATTTGTCCACCGTAGAAACGCACAACTGCTGACACACTTACTGGTGAAGACAACGAGGAGGATGATGGCGATATCGATGAAGAGGAACTGGAAGTCTCCGAGGTTGCTGAGGATCTGAAAGAGGGGGGGGGGCATTGTTAGCGCACACAGGGGCCTGTAGCTAGCCACAGAGGAAGCAGCTGGACCCACAATCACACACACACACCACTCGAACAGCCAGGCCCTCCCCACACACACACACACACACACACATACACACACACACCACTCACAGCAGGGTTCCATCACACAAACACACACCATCACACAAAGCAAATCCCCAGCAGACAAAACAACCCCCACCCCAGGCAGTAGTACAGTACACCCCCCAGTAACACCACCACACATATCCACCCCCCACCCACACAAACACACACCAACATGTATATTCATTCCCCTTCACAAACACACACCACTCCGCAACCAATCCACACCCTCCACAAAAACACACACTCACACACACTCACACAAACACACACACAACACTCTACCCCCTCCAATCCCCCTAGGGTCCCCTGAGCCCTGTAGGGAGGGGGAGAAGTATGCGGTGTGGCGGGGCCACTTACTGAGTAGAGCAGCGTGACGCTGATGTACTGGATTATGCTGTAGAGGGCCATGAACTTGAACACGCAGAAGGAGGTGATGAGGGCGGCTCGGCCTTCCCTGTGGGGGAGAGAGAACAGTCTCAGGGGGCCAGTATATACAGTATAGTCTCAGGGGCCCACGGGTTTACTACATACAGTGTAGTCTAAAGAACGCAATTTAGCTGCAGTGGATCACCTACAGTCTCAGGGGCCTATGGGTTTAATACAGTGCATCTAGAACCCCTAAAGAACGCCATTCGGCTGCAGTGGAGCACTCTGTTTAGTCTTAATTGCTTTGCGTCTAAACAAAATACGCGAGATGCCCCATATACAGTTCTGCTCATAAATTTACATACTCTGGCAGAATTGATGATTTCTTAACCATTATTCAGAGGGTGAATTGGGTAGTTTCTGTTGTCATTATGACATTATGCGTGCGTGCGTGCGTGCATACCTGATGAGGTTGGGCACACAGGAGATGTTGGCTGTTCTGGAGGTGAAGGGGGAGGCCACAGACGCCTCCAGCTCCGACAGGGAGATGCCCCCATGGGCTCTCTTTAGGGCCTAGAGGGTCAGACGGACACACACACATACACACACACACACACACACACACACACACACACACACACACGGACAGACACACGGACAGACACACGGACAGACACACGGACAGACACACGGACAGACACACGGACAGACAGACACAGACACACACACACACAAAATACAGTCTGTTCCATTTAGTCTAAGGTAGTGTTTGATATATACAACTTTTTACTCTTTTGTATAAGTACAAACAATGCCCTCCAAATAGAAAATCGAAGAAGTGAAATGACACCTCCTTCCACAGTTACTGAACTCATTAAGTCTTACATTTATTACCTATTTATTACTAGTTAATAGACTCGTGTATGGTTTAAAGCAGACTTATTTGCCACTCTCTATAGATTATAACTAAAAGAGGGACAATCTATGATGGATGGATTTACCAAATTTAGGTTGAAGATCCATACAAGGACAGTGTGTGAATTCAGAGCAATTCAGTCACAGTGTGTGTGTGTATGTGTGTGTGTGTGTGTGTGTGTGTGAGTGTGTAAGTGTGTGTGTGTATGAGTTTGTGAGAAAACGAAGAAAAAAAGAGCCTCTTACACCACAGTCGTTTGCACCGTCACCACACATGCCCACAAAGTAACTGAAAAGAAGGAGAGAGAGGAACTTGTGCAATAAAAGCCAATGACACCAATAGCATTACACATACAGTATGGGTGTTATGTGCAGATAGGAATGTTTGCGTGCGTGTGTGTGTGTGTGTGTGTGTGTGTGTGTGTGTGTGTGCGCATGTGCGTGTGCGTGCGTTTGTGTGTGTGCGTAGGTAGGAATGTTTGCGTGAATGTGTGTGTGTAATATTTGGCTGCCCTGCATCTTGCACTACTGAGTGTTCTTCATGGGACTGTATTCTCCATCTGTGTGTGAGTGTGTAGACTCTGTGTGTGTGTGTGTGTGTGTTTATGTGTATGCAGGTGTACAGATACAGGTGTATAGACTCACTCGACGCTCTGCAGCACCTCCACCAGCTGAGTCTTCTGATCGGGAGCCATCCGGGCAAACACCGTGCCATGGAGCACCAGCTGTCAATCAAACACACACTGACCTTTAGACACACCCCACTGAGGTCATCCCACACCTCATACACACACACGCACAGTGTTATACGCACACACACAGATTCAAATTCCAATTCAAAGGTGCTTTAGTAGCATGACTGTTTAGATCCAGTGTCGCTCACACACACACACACACACACACACACACACACACAGACTCACTCACACAGACTTACACACACGCGCGCACACACACACACACACACACTCGACTACTGAATGTGGCCATCTGGAGTGAAGCCTGCGGCAAGAGGTGTGCTCTTCAGAAATGCTAAACACAACACAGACACTCAGCCCTCTGCAGCCATTTAAATCATCTGACAGATGTGCCACTCAGCCAACAAAACAACTAAACCGCAACAGGCGCCACCATCACCAGTGCCATGGCGACTACTGCATCCCTGGAGGTTAGAGGACAAATCTGTGCCATGTGGCAGTGTGTGAGCCAAGTACATGTGGCAATACTGTATTATCAACAGAATACCAACAGACTGTAAGCTGATGAACACAGGTACTAAAGACTGTACACCCGTGACTTAACGTAATTAAAAACATGGCCAAGTACATATAGAGGTGAGCTAGGACTTTTGCTAAATGGGAACTGACTCAGACTAAGAGCTTTCTCTCTAACTCTACAATAGCTCTTAGCCTGTGCAGTGTAGTATGACATGCTCAGGTTCTGCACAGGTGCAGTGTAGTATGGTATGCGGCCGTAGGGGTGGCACAGGTGTACTAATGTGTAGCATGCTACACAGCCATATGGATTGCACAGGTGCAGTAAAGTGTCTACCTTCTGCAGTAGGTCCTGGAAGTGCTCGGTGATGACGGCGAAGGCCTTGCCGCTCATGGCGAAGTGGTAGCGCTCCGGCTGCTTGGACTCGTCCCCCCCACTCACGTCCTCCAGGCTGATCTCCACTTCCTGTGCAGACAGGAAGAGAGTTACAACACCATATAACACACAGGTGGGGACAGGGGCCACCTTAAATAATAATACAATAATAACAACAATAATAATAACAATAATAACCATAATAATAATAATAATAATACAATAATAATAAACTGCATTTGTATAGCCCAATTCATACAAGATGTAACTCAAAATGCTTCAACTGGCAGGAAAAACAGACAAGACAGCATTTGTTGCAGCTTGGTAGCGCCGAGGAAGTTAATTCGGGTGCTACTAACAGTTCCTGCTAGCATCCCTAAGAGTGACAGGGGTGAGGAAAAACTCCCCGTTTCTCACTGGATTATTTAAGTATAAGAAGAAACCTCAGGCAAAACGAAAGGCATAAAGAAGGAAAGGCCTGTGGATGTGGCCACACGGGCTGTTTCCTTTGGCCTGGAAGCTACTGATAGCCTTTGTGTGTGTGTGTGTGTGTGTGTGTGCATGTACAGTAGGTGTGTGTGTGGGTGTGCGTGTGTGTGTGCGTGGAGTACATGTGTGTTTTTCGTGTATGTGTGTATGTGTGTGTGCCCCTGTAGGCCCACTCAGCTGTCCATTGTTTCCACCGGCCGTCAGGCAGCATGGGCTCTCTGGGTCACTCTGGACCAACAAAACATATTCATTCATTCCTCACACCCAACGTCACCGCCATTTCTAAACACTGAGGTCACTCACTCTCTCTCTCAAACACACACACACTCTCACACTCACACTCACACTCACACTCACACTCACACTCACACTCACACTCACACTCACACACACACACACACACACACACACACACACACACACACACACACACACACACAGTGTAAGCCTTTGACTGGACACTCCAGATTAGTGTGTGTGTGTGTCTGAGGGCAGCAGAGGTCAGTATGGAGCATGGCTGGGGCTGAGGCTAATCCAGGTCTCTCACATTTAACAGGTGGAGCATCAGAGAGGGCTGGAGAAGGGGATGCTGAATGGTGTCTCTGCCTGCTTGAGTTTCAAGTACGTCAGAGTTACCCTGAGCTACCCATACTCCAGGGTTTAATTATCCTATGGTCATTATTTGCAACCCTTCCAGTGTTTTGGTTAAAATGATAAATAAATGGGGGTTACACTTTATTTCACTGTTCCTGTTACAGTGAACCTACATCATGAGTTACCAAAGTCTACTTACACTATGCCTTAGGGTTAGGATTGGGATAACATTGCTGGGACTTGTAAAAAGTGTTACCCAAATCAATTTCTAGCCAAAGCAGTTGTAGTGAAGACAACTTAGCAACACTTTATAAAGTGTAGCACATTTTATTCAACAGAAGCTAACCTAAGGGCATAAATAGAATAACACTAAACTAAGAACCTAAATAAATAAAAATAATAATGGTAAAACAAAAGCAGCCCTAACACTGGAGGAAAATGCTGTAGAATCTAGACAACTATTTGCCAGGTCTAGTGTGACGCTGTCAAACTGCAATGCTCTGATCTGACCAACAGAGGGCGCTGACCTCCAGTCGTGTGGCCTTGCTGGAGCTCTTGCTGGGGTTGTCGGCGTAGCGCCAGTTGATCTTGGCCGCCTGACCGTCCTTGGGGGGCAGCGCATCGGCGATGATGACCCGGTCCTCGGGCGGGATCATCCCACAGTCCCGCGCCACTGATATGGCCGTCAGCATGTTGTCACCTGCACAAGGAAGACGTGGGGGGGGGGGGGGGAGGGAGAGAGAGAAAGAGAGAGAGAGGGAGAGGAGGGAGAGAGAGAGGGAGAGGGGGGAGGGGGGAGAGAGAGAGAGAGGAGAGAGAGGGAGAGATAGAAATAGAGAGAGATAGAGGGAGAGATAGAAATAGAGAGAGATAGGGAGAGGGGAAGAGGGGGAGAGATAGAGAGGGAGAGGAAGATAAACAACAGAAAAAAGCGATGAGTGAGAAACACACAAAAACACACAAAGGCAGTTCAATGTGCTTAAAAAAGAATAAAAGCAAAGAACAGTATAAAAGCATAAAAGATAAAATAAATGTAAAATAAGTATAAGGTATATAAAAGACATATTAGAGATAATACTAATAACTACTAACACACAGTGCAGTATTAAGGGTCAGAGTTACATAGTTTGGTTCCCTACATAGTGTGCTATATACTAAATTGCCGGACAATTTGGATTCAGCCTGACACAATATTTGATCCAACCATTTCTCTAAACAGACGATCCAAGTGAGCACACAAATTGTTGGACAGGTTAGATTGGCTGACTAGTGAAATCACCTGCATTACGTACACAGGTAGAGAAGACACATTGCAGGACTTTTACTTTCTGAAGCCGGGTTCCAATTTTCCAATGAAAAGGCAGAGAAAAAAACAAAATCTAATTGTAAAAAACTCATTGAGAAAAACTCATCTTAGAGTTACTCATCAAACATCCTCATTTTTACATGGTCTGGCTTTATGGATACAAAACAGCAGAGGTAGACATTCCAGCCCCTTGGGAAAGTAAAAACCCCTGTCATGTGTCCCTTCTGCCTGTGCCCTTAACACAGGTGATGTCACCATTTAGGCATTCTACCCTTTCTGATGACTTGTTTGAAAGGTCTATTAAGATCAACTGATTCCGAACATGTCTGAATGAAACAAGCGGCAAGGTTCTTTTTTTTTTTTTTTTTAATTTCTTCAACCTTCTAGAATTTCACCTCTGACAAACAGCAGTAATGCTTTCGTTCTCTGAGGCCTTGTTCTCAGGCGCGGCACGCTTGGTTGTATAAGCGTTTTGGCACCAACCCAAAGGTCCGCATGACACTGGCCAGGTTGTGCGCGGGGCAAGGGCTGTGGTGGTGGTGGTGTGGCTGTGATGGCAGCAGTGGTGGTGGTGGTGGCGAAACTCAATCTGGGAGCGTGATTACATTTACAATGGCGGAGGGGAGCAGCCCGCCAGCCGACCTCTCCGGGCTCCTGGACTTTGGAGCTCTTTGACGGTAAGCTCGGCGCGCTGAGTCGCTTTATTAAACGGGATTCCAGGAATGCCTGCCAAATGCGAGGGAATTAAAGGCCCTGAGCCTTCAGCGGAGCGAGGGAAAACAAGGACCCTTCGTTTTCTCTCTTTCTCTCCCCTTCTTTCTTTCTTTCTCTCTCACTCTCTTTCTGTCTTTCTTTCTCTCTCTCTCTTTCCTTCTCTTTCTCTCTCTTTCCCTCTTTTTTTTTTCTCTCCTTCTTTCCCTCCCTCTCTTTCTTTCTCTCTCTCTCCAACTCTTTTTCTGCCCTCTAGTGCCCCCACCATCTCTCTCCACCCCTCTTGAGAAAGGTGGGTGAACGAGGGTGACTACCATACTTCACTAAGGTGGGCAAACTCTCTGTAAGTTATGTGTATAATTCTTACAAATATATTTTGGTTACTTTTAAAAATGTAGCCAAGTGCCATCACTGTGTTTATAATATAGTGTTTATAGCCATGTGGTCTTTTTAATGTTTTATACTGTAAATCAATGTACGATTGGAGAAAAGCGTCTGCTACATATCATAACCAAATACCATACCCATGAAGAGGCACACACACACTGGGTCACCATCTTACATGTAAGGTTTTGGCATTGCCTTCCCCAACTACAGGTCACAGTGACATCTGAGCAGACATGTTTTACCTCGCCTCACTTCCCTTTTGTTATCCCAAATGCCAACCGATGCCCAGCTTAAGCCAGTGAAGAAGAGCAGGTGGGGGCATTCTTGCAGCGTGTGTGTGTGTGTGTGTGTCCCTCCCCGACATTAACACTCGCTTGTGTTCTTTATTAATCTTTTATGAATGATTCAAGTCCCGACAGATCCGAGAGTCAGCTCTGGCATGTGGTGTAAGACTGCTGCTGAAAGCCCTTTTGAAGTGTGGGACAAGCTTACACTTGATACTGTTCGCAAATGCTGACAATAACATCCAGCTATGATGTGTAAATGTTTAGGCCTCCACACATATTGAGGCTCCGACATTATTGCAGTGCACTGTCGAGATGGCCAACTTTGCTTGCCACTGCATGCCGGCTGTGCAGCAAACATTACAGTATTCCATCTGCTGTCGATATGACAAACAATGTATTTTACCTAGTGGCCCTGACAGAGATAAACCTGAATCGTAATCGACACGCTGTCGGCAGCAGAGTTTGACGCTGGTGTGCAGGTTGTGCAGGTTGTATTGAAAACCATGAAATCGAAACTAATAGAATGTCGGAGGTATAGTGCACTGCTAGCCTGGTAAACCAGCCCAGTCATACTTTACTTTGTTTTGTACAGAGGGTCTGGCTGTGCTGTAATGAGAAACGTTTTTCTTCCTGGAGGTGTGGACTCCAGGAAGAAAAAGATTGGATCTGCCTTTACCCAAACATTAACGTGAAGGAAGTTAACAGACTAACTATTAACGCTCTGTACAAAACAAAGTGAAGTACGAGGGGCCTGTTTACCAGGCTAGTACACTGCACCCTTTTAGACCAACAACTCACACCGGCAGCTGTTCGTACCTGTGACCATGACGGTGCGGATGTTGGCTCGTCGGAGGTCCTCCAGCACCCCAGGTGTCTCTGGCTTTAGTTTGTTCTGCATAATGATCAGCCCAAGGAACTCCATGTTGGCCTCGATGTGATCCCTGAACACACAGGACACATTTTTCCATGTTTGATTATGACCCGAGCTAAGCTGCTTTCAGAGATCATTGATTACTAACCTTCAACCCTCTATGGCTGCTTCCACACTGCCTCAACAAACACCAACATTCTAAAGATGGCAGTTGGTGGCACCTGGCAGTTTGCAGTTCTTAGAATGTTCAGGAAACCAACTGCCAGTTCCACACTGCCCAGACAGTAGTTGGCAAATGGAGACTTTTTTTTCAGCTAGCTACCATCCAACAAGACAAAACAAACTGTGGACTGTTGGTCCACATGGGCCCAACTGTTGGTGATTGTTGGTTGGCATTTGTTGGGGCAGTGTGCAAGCATCTTTAGGAAAGAAAAACAGGAAAAAACACTTCATGGCAGCCAAGGTATATGTTGTACCTGCCTGGTTTAGGAGAAGGTTACTTCAGGTCAAACAACAACAACAAGCCTGCTGTGATCTGTGTGACCTTCCTCATTTGTGTATATATATGTATTAGCTTACACATTACTCAAGGTGAACTTTTACTATGACCTGTTCAGTCATAGTAAAAGTGTAACCACAAGCACCATTGAAAGAAGAGAGCAGGCTCCACCTTCACAGCGAATGGCTGTGACCTCCGCAGACCTACCGGTTGACGTTCTGGACTTTGTGCCAGGTCAGCTTCGACTCCAGGCGGCGGTGTGCCAGGGCGATGACCCGGAAGCCCTGCTTCGTATAATCCTCCAGCACCTCAGCAAAGTCCTCTGGCACTGCACCATGGAAAATAAAGCGAAAACAACAACAACAACAACAACAAAAGAATATTTCATGAGGTCCAGAACAAGGAATCTGGATTTATTTGTAAGCTAATTAGCTAATCACATCTTACATCAGAGTACTGTATGATCTCTTAAGATATTTGTTTTTTTCCTGCCAAACTGTTGACGCACTCTGAGCTACATCTCGTATGAATTGTGCTATACAAACATTATTATTATTATTACTATTACTACTACTACTACTATTATTATTATTATTACTGCTATTATTATTGTTGTTGTTGTTGTTGTTATTCTTCTTATTATTATTACTATTACCAGTGTCCCTCTTGCAGAGGCTGGCCACCACCTCTGGCGCCCCCTTGAGGAAGGCGTCCATGCGCTTCTCCCCCAGCGTCCTGGTCACCACGCTCATGCGCTGCAGCGCCGACGAGAAGGGGAACTGCCGCACGATGCCGATCTCATAGCCTGACTGTTGTAGGGAAACGGGGGTAGGGGGGTTGGGGGATAGGGTGGTTGGGTGAGGGAATAGGGGGGTTGGGGTGTTGCGGGGGAGGATAGGGCGGTTGGGTGAGGAAATAGGGGGGTTGGGGGATAGGGCAGTTGGGTCGGGGAAGAGGGGGGTTGAGTGGCGGGAATAGGGGGTGGGGGGGGGGATAAGGGAATAGGGGGGTTGGGTGGGGGTTGGCATTGGACAGTTAGAGAAGTCCGTGCTACTGTCAAAAACTGGTATGCAAGACTCTGCTATGCCTGAGCAAGTGTGGATGTCTTATCTGGTGTTTCAACTCACCGATAGCTCATACAGCTCCTGCAGGAGGGGGTGGGAGTGAGAGAGAATCATTAGAGTGCAGATCAGATCAGTTCAGTGGAGCGTTAGAGGGGTTAGCCATTGGTCTTTGCTGTGGGTCAAGTCGAATCAGACTCGTGCCCTTTTGTTATTTGCCATTACAGTAGATCTCAGTTAGTACTTGACATCACAACGTCAGCCCAGTAAGGAACAGACGTATAATCAGAATCTGAGAAATGTGATGGTTTTATAGGTACACAATGCATGCACGCATGCCAATTACTGACCCGTAGAATGCAACAGTGTAGTGTAATGGAGCATGCATGGTAATCATCATATCCAGCAGAATTGCTTTTAGCAACGCACACTGTCTTATCAATTTAAGTTAAACTGACTCAGTGTTTGTGTGAATGTGTGTGTGTACAGATACAGGACTTAACAAAAGAAGATACCATATCTTGTATGGACACGTATGTGTAAGTGCGTGTGGACGTGTGTGTGTGTGTGTGTGTGTGTGTACGCAGACATGAGAATGAGAGGCTGTACCATATCTTGTTGGGATGTGTGTGTGTGTGTGTGTGTGTGTATAAATGTGTGTGTACGCAGATATGAGAATGAGAGGCTGTACCTTATGTTGTTGGGACGTGTGTGTGTGTGTGTGTGTGTGTGTGTGTGTGTGTGTGTGTGTGTGTGTGTGTGTGTGTGTGTGTACCATATCTTGCTCAGCTGAGACGATGGGCTCGGGCAGGAGCTGCTTTGGCGGCCGCACCACCGTGGGCATGATGCGGTTATGCAGCGACGTCTCCTCCTCTGTGGCCTCCTCCAGGATCTGACACACACACACACACACAGGCATACGCATACACACACACACACACACACACACACACACACACACGCACGCACACGCACACACAGGCATACACACACACAGACACACACACACACACACGCACACACACACACACACACACACACACACACCAAAGGCATACACATACACACACAGGCATACACATACGCATACACATACGCATACGCATACACACACACAGGCATACGCACACACAAGCACACACACAAGCACACACACAAAATACATAAACAAGCAGATATAGAATAACAATAGTGCTTATAGTGCTATAATAAGTTGTACGCACAGCCAATCAGAGATAAAGCTGTGTATGTGTACACGTACACACACACACACACACATGCACGCAAAACCAAAATTAAAGGGATATCGCAGCCTCCTAGTCATTTGAATCCTATATACAGCCACAGGCACAAACCTCACAGATTGCTACTGCAGGATATAGAACAAGGCTCTTGACTAGCAGCAAAGCCGTACGTACACAAAAGTTCACTTCAGAGCACATACGCGCTCTTTCGAAAAACCACTTGAGATGCCCCATTTGCAGAGCAGGCCCTTGCACAGATGTAGAAATGCCCCAGCCTGCCCCAATGTACTCTACTCCACAGGCACACATGACCACAGAGGGGCCAGCCGGTCTGTACTGCACTACTATACTGTCAATGAACTTGTGCACACAATATGACAAGCCACTTTAAACTGCTGCATCTAAACTACACACATAATATGACAAGCCACTTTTAACTGCTGCTTCTAAAGTGCGCAAATAATATGGCAAGCCACTTTTAACTGCTGCATCTAAAGTGTGCACATAATATGACAAGCCACTTCAAACTGCTGCATCTTTAATATCTATTTAGTCTGCGTAAATCAAAGTGATCCCTTCTGTAATGCAACTGCTGACAAAACCCTTTTTGTAGCTATATGAAATGATATCCCACTACTGACTGAACAAATCTTCATTATTAGCCGCTACCGCTAACAGAGGCACTGCTGGAGGCCGTTTAAATTAATCAATCAATCAGCAGTCCTCAAGTTGATGACCATAACTGTACTTTCATTACTGCTCGTGCTTTCTGGGGATTAAAGGGTTCGATGTCGGCTTTGTCAAACTCTAATTTGTCATCTTACCATGGTGAGGCCACCCTGCCGTCACACAGAAAACCCTGATAGACTACAGACACGTGACGTTGGTCATTTCGGTGGCTGGGAAACTATGCCTAAGTACTTTTTTTTCACAAGTAGTGCTGACTAATCCGGCTGTATAATCTCATTCTTGGCCTGCTTGTTTGGGGTCTGCAGATCGCACTGCTGAGTAGCGAAATCCACTGAGTAATATTTCAGAGTCATGGGCAAAAAAAGTGTAAACCCAGAGGAATAAACTGCTTCTTAAAAAAGGTCCTGATTTGCTCTTTTTCAGAAACAAATCAGGTCCTATATTAAGCTGATTTTTATTTTATTTTTCTCCTCAGAGAATCCCCTAAGCAGCCTAAGGGAATCTCCTAAGTGTCAGTAAAATGTTATCTACTTCTGAAAGACAAAGGTAAGGAGGTGTCCTGAACTTTTTCTCAGACCAACTGGACCTTGTGAATTAGAAACAAGCCCAAGCACAGATTGATCGCCTAGACTCAAGACAACAGTAGTCAGGAAAAGCCAGTAAAAGAGTAAAAGACTAAAAATAAATACTGAGTGTCGGGGTGGGGTGGGGTGGTGTGTGTGTGTGTGTGTGTGTGTGTCGGGGTGCAGGGGGGGGGTGCGGGGGGTCCCTAAACTCACCCAGCCGGTGGCCTCAAACATCTTGAGGTCCAGCGGGTCGCCGGAGAGCTGTCCCTCGATCTTGGTGAGGGAGTGGCAGGTGGCCATGCACGCCACGAACTGGGACTTGACCAGGCTCTCCTTGTAGGCGTTCTCTTCCGACAGCAGGAAGCTAGAACACGGCGCACACACACACACACACACACACACACACACACACAGGCACACAGGCACACACACACAGGCACACAGGCACACACAGACACACACACACACACACACACACACACACAGGAGTTTACACAATGGGAACAAGTCTCAGCCTGAGTGTGTAACGTGGTCTCATAAAACACTCAACTATGGCAAGAAAGAGTAAAGGGAGTGGCAAAGGTGTGTGTGTGTGTGTGTGTGTGTGTGTGTGTGCATAAAGACTGTAAAGGGATGTGTGCTTAGCTCTGTTGCTGTTTTTTCAGGTCTCAGGCATTTCCAAAATAAAATGTATACGTGGGTGGGTGGGTGTGGGTGTGGGTGTGTGTGTGTGCATAAAGACTGTATAAAAATATGCTTAGCTCTGTTGCTGTGTGTGTGTGTATGTGTGTGTATGTGTGTGTGTGTGTGTGTGTGTGTGTGTGTGTGTGTGTGTGTGTGTGTGTGTGTGTGTGTGTGTGTGTGTGTGTGTGTGTGTGTCTAGTTTATCTCAACTCCCCAAGGAGCGAGAGCTGTTGCTGACAAAGCACTGCCATGTGATTCTGTGGCAGCTACAGACTACAGACTACAGACGCCCCACCGGTGCAAACCTCACTGGGCTCACACACACACCACACCGGCAGTGACGACGGCAAATAAGGGGGTGAATATTACAGCAGAGATGATGTTGCATGACGAAAGGGGAGGATGCACCCTTACATTGAGGTGCAGGCTAGGTCAGGCCTGGAACATTGTGTGTGTGTGTGTGTGTGTGTATGTGTGTGTGTGTGTGTTTGTGTGTGTGTGTGTGTGTGTGTTTGAGAGTGTGTGTGGGTGTGTGTGTGTGTGTGTGTATGCGAGTGTGTGTGTGTATGTATGAGTGCGAGCGTGTGTGTGGTGTGGAGAGGGGAGCCGAACCGTGACAGTAATAAATTACCACCTTCTACAATAAATTAACACCATAAACAACGAGATGAGCAGGTTAAAGACTCAGACTCACCTTTTGTTCTCCACTCTCTGGATTCCCCACAGGTCAAGGCCATCCTCCGTCAGAGTTCCCGTCTGGGGGGAGAGAGGGAGGAGGGGGAGGGGGAGGAGGATGGGGAGGAGGAGAGGAAGAGGAGGGGGAGGAAGAGAGTGAGGAAGAAGAGGATGAGGAGGAGAGGGAGAGGAGGGAGAGGGGAGGAAGAGAGGGAGGGGGAGGAGAAGGAGGAGGGAGAGAGGGAGGGGGAGGAGGAGGAGGATGGGAGGAAAGAGAGGGAGGAAGAGAGGGAGGGGAGGGACACACACACAAAAACACATTTGCAGAATTCTTTCACTCCTCTAACCGGTCTCTCTCAGTGCTGAAAGGTTAAAATGTAACCATGCCCCCCCCCCGTCCAGATTAACAGCTAACCCGGTTCAACCCTGCTCACACATGCTTGAGAAACGAAGGGGTGGGGTGGGGGGGTGTTTGCGTTTGAGGACTGGCCGGGGTGTTCTTGGAAACGGCCTTGAAGTCGAGGAACTAGACAGAACTGGATTTACTGGGTTGGTCTGCGACGGCTGAGGCAAACATTTAGTAACTCCTCATTTAACACTCACAGTATTCACACTCAGAGTGTCGAGTGAGTGAGCCTAAATGCCATTCTCTTTGTTGTAAAGATCATTATCACTACAGAGGAAATTCCTTGACAAGAAAATCTGTCTAAAAAGCTATAATCCGTCACAGTGTATTCCAAATCATCAGGTTCTACCTGTGTGGCTAATACAGGAGAATTTAATAATTAACTACTCCACCTGGCTAAAAAATGTGCCAACAATCAGTTGATTTATTGAATGACTGGGATGAACACATGGCACTGGATTGTAACCTGTGCTGAAAGCAGATTGCCCATTACTGGTTAAGCTGTAGATGATACTTTACTTTTCAGCCACAAATTTAGAGTGTGTGTGTGTGTGTGTATATGTGTGTGTGAGTGTGTGTGTGTGTGTGTGCGCGCGCCTGTGCGTGCGCCTGTGTGAGAGCATGTGCGTGCCTGGGGCCCCTACCTTGTCGAAGCAGACGAGGTTGAGCTGTCCGCAGATGTTGATGCGCTGTGGGCTGATGCAGAAGATGCCGATGTGCTTGAGGCGCCGCTGGGCGTACACGATGCCAGCTGTCATGGCCGCCGGGAGAGCAGGGGGCACCGTGATCGTGATGATGTCCAGAGACTCGATGATGATGGTCTTGGCTGGCACCTGAGAGTGTGAGAGTGTGTGTTTGAATGTGTGTTTGAGTGTGTGTTTGTGTGACAGTGTGTGTTGTGTGTTTTGTGTGTGTGTGTATGTGTATGTGTATGTGAGTGTGTGTGTGTGTGTGTGTGTGTGTGTGTGTGTTTGTGTGTGTTGTGTGTGTGTGTGTGTGTGTGTGAGAGAGAGAGAGAGAGTGTGTTTTTGTGGAGAGGATCAAACGAAAATTGCCAATGAGGAACTGACAGTGAAGAGGGCATTTCTTTAAAAAACACACCGTTTGGCTAATGCTGTTAAAGTGGCCCAGTATTGAGTATTGATTTTCCTCCCATAAACAAAACAATTAGACTCTGCTCTTAACTGCTGCTGCTGATATCCTGCTCTGTTTCCCAGCACTGTCTCAGGGGAGACCTGACCAGTGTGTTGTGCCCTTGTGGTCAAGCTAACAGGACAGGTGTACTCAGGCATGGGACAGAGGATACAGTGGGAGTACTCGGGCTGCACTACATTCACACAATATTATATTTAATAATTACACTGCTGGATGTTGCAATGACCTACAATGTCTTGTGATAAACATAAATACATACAGTAAATACAAAATGTTTATGTTTTTCAGCTGCGTCTGCACTGCTAGGCCCTAGACAGTGATGAGTCTATGCCATGGGGGAGGGAGCATTAAGGGCAGCAGGGGTCCCTTTGATTTGCCAAATATTCAGATAGCTGAAGCACAAAAGTATAAAAAAATTTACTATTTCATGTCACTAAGCCATGTTTTGCATTATGAATATCACCATATATATATACACTATATGGCCAAAAGTATTTAGCCACCTGCCTTGACTCACATATGAACTATAGTGCCATCCCATTCCTAGCCCATAGGGTTCAATATGATGCAGGACCACTTTTTGCAGCTATTACAACTTCAACTCTTCTGTGAAGGCAGTCCACGAAGTTGGGGAGTGTGTATTTAGGAATTTTGACCATTTTTCTAAATGTGCATTGGTGAAGTCAAACACTGATGTTGGTTGAGTGCGACTGGTTCTTAATCCCTGCTCTAATTCATCCCAAAGGTGTTTTGTCGAGTTCAATTAAGGACACTGTGTAGCCCAGTCAAGTTCATTCACACCAGACTCTGTTATCCATTTCTTTATGGACCTTTTCTTGGGCACTGGTGCACACTCGTGTTGGAAGAGGAAGAGTCCCTTTCAAGCTAACAGGACAGGTGTACTCAGGCATGGCACAGAGGATACAGTGAGAGTACTCGGGCTGCACTATATTATATAATAATTACACTGCTGAATGCTACAATGACCTAAGATGTCTTGTGATAAACATAAATACATTAACAAATGTTTATGACTTTCAGTTGTGCCTACGCTGCTAGACGATCTATGCTATGAGTGAGGGAGCACTAAGGGCAGCAGGGCTCCCTCTGATGTGCCAAATATTCAGATATCTGAAGCACAAAAGTATAGAAAGGTACTATTTTACGCAACTAAGCCATGTTTTGCATTATGAATATCGCAACATGCATTGTATTGTATAATGTATAATGCAATAATGTGGTATTTGTGATATATTGTGCAGCCCTAGTAAGGGCATATGCCTGGGGGGGAGGGTGATCATAGAGCACAAAAGTATAGAAATGTACTATTTCATGCAACCCTAAGCCATGTTTTGTGCAAAATTGTATATTGCAATGTTGTGTGTATGTGTGTGTGTGTGTGTGTGTGTGTGTGTCACGGTCACCTTGTTGATGATGCTGAGGGCGATGGAGTAGATGAACCCGATGCCGGCCACGGCCACCAGGCAGAGCAGGAAGAGGTAGGCGTCGCGGTACAGCTTGAAGTCCGTGGGCTTGGGGTAGAGGATGGAGCGCACCAGCTGCCCCTTGGCTGTGCTGAAACCTGGAGGGAGAAGAGGGAGATAGGGTACTGTGAGTAACTTATCCAGAGAGTTAGGGAGAGGGGGAAAAGGAAAGAGAGAGAGAGAGAGAGAGGGAGAGAGAGGGAGAAGAGAGAGGGAGAAGAGAGAGCTTTGGGTAGAGGATGGAGGGCACCAGCTGCCCCTTGGCTGTGCTGAAACCTGGAGGGAGACAGGAGAGAGATAGGGTACAACTTATCCAGAGAAAGTCAGGGAGAGGGAGGAAGAGAGAGGGAGTGAGTGAGTGAGGGAGACAGGGAGACAGAAAGAGAGAGAGAGAGAGAGAGAGAGGGGAGATAGGGTACTGTGAGTGACTTATCCAGAGAGAGTCAGGAAGAGGGTGAAAAGGAAGGAGAGAGAGAGAGACAGAGAAAGAGACAGAGAGAGAGAGAGTGATCGAGAGAGAGAGAGAAAAAGAGAGAGAAAGAGAAAGAGAGAGGGAGAGCACGACAGAGAGAGAGAAAGAGAAAGAGAGAGGGAGAGGGAGGGAGGTGGGGTGGTGGATGCTGACTTCATGACTTCATTAGTTAAACTCTGCTTGACTGAAAAGGAGTTTGGCATTTGGAATGATCAAAGAGCCCACATGTACACTACCATATTATTACAAAGCAGACAACACAAACATGCACATTGAATTGCATCACCACTATAAAGTTTGTTACAAGAGGAACAGAACAGGTCATCAACTCCACAAAAATCCCACAACCACAGAGCAACGCAAAACTCTCACACAAACATCCCAAAACACACGGCACACACAAGCAGACACAAAGAGCGCATTCAGGCCGGCCTGGGTGTATGCTCCCTTAGCCAGATGGTCTGAACCTAATGCGATCATCATGTTGGGAGAACACACAAACACACACACAGCTCGACTTCCAAGAATGACTGGAGTGCACACTGCACACCCACCGATACACACACACCCTCACAAATCATCACAGCACAACAAACTACAGTTCAGCTTTGTTCAGCTTTCTGCAGCTTCATAGCAGACAAACAACAATCCTTTATAACTTCAGTAAACTCATATGGAGAATTATATAAGAGTTAAGGTGATGATACATAACTTCCTGGGCAATCCTATCAGGCAATATCATGACTGGTCCTAACTGTCAGATTGGATTACTGTAAAAAGTTGCCTGATGTTAGTGACAAAGCAGGGCAACACTGCTTAGAATGTGGCTACGTGTGTCATCATTCTGAGAGAACATGAGGAAGGTAAGGGCAACACTGGACCCAGTCGTCATAGTTACGCACACTATGGGATGTGACTCCCAAACTGAGTGAGTGGCTCCGGCACATTCCAGGAAAGAACACCCAACACCTCCATCCAGAAGAGTGCAGGGGTAGTTTACTGACTAACCCGGCTAAGGTAGCCTTGAGTATGTGGTAAATCTCCTAATAAAGTCTTACTGCTTCATTCACCCAGTACAACAAAGTCATAGGTCTGTTATATTGGTAGATTTACCACCTGCTCTGAGTAAATATGCACAGGTGAATTAATGACTAAACCTGCTCTCTGAGAATAACCCTCAGTAGTAAGAAGAGCTGCAACACTACCCAGAATCCTCCAGCTCAATGCCCTCTGGGTAGACGACCTGGGCTCAGAGCACGAATAACGGCCCACAGGAAGGGCAGAAAGGAACTTTTTATATAGGACTGAACACACACACACTCACCTACAGTAAATACAGCCACATATACATGTGGCACCTGGGTACATTTGTGCATTTGTTGCAGGGTTGTGTGCATCACTCCGACCAAGCGTACAAATACAAATGCATTCATGCATCACCAGGCTGCTTCTCTGGGGACTGTGTTAGACATGTTAAGCTTGTTTAGTGTGCGTGTTAAGCATGTTCCTCACCAGTGTGGACTGCTTTTATGTGTGTATGTATGTGTGTGCACGTGTGCGCGTTTGTAAGTGAGTATGTGTGTGTGTTTATGTATGTGAGTGTGTATGCATGTATGTATATGTGTATGTATGCATGTATGTATATGTGTATGCATGTATGTATACGTGTATGTGTGTGTGTGTGTGTGTATATGTATATGTATGCGTGTGTGTGTGTGTGTGTGTGTGTGTGTGCGTGTGTATGTGTGTATCTATGCATGTGTGTGTGTGTGTGTCCCTCACCAGTGCGGACCACCACGGCCTTGACCAGCTCCCCGGAGTAGAAGCGTGTCTGGATGACGTTGGTGCCGCAGAAGAGCGTGTGCCTCTTGTGCTCCTCTGTGCAGTACACGGCGTCTCCGTCACCCCCCCTCTCGCCCTGCCGCGGGTTGGGCAGGTTGGTCTTGGTGACGGGGACACTCTCACCTGCACGAGGAGAGAGAAGAAAGATGGTGACATGCTAGTATGCTAGTCCTGACAGTCTCACCTGTGTGAGGAGAGCAGAGATGGAAGCAAGATGGTGACACGCTAGTATGTTAATCCTGACTATGTGATTTTTACTACCGTGGCCTGCTGTACATTACAACTTGGCACACTATTTTATTATTACATCATTATTACACTACATGGCCTGTGATACGTCACAGTGAGGCATCCTGGATTAGTTTGTCAATATTACGGTGGCACGCAAATCTTGTCATTAATACAAAATAAACCGTTTCTTGCATTCCATATGAAATTGTACAATAAGGAAACAACACTGCAGTGTGTGAAGTCCTACTACATATACACCAGTTGCCTGACTTACTAAACTGGCCATACCTATTACCAAAACAATGAATACTGTATACTTCTTTTTTTTAATTTCATAAACACCAACATATGGGGTGTTATATACGGCTATAAAGGGGGTTCCCTTCTCTCTTTTATTAGGCACCTCTTCTTTATTTGTGTAGGCACCCTTTTCTCTGTCCTCCTCTCCTTGGCACATTTTCTTCTCTCCCTCTGTCTCTCTCTCTCTCTCTGTAACATACTGGCACATTACATTGCATTCATACATTTACTACCGGCTAGACTTTTCTTAACTCCTTTTTTTGTTGCAACATCCTTTTTTAATGTTGCAGTGTATAACCGGGCTAAATAATCTCAACAACATGTATTGACTTTAAGTGCCAAAGTGGCAGCACAAGCAGTAACAAAGACAACAATGGAACAAACATTCCCTGCAATTGCACACCTGGTGAAATGCTGAAATTTAACTAAAGTCCCAGATTTCCCTTCTACCTCTCTCTCCATGTGTAAGACAGCTCACTCTGCTTTATCAGCACAAAACTGCTGCATCTTTTTTTCTTTTTCTTTTTTAAATCTCTTGACGGGGCCGTAAAGTCACTCTGAGACTGGGACACAGTGCCATGGGTGGGGAGCTTAAATATAGTGATACTGGATGGTCTCCATCAGGCTCTGCCCAATTACAGGAGCTGCTGCCACAGCCACAGCGACTACACGGCCCTGATATGGCCTCCAAAGTTTGAGGAAAAAAAAAATGGTAAAATGGTATACTGATTTTCTTGACAAAACGGTCTTGATATGGTCTCCAAAGTTTGAGAAAAAAATGGAAAATTGATATACTGATTTTTTTGACAAACAGTCCTGATATGCTCTCCAAAGTTTAAGGAAAAAAATAGTAAATTGATATACTGTTTTTCTTGACAAAACAATAATGATATGGTCTCCAAAGTTTAAGAAAAAAAAATGGCAAACTGATGTACTGATTTTCTTGACAAAACGGTCCTGATATGCTGTCCAAAGTTTAAGAAAAAGTGGTAAATTGATATACTGATTTTCCTAACAACAACAGCAATCAGACTATTCTTATTTTAAATCTTAAAATTGCAGCATCCAAATTCTGCTTATGTTTTGCTTTTTTTGTTTTGGATCGTGGTTCTAGATGAGGAACAACGCTGTACAGCTTTTGAATTTGACTGCATTACCAGTTTTGACCACTGTCCTACACAAAGCACCTTTAAGCTCTTCTTTCTTAACATACTGTAGGACATAACAGACCAGCCTGATACAGCTGTTGCTCTTTGATTGCCACGTCACTTCTGAGCACAACACAACCCTACAGCAGCATCATCATCAGTGCACTGCCCACCATAAAAATCCCTACATAACAACTGAAATTACCCTGAGGGCATTCAACGGTCAATTCTGCATTCAAGCAATAACTTCATTACATGGCTACATGCAAGCAGTAATTGCTTGATAACATTAAGCTTAATGGAGCCTATATTTAAACTGAGGTTTTGCCTCCATGCTCAGTGAGTGGCCATTAGCTCAACATGCTAACTCTATGTACCTACAGTACTAGAGTCCCGTACAAAACATTCTGTCTGATTCTCAAGATCATAATTGTTTTACAGATGTGTTTAACCAGTATGGATCAACAGTTACTGCCCAGAGGTTTCAAGGTCTGTACATAAGCATGTACTGTACTCTACGGTAAGCACTGATTTTGGCCCCAAAATGGGCCCTGCAAAAGGTCTAACTGGGCTGGTTCAAGCAAGGAAAACATGCATGACCGTGCCTACGTGCGTTCTCACAGTGAAAATGAGACCATATTTGATACAGAAGTACATTACAGTTCACTGTAACATACAAAGGCACAAAGTGTACAACAACAAACTATTCTCAAAAGGCCATGACCTTCATACGGGATTTCAACGGGACAGAAGTCTTTGCTTTCAAATACTTCATTACAAAAGCACTTTTGAAAGAACTTTTCACAGTATTGACAAATTCACCTTCACCATGCTGTTCTTACATAATGCATTTTTCTAAAAGAGATTTGACAGATTCTCCAGTTACTGCCTTGTGGCTTTGTAGGGTGTAGTGTACCTCACATTAAAGATGCACTGCAACACAGACACTGTAGTTTCTTAATAGGAAGAAGCAAGAGATTTAGTCCCAAGACAAAGCAGGTGTTATTATTATTATAAAGTCAATTTCCAGTCTAAAGTAAATTTGTAGGGCAGTGTACCTTACATTAGGGAGATGCACTATAACACTGACTCTGTAAATGAAGTGTCATGAAAACGTTTAGTGTGTGTATTCAGAAACACAAACCTCCCCTCCCCCTCTACCTCCCCCTTCCCTTCGACCAGACCAGTCCAGTCCGGTCTGATCCGGTGTGACATTCAGAACACCCGGTCCCTGCAGCAAGCACCGACCTGTGAGAAACTTTTCTCTGTTTTTGATCATTTTTCACATTTACTTAGGTTGTTTCACTGTAGCTAATAAGGTAATATGTAATATCATTTTCTAGTGTTGCACCCACCGGTGAGCATGCTCTCGTTGACGATGCACGTCCCGCTGACCAGCACGGCGTCGCAGGGCATGATGGTGCCGTTGCTGGGGATCACCATGACGTCGCCGGGGACCAGGTCAGTGGACATGGCCTCCTCGATTTCTGCAGGGAGGATAAGGACAGGGGAAGACACGTTAATGAAGGAAAAGGAGGAAAGAGAGAGCAGGGAAAAGAGAGGGTAGGAGAGAAATTTATGGAGGACGGGGCCAGAGAGAAGAGGAAGAGAGGGAGCGGTGAAAGGTGAAAGGTTTTGGAGAGAAAAGGTGATGGAAAGTCACGGAGCGTATGCAAAGGAGAGGGTGTACGCAGGTGGGCAGGAGGGCAGGAGGGTAGGGCCAGGGTAGTGGCATTGGGGACAGGGCAGGTAGTAGAGAGGCAGGACAGGGACAGGCGAACACAGAGAGGGACACAGGGACAGACAAGCAGATGTAGAGACAAAAACAGAGAGAGGGAGAGACGGGAGAGAGGAGAGAAGAAAGACGGGACAGAGGGAAAGACCGACAGAGAGAGGCCAAAAGAATGAGAGAAAAATAGTCAGAGAGAGGGAAATAGAGTGAGATAGTGAGAGAGTGTGAGAGATGGAGAGAGAGATAGAGAGAAAAGCCAGAGTACCACAGGAACAGACAGAGCAGGAGAAAAGAGACAGGAGACAAAAAGAGGAGTGTGAGATCAAAGCAGCCGACTGGTGTAACACCCTGCTACCCCTCCCCACACACACACACACACACACACCCTCACCCCCCCGGCAAAGCGGCCCCTCATTACTCACACTGGCGTGGCCAGGGAGACACACACACCGCTCTCTGCTGAGTCACTGCCAGCCAGCCGAGGCCACTGCACCAGCCCAGCCACCCTCCAGCACATAATATACCCCCCTCTCCTCTCCCAGCACACACACACACACTCTCTCTCTCACACACACACAACATCCACACATAACCAGCCTCCCTCCTGCACATAATAGAACCCCCTCTCCTCTCCCAGCACTCACTCTCACTCTCTCTCTTACACACACACACACACACACACACACACAGATAACCAACAGCCCTCCAGCACATAATATACCCCCCTGTCCTCTAACCATCTCTCACACACAGGCAGATAACCAGCCACCCCACCAGCACATATTATACCTCCCTCTCCTCTACCCAGCGTTCATGCCCTCTTCTCTCTCTCTTACACACATACACGCACAGGCAGATAACGCACGCCCCCCACCCCCCCGACCCGACCCAACCCCACCAGCACTCATTACCTCTTTCTCACTCACACACATGTACACACACATAGAGGCAAATTACACACACCCCCACCCCCCAAATTCAGCACTTATTCCTCCTCTCCCACCCTTGTACACACATGGAGAAGCAGACACACAGCCGCATGCCCTGCTGCCCTGCACATATACACTGCTCAACACACACACCCATTTACACAGCATACACACACACACACTTAGAGACCCCAGAGACCTGAGGGAGAAGGCCACTGTAAAGGCCGTGGGCAGGCAGGCCTCTGATAACGTCTCCCAGCTCCTTTCGCTGAGCGACTCAAAAGGCCACTAGCCCTTCTACAGTCTCGTTCAGAAATATTACAACACATTCAAGCCCACAATGTTCCCCGGAACTTCATTTTGGCCTCGATTATTACTGAGGAGGGCGCAGTGTGCTCTTGGGGAAAGGTCAAGCTTCGAGAGAGAGAGAGACAGAGACAGAGAGCAAGGAGTCCTCGAGAAACCCACTCAGCTGGACTTAACACACAGAGCGTAACCCCGATCGTAAAGAGCGTCTTACCGTTGTTGGCTCTGATGACGGACACTCGGACAATACTGTGAGTTGCCACCATGTCATGAAGCATGACGTATTGCTGCAAAAAAAAACAAAACAAAAACAAAAGACAAAAAATATATTAAAATACATTAAGACATTAAAATCTGCCAATGCAGATAAAATAATCATCATGTAATGTAGTGCATCATGAAAAATACAACTTGAGGGGTGAAGAGGGGCTTAAATGAGTGGAATAATTATAAGAGGGTTTATGGATCTCTGCTCCAGAGCCTTTCACTGCCAACAGAGGTCCAGTAAAACCAGCCGCAGCAGCAGCAGCAGCAGAAGCAGCAGAAGCAGCACTTTGGGTCTGTTCCACTGCTGAGTGCTGGAGATCAGCAAAACCCTCTCTCGCTCGCTCTCTCCCTCTCTGTCTCTCCCTCTCTTTCACTCCCTCCCTCTCCCTCTCTCTCTGTCCCTCCCTCCCTCCCTCCCTCTCTCTCTCTCTCTCTTTCTCTCCCTCTTTCTCTCTACCTCCCTCTCTCTCCCTTGCTGCCCCTCTCTCTCTTTCTCTCCCTCTCTCTCTCTTTCTCTCCCTCTCCCTCCTCTTCGCACCAATTCAGCAGCTTGTGCGTTCCGGTGTGGGGCTGGAGCGAGTGGGGAAAAGGCTTATGCAGCAGAAGCACTCAGGCCAGGCCTGCGACGACAGAGGAGAGGAGAGGAGAGAGGAGGAGAGGAGAGGAGAGAAGAGAGGAGAGGAGAGGAGAGGAGAGCAGGGGAGAGAGGAGAGCAGGGGAAAGGAGAGAGGAGGGGAGAGGAGAGGAGAACAGAAGAGAGGAGAGGAGAAGAGAGAGAGGAGAGCAGGGGAGAGGAGAGAGGAGGGGAGAGGAGAGGAGAACAGAAGAGAGGAGAGGAGAAGAGAGAGAGGAGAGGCGAGGAGAGGCGAGAAGGGGAGAGAAGGAGAGAAAATGAGAGAGGGGAGAGGAGAGGAGAGAGAAGAGGAGAGAAGAGAGGAGTGAAGAGGAGAGGAGAGGAGAGAGAGGAGAGGAGAGGAGAGAGAGGAGAGCAGGGGAGAGAGAGGAGAGCAGGGGAGAGAGGAGAGGAGAGGAGAGCAGGGGAGAGAGGAGAGGAGAGGAGAGGAGAGGAGAGCAGGGGAGAGGAGAGCAGGGGAGAGGAGAGAGGGAGAGGAGAAGAGGAGAGAGGAGTGAGAGAGGAGGAGAGAGGAGAGGAGCGAAGAGGAGAGGAGAGAGGAGAGGGAAGGAGAGAGGAGAGGAGAGAGAGGAGGAGAGAGGAGAGGAGATGAGAGAGGAAGAGAGGAGAGCTGCTCTCCTGACTAAGTGAATCCTGTGTTGGAGCACCCCCCCCTCTCTCCATCAGTGCTGCTGCTGCTGCTGCTGTGAAGGTTATTTTACCCTTAAAAGAGCTGGCACCTCTACAAGCAGGGCTCCCACTGCCTAGCACACCAGCCTCTCAAGAGGGCTTTGTTGTTGTTGTTGTTTTTTTGGTCTTGTTGTTGTTGAAAACACAGCACAGCACTTATTCATAGCTTTTTTTGTTTTGTTTTCATGTTTATTTATTTATTATTTTATTGATATTGTTATTTTTGAGGGTACAGTGCAGCAGTTATTGACTGTGTTAAAGCGTACACATCTCAGCCCAGGTAGGCGAAGGCACAGAGTGACTGGGTAGGCTATGGCTGTGGCTGTGTCAGCTGATTGGTGGCCATAGCTGACGTGCTGCTTCTGAAAATAGCAAACAAGCGAGAGAGGCTGGTGTTCTCCCTGTGCTGTGATGTGTTGTGGTGACTTTGCTGCATTTAAAATGATGCTGGGTTCAAGATAAAGGGATGCCATACTTAGGATAAAAGGTGAGCAATTTACTAGCACTATGTTATTAACTTACTGAGCTCTCCTACAAACAATTTCAGTTTAAGGGTCTAAAATACAATACAATTCTCCTGGATAGTGTATATTACTTCCAGAATGTTTGATCGTTTCAATAAATACCCATGCTAGGACTGGAAAAGTAGTGTCTCATGTTTCAGGATCCTACGAATGGTGCAGAGCCTTGCACATTGCCCTCGATAATGAATCAGAGCATCTTCATAAGGGCTTTATTATCTATCAGAACTTCCCCTGTAGTGGCCATTGTAACCACTGCTTACTTAACTATAAACAAGAGATTGTTGTTGTTCTTCTTGTAGAGAATTCAGAACACAGAATACAGCACATCACCTATATACTTTTTATTTGTTTATTTGTTAATTTGTGTATTTATTTATGTATTTATATTCTGTGATTATAGTACAGCACTGATTCACTGTTCAGGAGAGTATCTTGGCCCAGGTAAAGGCTAGTCAGAAGTCCCCCTATAGGGACACAGTCCGTCCCATTGTCCTTGTGGTGCAGGAGAGGCCCGTCTGTGTGTGTGTGTGTGTGTGTGTGTGTGTGTGTGTGTGTGTGTGTGTGTGTGTGTGTGCCCGGCGGGGCTGAGTGTCCCCTCACTAACCCTGGGCAGCAGACCATGCAGAGATGGGCCCATGCGTGTGTGAATGGGTCTGGATTAGACGGCTCCTCCCCACGTTTGATGTGGGAGCTTCGTGTACGGGGGGGGGGGGTCAGGGGCTCTGTGTGTGTGTGTGTGTGTGTAAGTGTGTGTGTGTAAGCGTGTGTGTGTAAGCGTGTGTGTGTAAGCGTGTGTGTGTAAGCGTGTGTAATCGTGTGTATGCATGTGTGTGTGTGTTTGGATTAGGGTTCAGGCAGTTGCGTACCTTTTTGATGGTGTAGAGGGAGGTAGCTATGGAGACGACGGACATAAAGACGATGGCCGCCGCGTAATAGTAGTACTCATCCGCACTCCACAGGATCACGCTGAAGAGCTGGAATATGTAGAAGGGGTTGAGGACCTGGGAGAGGGAGAGAGAGAGAGAGAGAGAGAGAGAGAGTCAGAAAAGTGTGAGTGAGTGGTTGTGAGAGACAGAGGGGTAAGAGACAAAAGGAGAGTAAATGCGAGAGAGAGAGAGAGAGAGAGAGAGAGAGAGAGACAGAGAGAGGGAGAGAGGGAGAGAGGGAGAGAGAAGGAGAGGGAGAGAGAGAGGGAGAGGGAGAGAGAGAGAGAGAGAGAGGGAGAGAGGGAGAGAGGGAGAGAGGGAGAGAGAGAGGGAGAGATGGGTGAGAGAGATGGGTGAGAGAGATGGGTGAGAGAGATGGGTGAGTGTTTGTGAGAGACAGAGGGGTCAGAGAGACAGAAGGAGAGAAAATGGGAGAGAGGGAGAGGGAGTGAGAGAGAGAGAGAAAGAGAGAGAGCAAGAGAAAGAGAGAAAGACAGCGGGAGAGAGAGAGAGAGAAAGAGAGAAAGAGAGCGGGGGAGAGAGAGAGAGAGAGAGGGGCAGAAAGACCAAGATGGGAAAGGCAGATGAATAGATGAATATTGGGTATGAATAGCAAGGGGAAACATGCGAAACAGCAAGTGAGTCAGCAGAACAGGAAAGAAGCATGAGGTTGAAATTAGTGAGAGAGATTAAGACAGAGTTGACAGTGAGTGATGGAGAGATGAGAGACAGAAGCAGAGGAAAGATGTACATTCCATCATCTAAGCATGATCTCAATCAAGTCTTGCACCAGATAAATAATTAATGACTCGATCATTATCTGGGGCCTGCTCTGAAGACTGAGAGTCTGTGAGGGGTAACGTGATGCGTTTGCAGCTAAAGCATTTCAGGTGAAGAGGGGGACAAAAGGGGGCATACACACACAGTCACACACACGTACATACACACACTCCCTCACACACACTCCCTCACACACCCTCTCTCTCTCACACTCCCTCACATACCCTCTCTCTCTCACACTCCCCCTCTCTCTCTCACACACACACACTCACACACACACACACACACACACACTCACACACACACACACACACACACGTTATCACCTACCTCCTTAATTAGCAGCTTGAAAACAGAAGGCACTTTCACTGCGATTTCATTCACTCCGAAGAATAATCTCCTGTTTGAGCGGCAACAACACAAAAAGAAACAAATTTAGTCATGACACAGTGTTCTTCCTTAAGCTGTAACACACAGGACAAAACAACTCACTGCTTTGTTTGGTCCTAATCTACCTGCAGGGGCGTGAAACGAGGTGAGGTTTGGTCAGCAACTTGCTGAGTGACTAAGTACTGGCCTGACCATTGCAGGTATAGACTCAGCAGGTGTTATTTGTGTTGTTTAAAGTTATTTTTGGGGGCTTTTTTTGGCTTCGAATTGACCAGGACAGTGGAGAAAATATGTGGGTGACAGAGAAAGAGCATGAGTGGTAAATAAACTCAGGCCAGACTCAAACCGGGGTCCCCAGAATTATCATCAATGGGCGCTTCAGCTAACTGTGCCACAGTGGGCGCTTGTTGAGGAAGTGGCTCCTACCCCTTGCTAAGACCAGTGGTGTGTGTGTGTGTGTGTGTGTGTGTGTGTGTGTGTGTGTGTGTGTGTGTGTGTGTGTGTGTGTGTGTGTGTGTGTGTGTGTGTGTGTGTGTGTGTGTGTGTGTTTGTGTGTATGTGTGTGGTGGTGGTGGGGGTGGGGGATGCAAAGCCCTCAAAGCAACGCTGTGCCTTTAAAGAACTGACGGATTCTGCCACAGGGGCCATTTTGCTGCTCAAAGGGCCCTTTTTTCAGCCAAAAAAGAAAAAATAACTTCCCCTAGGCATTTTTAAAGAAGCACTATGTAACTGCAAAGCTTTCAAGATTTCAGAGGGGTCTGCAAAGGTCCTTCCATGGAGACAGGGAATTTGCATGGCTGCCCATTTTCCACAGTGATAAGAGGAGCGGCTGGGCTGCTGTGTCTGTCTGGGAGCCTGCGTTGTCTGGCCTGCGCTGTCCAGGAGTGTCTGTCCAGCTGTGTGTGTGTGTGTGTGTGTGTGTGTGTGTGTGTGTGTGCGCACCTGCTTCTCCAGCACCTCAGAGCTCCATTCCACTGGACTTAAAGAGGCCAGCACTCACACTCAGCAGGGTGCGCTCTGTAGTCTTTGAGTGAGTGAGTGAGTGAGTGAGTGAGTGAGTGAGTGAGTGAGTGAGTGAGTGTGTGTGTGTGTGTGTGTGTGTGTGTATGCATGGCTGTATGTGTGTGTGTGTGTGTGTGTGTGTGTGTGTGTGTGTGTGTGTGTGTGTGTGTGTGTGTGTGTGCTACCTGTACTCCTGCTGGTTCCTGGAGAGGCCTGTGCTGTGCTTTGAGTGGACGGTGGAGCACGTCCCCTCCAGATCCTCCAGGCCACTACGGGAGGAGAGAAGGGACACACAAGGCAACACATTCGTTCATTCACTTAGTGGCAGGCTGTAGTATTAAAGTGATGTGCCCAGTTTCAGTGGTAAACGTCATGTGCTAATGCTAATGCTAGCACGTGGCCTGTGTCACTAGGCAGCTCAGAGCTCTGGGCCCTACTGACTGTTAGCCAACATGGCTGACAGATTCTTGTCCTTGTATGTTTGAAGGTAGTCTGCTTACTCTGTGTTCCTCTACACCTCTGTTAGCTTATGTCCTCCTTTTGTAAGTCGCTCTGGATAAAAGCGTCTGCTAAGTGTAATGTAGTGTAATGTAACATGGAGACTCACGTGAACACTACGAAGTTCTGGGCCGTGTCGCTCCAGTAGTACTTTGTGCTGTGGAGTGTGAAATAGCGGATCTGGAGGAGGAAAGATGGAGGAGATAAGCAACAGCACATTCACGGGGGCGTCAGAGTGGTTGTAGCAGTGTATCTGTGGCCGCCTGTGTGTTCGCAGTTTTGAAATATTTGTGTGTGTGTGTGTGTGTCTACTGTGCATTAAACATGATGTTGTACCCATGACCGTGTAGTGTGTGCAGGTGTGAGTGCATCTGTACACACACTCTGACCTGCGTGGGCTGGGACTTGGAATACAAGTGGATGAATTCCAGTGTCAGTGTGTGTGTGTGGTGTGTATCCACAGAAACAGCCTGACCTGCAAGGGCTGGTACTCGGCGTAGATGTGTATGTGTATGTGTGTGAGTTTGTGTGTGTGTGTGTGTGTGTGTGTGTGTGTGTGTGTGTGTGTGTGTGTGTGTGTATCCCCTGACCTGCATGGGCTGGTACTCGGCGTAGATGTGTATGTGTGTGTGTGTATGTGTGTGTATGTGTGTGTGTGTGTGTGTGTGTGTGTGTGTGTGTTTCCCCTGACCTGCATGGGCTGGTACTCTGCGTAGATGTGTCTGATCTCCTGGGCGGGGCTGTCGGGGGTGGGGCTGTGGGGGGTGTGGCCGTTGGCCACGGAGGCCGAGGTGGTCTGAGAGTCCAGGTGGTCAAACGGGTTCCTGCCGGGGGCCAGCATCACACGCACCTTCGCCAGGAACCAGCGCTTGAACTCGTCCTGAGGGAGAGAGACACACACACAGGTGCACACACACACAGGCACGCACAACAGAGAGAGAAAAAGGTGTTCATGTGTGTTTCGTCATGTGATTTATGAGTGTTTATATCTAAGCATGTCTCTGCATGTGTGTGTGCACGTGTGTTTTTGTGCGCATGTGTGAGAGCGTGCATGTGTGTGTGAGACTGTGTATGACAGTGTGTGTGGAGCGGAGTAGCACCATGTCTGCCTTCTTGACGGTGGTGTGTGAGCAGGTGGCCTTGTGTGTGTGTGTGTGTGTGTGTGTGTGTGTGTGTGTGTGTGTGTGTGTGTGTGTGTGTGTGTAGTCCGTACTGTGGAGCGCAGTAGGATCATGTCTGCCTCCTTGACGCTGGTGCGAGAGCAGGTGGCCTTGACGCACCACTCGGGCATCCAGTAGAGCAGCAGCAGCAGGAAGCCCCCGCTGCACAGCACCCCCACGCCCACCAGCGCCAGCTTCCAGCGGCACGGACGGTACCCGCCAATCTCCTACGGAACAGGACACACACACTAGCCTGGTTAACCAGCAGCAGACAACAGGCACAGGAGACAACATTACATTACGCTCACACACACACACACACACACACACACACACACACACACACACACTAGCCTGGTTAACCAGCAGCAGACAACAGGCAGGACACAGGGCACAGATAGCAAAGGAGAGCCTGAGTTTCACACTCCAAGAAACATAAACAAACAAACAAACAAACAAAAAGCGACGGGCAAACTTGGGGATGTGACAAGAGACAAACCTGGTCTGGTTAGAGCGCATTTCTCTTAACTTAACAAGTTACACACACACTAGCCTGGTCAACCAGCAACAGACAACAAGGACAGGAGACAACATTACATTACACTCACACACACACACACTAGCCTCGTAAACCAGCCAGCGATATGACAATCGATGGATTTGACCTAGTGGCCCTGACAGAGATGAACCTGAATCGTAATCGACACGCTGTCGGCAGCAGAGTTTGACGCTGGTGTGCGGGTTGTGCAGGTGGTACTGAAAACCATGAAATCTAAACTAATAGGATGTCGGAGAGCCTGGTGAGCCAGCCCCTCGTACAGCACTTCATTTCTCACTACAGCACAGCCAGACCTTCTGTGCAAAACGAAGTGTTTTTTTTTTTTTACTGGAGGACTCTGAACTCTGCTGTGAACTCTGCTGTGAATTTTGGAAAGATTGGATCTGCCTTTACCCAAACATTAACGTGAAGGAAGTTACAAAGCTTTCCGGCCAGCTACTAACAGTCGCAAACACTCGCTCTGTGCACTGATTTGACTAGGAGGGACTCTGCCTACAACCAGCTCATTTCAATGAGACCAGTGCCAGACCTTCTGTACAAAATAAAGTATGAGGGGATGATTTACCAGGCTAGACAGACACCAAAGGAGGAGCTGAGTTTCACACTCCAAGAAACACAAACAAACAAACAAACCAACAGTGATGAGCAAACTTGGGGGTATACTACAAAGAAGATTAAGTGACAAACATGGTCTCGTTAACCCAGAGGTAGTTAGTAGAAGAGCTCAGGGCTTAATTCTCTTAACTAAACAAGTGCCAACAGGCTCTTCTTCCATCAGGCTTACAACTACAACATTTGTAGTAAAATATATATATATATACCAATATATACACATATACAATATATACAATACATACATACAATATACACATTTTATTCACACACACAAACACACATATACACATATATAACAGAAGCTACAATTCAGTAGTTAGTACATGTTTGTTCAAATTGTTCACTGAACCAACTGTTCAGTTGATGTGAAATATGTTGCCCTGTAGCTTCTGAATGCAAGTTTCTCCATCACTGCACACAAACAACTCTGACTGCTCCCACCAACACAAGGGCAGCAGGTTGATACAGCTGGATTTCAGGTTATCCTGTCGGTGGGTTAGGACAAACCTCCTTCCTCTATAAAATACCCAGACCTCAACATTTCTGTGGCTCTGGTTGGAAGCAGAACACCGCGGAGCCAGCCTTCTGAAGTGCTCGGTTTTGGGGAGCAGTTCAGGAACGAGACCGATCCCAAACACACAAAGCCCCGCTTTGGCCTGTGAGCCGTCTGTGGCAAAGATTCTGAAGGAGCCTGTGTGTGTGTGTGTGTGTGTGTGAGTGAGTGTGTGAGTGTGTGAGTGTGTGAGTGTGTGAGTGTGTGAGTGTGTGAGTGAGTGTGTGAGTGTGTGAGTGTGTGAGTGTGTGTGTGAGTGTGTGTGTGAGTGTGTGTGTGAGTGTGTGTGTGAGTGTGTGTGTGAGTGTGTGTGGTTAAGTAGCGGTCATGGCTGGATGCGGCGATGTTTCACGGGGGCTTCGGCGATGTCCCAGCGAAATGTGATTGGCCCCCACGGTAACGAGCAGACGCAAATGAGATTGGATTTGCCAAAGCCATTACACTGGGAGCCATTCAAGTGGATCTGGAGGATATCTCTATGGAAACTATGCAGGGTGTTTAAATGTGTGTGAGTGTGTAGTGTGTGTGTGTGTGTGTGTGTGTGTGTGTATATGTGTGTGTGTGTGTGTGTATATGTGTGTGTGAGTGTGTGTGTGTGTGTGTGTGTGTGTGTGTGTGTGTGTGTGTGTGTGTGTGTGTGTGCGTGCATGTGTGTGCGCGAGTGTGTGTGCGCGCGCGAGTGTGTGTGCGCGCGCGAGTGTGTGTGCGCGCGCGAGTGTGTGTGCGCGCGCGAGTGTGTGTGCGCGCGCGAGTGTATGTGCGCACGAGTGTGTGTGCGACTGTGTGTGTGCAACTGTGTGTGTGCAACTGTGTGTGTCTGCAGAGCAGCACAATGTGTAGGCTCTACTAAAGGGACCCAAACGTCTGTGTTGAGAGGAGGTTTGTGTGGCCCAGACCACTTAGTAAAGGCACTGGCCTATGAATTCCTGTTATTAACGTTTGTCGAGCTTTTCCATTTCCATCTATAATTGTCTTTTTTTTTTTTTTTAAAAGCCAATTTGTGCCGTCTTTTCATTTTCCACTCATCTTCCTCCCTCTCCTTCCATTTTCCGTCCCTCAACTTCAGTAACCAATGTCTCATCCGTGTCTCATCCGTGTGTCTGTAGCTGTCCAAATCCTCAAGTCTGACTGAACCTTCCCTAACCATCTATCTGCTGCATAACCTGCATCTTCTCCTTCTGTCCTCGACTACAACTCACCCGTGTCCACATGAGCTAGCACCATAGGCACACAGACAGATTGATCTTTTAAACTACGGTGTAAAAACCAGCGAGTTTTGCAGAATGTACATAAATAAATAAATAAATAAATAAAAACGCACCGGAGGTATATAGGATAAACCTATATTCCTGATATTTATTTTTTCATTTATTTTACCTTTTTATCCCATTTAAGACTTCCCCACATTGTTTTAAGTATTTATACTTACTGTAGGTGTATCATGTTCTACTTGTTGTACCATGTTGTGACTGTACACATTAAGCAAACTGGCCTTAATCAAACTGAATTAAATTAAATAGAAATAGGTGACGTACCATCTCGTCCTCCAGCCCCTTGTTGATGATCTTCAAGTCCTCCATGGTGAAGCAGAGGCCAGCCCAGACCACAACTGCTTACCTGCATCACAAACACACAAACAACACAAAACACATGTAACGTTTTTTTTTTCCCTCAATGAGTCATCATTATTCTGCATTAACATTTTTACTTATTTTTAATTCTAAAGCAAAACACGTTAACATTTTCCGGTAACAATTTATAATAACTATTCCATAAGAAACATTTGTTTTGTATTTGTTAACTCTTAGCACTTTGTTCATCATTTGTTAACCATTAGTCTCACGTTACTTCTCATCAATAAATCATTTATAAACATCTTTCTACATCCATTTGTCCGTTTGTCTGGCTTTGTGTCTGTCTGTCTGTCTGTCTGTCTGTCTGTCCATTTGTAGATATGATTAAAAATGATTTACTAATGAGAAATAGCGCAGGAGCAATGGTTACCAAATAATGAAGAAGAAGTGCTAACTAAGACTTTACAAATGCAAAAGCATTGCAAGCATTGTTACTCATGTCTCTCCCACAAGCCATTAGACTGCTGACTAATATTAAAGACTGACCGTCAGCCCTTTGGCTCATACTGACCAATAACAAACGAGACTGTATGTCATCAGGCACTGTGCACTTCACCTTGCAATGGTCACTGCACTTAAACTTTTCACTTTTGATTTTAAATCTATCTATTTCAGTGCTCTTTTTGCACAGGTGAAGGGAAGCAAGCAAAGTAAGAATTTCATTACGTTTTTTAACCTGTGTATTTGCTGTGTAAGTGCCAAAAAACTTTTTTCAATTTTAGCTCTACAGATCTGTCAAACATGGTACACAACACTTGTTATCAGCTATTGAAAGCAGTGGGCACTAGCAGTGGGCACTAGCAGAATGCAACAAAGGGAAGCAGAGCACACACTATAAAAAGATTAGCAGCACGTTACAGATGCCAGCGCCCCTTTCTCGTCCCTCGGTGCCGTGCCAACTGTAACCCTAGTTTCCCTTCTGTACAGTCAGACCACCGAGCACACACACACACACCACACACACACACACACACAGTGCAGTAGGGTACGAGGTCCACAGATGGAAAGCGCTTCACGAGCTTGAAAGTTTGTGTGTGTGTGTTTACTGCGTACTGTATGTGTGTAGGCCACCGAGCACACACACACACACACACACACACACACACACACACACACACACACACACACACACACACACACACACACACACACACACACAGTACAGTAGGGCACGAGGGCCACAGATGGAAAGTGCTTCACGAGAAGAGCGGAGGGGTGCGGAGGGGGGCGGGGGGGGTGCGGACCGGAGGGGTGCAGAGGCACGGGGGGGGGGGGGGGGGGGGGTGGGTGGGGGGTGGACAAGCGGAGGGCACAACTGTCACGCCAGCAGCACCTGAGCTTAATATGGCGCAGGGGCAGAATTACACACGGGTGCCTGGCTGGCCTGGGCAGCACCGCCACGCCGCATTGGGACACGCCCTGGATATAGCCATGCAACGCTGCCACACCACAGGGATATGGCCCGCATGTGCTGCAACGCATGTGTGCACACTTGCACTCACACACACACACATATCTCACACACACACACATATATGCACATACTCTATCACACACACACAAAATTACTCTCTCACTCAGGCACACACACAATCACACTGCAATCTAACTCCAGGCACACACCCACACACCTACACACACACACACACACTCTCTTACACACACACACACACACACACACACCCGAAATGCAAGTGTGCATGCAAAGCATTTCCGGCTCCAGTGTCCTGAGACAGCTGAGGACTCCGAGAGGAGGAAGAGGAGGAAGAGGAGGAGAAGGATGGGGGAGGGGGGAAGGGGCAGGAAGAGGAGGTGGGCGACCGGGGGGGAGGGGAAGGGGGGGTTCCGGATCGCTCCGGCTGGCACACATCTGATGACACAGTCACACACACACACTCACACACACACACACACACACACACACACACACACACACACACACATCTGATGACACAGTCAGAAGCCACGCCGCAGTTGTCTTCAGGGTGACCGGGGGAGTGCTGCGGCCTGACAGTAACCTAACCTCCGGCACTGTGTGTGTGTGAGTGTGTGTGTGTGTGTGTGAGTGTGTGTAAGCGTTTGTGTGCGAGTGTGTGTGCGTGCGCGAGTGTGTGTGTGTGTGTGTGTGTGTGTGTGTGTGT